>JASFXZ010000029.1:2075906-2458016 GCA_032209605.1 Mactromeris polynyma
CTCCCAAATAAGTGAGCAAACCCGGTTTTGAACTGGTTCAATCCAGGTTAAACGCAGTGGTATTGGCACCAGGTTAAAGGTGGGTTTTTTTTGGGCAAAATATGGTTTTCTAAGAGAAAGAAACCTACAAAAAACACAGTTTAACCAAGCTTAGTGGGTTTTTTTCTGAGTTAATTGTGGGTTTTTTTAACTCACTATCTCCAGAAAGTTGTTCTTTTTTATGGACTTAAAGTGAGCACAAGGCGAGTTTTGTTAGGCATAAAAAACTTTTTCCAGAGAAGCGAGTTAAAGAAAAAACGCTTAAAACCCACTTCTTGATTAGTTGGTTAAGTGGGTTTTTAAACTCACTTATTTTTCACTTATTTCCAAAAAGACTCGCTTAAAACCCACTTTGTTGTCCAAAAAAAGCAGAAAAAAAACACTTTTAAAACGAGTTTTGGTAAAAAACCCACTTTTCATTCGATTTTTGAGTTTATTGCATGAACACATGTTAAGTAGAAGTAATAAATAGAGACAGCCTAAATACATGTATCACAATTCTGTTTCGTTCATTTAATCAGACTTGTGAATATATTCAACAATAATAACATGCGTGGTACAAATAGTTTGTTAGATATTAATAGCATTAAAGTTTATACAATGCGCGTAAATAAATGTACATCATAGCACAATTACACGACACGTGTGAGCATTGTTATATTGACCTTTCAGAGATATTAATATATTTAAAACATGTGCTCAGTACATTAATACGATATTTACACAATTTCTCGTGCCTAAATTAAAGATACGATACGAGGAATAATAGATAAAAGTTGGACACTTCTTCTTTAATTATTAGATATTAAAACGTTCTGTTAATGAAGGCGTAAACTGATTAGACAATAGTCATCCGAAGTTCTCAAAATGGTTTAGTGTTCAGTCCGATTGACTATCACTATAGAAAATAATAAATGTTATGTTAAGCCAAAACACTATAAAATGCACAGTGTCACCTTCTACGCCTCCGCCGAACGATTTCGCTTTCCGCTTTCTTCGCTTTTTTCGTTATTTTCTGATTTTTTTTGTTTTCTTTAATGTGACTTACGCACGCTGTCTCGATATCTAAAACATGTAATCTCATTTCAGCACTATTTCTATACATTAAGATTAACGTTTTCTGGGACATTGACTTGCTGCCACTTGCTACGTCTGTTACAACGAAATTGTATGTACAAAACTGTATTGTATTTATGTTCACATAGACCTTTGGCTTACCTGCATTTGCCATAAATTATATATCTATCTATAATAATTACTGTTGACTTAGTCTGATTAACATAACATTGGTAAACATAACATTGTTTGATTCTGATGCATGAACTACGTATAAACTGCGACAATAATTCGTCAGTAATAATTATGTCTAGTCTGCAAGTATGTGTAGCACAATCATAGATACGTATGTCTACATTCAACCTATAATCTAAGAAAATAACCAATTATTCATGTCCAAGTCAGCGTTTACAATGTGCAGATTTGATAACATTATAGTAACGGAATCCTGTTAGAGGCCATATGATCGATTTCGCCCCTCACCTTATTAATTGACCAAGAAAAAACACGCAATAATCGTTGTTACATTTTCCCAGCTTTTTTCTTTTAAATTTGTAGTACTTTGTACACAAATCTACTGTGGCTTCATTTGAAATTCGAAAAAAATATCCAAGATTTGACATTTACTTCGGCGCATCTTTTATCACTGCTCTGAAACAACCAGGATGACTGTTTTCATTCGTATTTCCTAGGTTATAATGCTTTCCTCCTTTGCCGAATTTTCATAGGCCAAACATTGAGTTAACAAAACGAGAAACAATGATATACTGTAACACGTATCAAATATTATTTCATATTGTCTTAGGACAGTGGAACCTTCCGTTGAGTTTGGCTGTCAGACATAAGCACGATACAGATTTCAGTATGCTATGGAGTTATATACAACACTATATTGCAAACGCTATCATGTCTAGTTTACTGTCCGATCGGGTCTCATTCGGACATAAGTTACAGTTAGAAAATCAGTCAATGCTGTCACATACGGAATGGTACTAATGAGGACAGTCTCTAAACAGGATGTGAACTTTTAGTTTAGCAAGTATAGAGCAACTACTGATCATAGCAAAGCAAGACATGACCAGAGTAAAGCTGAGCAGAAGTAACTACGGCTTTCCATAAAGAAATAGTAGTATACAAAACATGAGTACTACCACGGACAAAATCGTAAAATAAAGCTACAATACTATATTGTTTCTCTGCAACTAGACATGTCTATGGTACTACAATGGGAAATCAGTGTAGTGAAAAGCCGTTAGCAGCAAAGTAGAGTCAGTCAGTGAATCAAAGGGAATGGATGACCAGAGAATAAAATAGCATCGGGACGCATTGTGGTCTAGCGTTAAAGCTGCCCGACTCATGATCGTAAGGTCGTGGGTACTAACCCAAGTAACTCCCTCTCCAGTGCCCTAAAATCGCGTTCAGATTACCGGGAGGTAAAATGAAATCGATTTCAAATAACCCAGGGGGATAACTTTAAGGTGATTTAAGAGCTACCCCCTAGGATTTCAGATTACCCAATATTAAGAAAATGTAAAGCATGAAATCAAGAATAAGGAAACGACATCAGCAGCAGGAAAGGCGACGACAGCTGTAACACCAACAACTACAACAGCCGTGTACTCAACATTTTATTAGTGTTGTTTGCATTGAATAAATGAAAATTATCACATAAGCTTAGTCAGCGGGGGTGTAATCTAAACTGTTTATGGGTAATATGAAATCGGGTTCAAATTGATTTCAGATTACCGGGAGCAATTTGAATAGCGGGTAGGATACTTTAACTCTTTTGTTGGTCGAACCAGCAAATATTTACATTCAAATAATACCCGCAGCTTGTCCTCGCATGTATATTCTAATATTTTTTCTAACTTCGAACTTGCAGATGTTACGCAAGTGAAAGCCTACTGCGCTGTAATGCGTTACATGGGCGGTATCGTGATGTCTAAGAATTTATTCAGACCTCACATATTCAAGATATATATGTAAGCATAAAAGTATAATACATAAATGCATACATATGTACAAATATTTCAGGCAAATACCTTTATAATTCTACAAAAAATTGATATAATTTACCTAAATAGTTCGTTGAATTCGACGCAGTTGATATCAGTTTTATTCTGATATTTTCTGTGCGTGCGTATCTTTCGCCGGCTTGTCTCTGAATGCGTAACCAACGTTTATGACGTAATATATGTCACTATCGCTGATGACGTCAATGACGTTACGGAATCAGACGGAGATTACCGAGTGTCACTTTAAGTCTACAAAGATATATATAATTTAGCTGAGAGTATGTGTAAAAGTGCTCAACACAACAAAATGTTGTCGGTTTATGCTGGAGACTAAATATTTATACTCTCAATAAAATAAAACATAGGCCTATGATTGTCTGCGATATCAATTGTTTACTTTTTAACATTATACGTCTTATATCATATTGTTAAGGAATAAAAAAACTCGCCTACTAAATAATGTTATAAACAAATCTAGTTTTACTACTTCCAGTCTGAACGAAAATACAACGGTCGCGACAAATGCAATACAGACAATATTCAAATAAAACACGAGAATGCAAATTCGAGATTCTCCGAGTTTTACAGATTAATATCACCCACATCTGAATTTCTGTAAATGAGAAACACGACAGTTTATCACTAGATTCCCCGGTGAACTCTCCATCTTCCACAGTTCGACAGACTTATATTAAATGAATAATTATAATCTATTATCTGTCAAACAAAGAACTCTTTAAGTTCGGAGGTTGAATAGTTTATTGACAGATTATTGGCAAGCATTTAGGACGTATACTTTTATTTGACAAATATTATTACAAATGTAGTGATATATTCTATTAAATGCTAGGAATAGATCGTAGATATAGATCTACACGGGATATAACTGAATTAGATGTGAGGTCCAATCATGTTTTCTGGAATAATGTGACGCCTAAATTCTCTGGATAATTTCCTAATCAGTTGTCAGCTGTCAAATATGCTGCGAAAAGATTTTGAGATCCCCAAGTCGAGAAACCAGTGTGATAGTTTGTGGTACATATTTTGTTATCTCATTCACTGATACAGTAGTTTGGCGTCGACCCTTGACCAGAAACCTTATCTTTATACCAAATGGGGAACCATTGAATTTGAAGATACATCGTTTTCTAATACTACTCGTAGAAAAAACAAAATCCCAAAAAATATTCACTGACGAGATTGGACATTGCATGAGAAAAGGAATGATAAACGCACTTGGAGTTTGTTGTTAAAGGTTCACTGTGATAAATTGAAGACCCTTTAAGTACAGTACAGTTCCTCGCTATTTCATAAGATAGTAAAATCGCTTCCAAACAAACGTCAAGACCAATTCGGACGGTCCGGCTCTTTGTAGGTAGAGCACTCCATTGCCGAGTTGTATGTCGTAAATTTGAACCATGGGAGTTTGTCTTCCCATATCCCGTCTAGAGTTATCTCCCTTAATCCCTTCTATAGTATAGGTATACACAGTACAGGGAGTCTAACGCTTTTCATGCATGACCTTGTACTATATCTGCAGCAATTTGACAGTTTTGTTCTTCTCACGTGGTGAGGTTGTCAGTAACTGCTGCTGGCGGAAGGTCATGTTAAATGTCTTTAAATAACCGCAGTTGTGTTTTTAAGATTTAACAATTGTTCTCGCTGTTAAAGGTTACATTAGGGAAGCCAATGTTAATCTCATTTTAGATATCTGTTAAACATTTTCAGGTGTTCATTCGACAATAGCGTTGCCTCGAAAATAAAATTGTAACACATTAAAGTGTTACATGTTTGTGTGGTAATGAAATTAGCAGTCAATTAAAATAAAAAGCTTGTCACGTTCCTGGTTATAGATTTTGATTAAAGGCGAGCTAATTTATCTAAAGAACATGCGGTTGTTGAAAGCATCCAGGAAATGGAAAATTGACGTAATAAATCCCATTTTTGTCTCCCAAAGGCGTGAACTACAGTGTCATGATTGTAAAAATGTCTGACCCATTTTGAACACCCCAATATATGCAATATCTCTCCAAAATGATTGGAAATTATCGAGTCGTTTAGTCTATAATAACGTGATAAGGATAACAGCCCAGTTATATTTAGAATGATTGCATTGTCCTTAAATTCTAATAACCGAAAATAACGATAGGCTTTTGTGTGTTGGAAATTTATACCATTCTTCAACAGAATTTCAGTTATGTTCGACGATCAATTGACAAAACAAGTATTCCTCGGTTACCAACCATTATTAACCACAGGAGATTGTCACGAGTTCTCTCCCTTTATTCCTTCTATGGTATATATGAAGTATATATATGTATACTATATAAGGGATGAAGGGAGAGAACTCTAAAAGGGATAAGGGGAGAGAACTCGTGACATTCTTTATGAAAGCATCATTTTCAATGGCGAAACTCTTTAGTGTATAAGTTTCATTAATGCAAGATTTGACTTGAGAGAAATCTGCTTTTGAGAAGTTTTGTAAGACCGGGACATGTATGTTGACAGAGTGGTATCTATCTAAAATCAATAAGTGTGTTTGTCGGAAACAAATTATTACATCAATATGGATTAAGTTTCGTTATTCAACAAAATTAATACTAATTGCTATAAGTCGCTCTTTATCTTGTAAATGGCAGCAGTGTTAGGATTGCAGACTAACCAATATGTCTCAGTTACATAGCGTAATACAGTAGAGATTTCTGACACAATGTGATACTACTGTAGCCACGTGGCATTATATATATGACATAAAGTCACTTGCCATCCGGCAAACCAGTCCTAGTATTACCTTTCATGATGTTGGGCGTAGACAAGGGAACTACAAGTACCATTTTCAAATAACCAATTTGGAAAGTAACGACAAGAACTTGAACCAGCGAACACCCACCCACGAGGTAACGCTCTACCACGGAGTCACTAGGACGGTATATATCGAAAATGTCGAAAAGGTGAAAGCCAAATTAATGTTCAGAGATATGAAAGCTTTCTCATTTATTGTTCCTAATTCACTGTGCATGTACGAATGTCACTTCATCATCCAATGATCGTATATAATACGTAATGTACTTGTATATACCAGGAAGACGCTGTAACACTAACTGCTAGCATTTGTCCCGTTATTCCTATTAATTCACAAACTATTGCACCCCTGTGATATGCTACGGAATACGGAGAAAAGACAAAAAACCTCGATGATAAATAAGCCTCCAGATAGTTCTAGTCCTCAGATCAACTTCGTTACTTCTTTTATTGCGGAAATAAATTAATGTGTGTCCCGGAGTAGCAGGGTTATTTACTCAATCTTTCAAATTAATTTGATCATCTCGATTGTATCCTAATTAAAGACACGTCGGTAACATTTCGGTAAATTAGATAGGAAAAGGTCTAATTACTCATGGGGACGTTTTTTGCACGGTGCTATAGTTTCTCTGTTAGATCTTGTGACTCGTGTAATTCACTAAGCGAAAGTCGGGCTCGTGTTCAAATTATTCAGATACGTTCTCACGGGAACCCTTAACAATCCTCTAAGTACCACTAATTTCTTCATCCCATAATTACAATATAACACGTAGACATACTTACTCATATAACGGCGCTTCATTACTATTCATTTGTATCCCTGAATAAAATATAAAGGCAATTACGAAGCTACTTCAATGTCCAGAGCAGCCTAATGCTTTTCTCTCTTCTCAGATGTACGGCAGTTTTAAACCACCAAATATTTTTTCATTTCATTTCACAACAATAGATATCTACGGTGGCATACAGGTGACATATGTGTGAAATTATTTTTATCTCGTGGCAACGACATACTTAATCGCTCCCACGACTTAGTATTTCGTGGCCATGACTTAACTATCACGTTCCGACGATATATTTATCTCGTGGCCACGACTTACTAACTCGTTTCCACGACATACTAAGTCGTGGGAACGAGATAAAAAATAATTTCAAACATGTCACCTCTATGCAACCATAGAAATCTTTAATAAAGCATGAGAAGAAAAGATTGGAGCATGTAATGATGAATATATATAACAAGGCAGTATAATATTATGGTTTAGTAGAACAAGCATCACATTTAGATATACGGTTATAAAAAAATAGCCACGTGATACTATGGAACGCCGGCACTGCTATTTATAGGCATACAAATGAGTATTATTATGTTTTTATTACATTGTGTATAAAGATGTATCTACATAATATAATACAAAAAAAGTCAAAATATATGTTCAAAGGTACACCATATAACGATATAACGGTCATAATACAAATATGCCCAACATGTAAAGAACTTAATTGGTACATAATGACATTATCAAACAAAGACTCGTCAAAGAGTGTCGGCACAATCTGAATCAGTCAAGCAAATGTGTTGCAATCTAAAGAAGATTGGATGTGCAATATAATGAAAACAAAACAATCCAAGATAAAATAATATCAAAGTTCATTTTTTGTTAATTAGTATTATCTAACTAAAGCAAACACATGTCTGAAAATGTCATATTGACAGTTTAAAAAACGTTAATTATGTAAAAAGTTAAATTAAAAAGGATGTTTAGAAATTTTAAGTAAAAGTACTGGAGAACTTGTCGTAAATGAAGGTTCATTTTTTTAAACACTATTGATATTGATAGTTGAATTAAGTTGATATACAGTGATCTATTATGCTGGAGATTTGAACAGCGGGGATTGTCTACATACATATACACTGTTCATTATAGTTCGGTAATTGTAATTGCAATAGCTATCTTATCCCCTTAATTATGAAACAACTATTCCAATTTGTACTCCTTTGCAATGATTCTGCAAAGACAACACAGTGAACACTATACGGCTTATTCATCAAACTCCCTGACTTATAAGTTAATGCCATTACTCTTCATGGCAAGATCTATTCGAACACCAAACGATTCTTCCTAATAACTTTGATTCTACACAATATATGTTAGCACTTCCAGTACTTTGATTCTACACGATCTTTGGAGGAGGATGAAATCGTAAATATCGCATTCGGCCAATTCCGACATTGTTCGGGTTAGTCTTCGTGTGTTTCCGGGAATTTCCGTATACAAAAAGTAAACAAACAGCATTTCCTTTTAAAATATTAGTATACAAGTAACATTCACCCACCACCTCCCTTGCTTGTATTTAATATATAAATTTCCTTAATTAATTTAAACAGGTTTTTAAATTTGCATATATTAAAGGGAGGTAATTCAACAAACTGGTGCAGTCTGGCGTTTAGTGTAATTGGAAATATTTCATCCTGATAGCTCGAAACAAACTTATTTGTATTCTTTTTTATTCTGATAACAGTACATACATGGTATACATGGAATACAAATCATTATACGCCCCTGTCTTGTTTCATCTTGTTTAATATATATTACCACGGACCTATAAACCAGGTTCGTGATATTACGTAATTAATAGATAACACTGTAAAATTAGAATTTCTCGAACATATCAAAATTTTAAGAGTCTATCTGTAGTACCCACGGGCTGAATTTTAAGTAATATTAATTGAATTAACGATAATTTAATTTTAAAAAACCTATTTCATTAATGCTTGAGGAAACAGACAAGGGGCGTATCATGACCGTGCGACCACATACACGCATCATGCAGTTTGTTCGTCTCCAACAAGAGACAAACAGAAACAAATGCGTAAAGACGACACCACAGAACCCCTGACAAGGTCAACGGCTACCCCTTCTTATCTAGGAGGGAAGAAGGGATATAGGGAAATAACCGCCGACCAAGCCAAGTGCTAAGCAGAATGCGTCCTACGCTGGACTATACAGTCAGATATTGAAACATAACTGACACCTTATATACAATTGCTAAATAACTTGCGAACGACTTTGAAGGAATTGATTTGTCAATACATCAGTGAATCTTTTGTTCAGAAATTCCAATTTACCTGTGTACGCGGTGTATTTCAATGGAAAGCTATTGCGTGAATTTAACAACATATTTTGAAAGTTTCATGACAACTGGTCTTATAATTAAACAGATATAAGCAAAAAAATCATTTCTTGGTTGATTTTTATACCTTCTTGTAGTAAATATTAGTACCCCCGGGGCATAGTACGCGAACGATTCGTAGCTATGTATTAGGGCAATCCTTTTCACACCTTTATTTATGAAAGTCTAGTTACCTGCGATATCGCCATGTCATAAGAAAGATGGGGGGGGACAAAACGGCAAACGTACTATATGAAGAATATAAAGACCACGTAATGGATGCTTCATTCTTTTCGGTTAAATACCAGAAATGACAAAAAAGACTGGGGGAAACATGAATTTAAATTTAACCTTATATGGCTTGTCGTTCGGTCTATATGTCTAAGGTTTATTGTGGAAAGAGAACATCACGGAGTGAATCTGTCATGCAGACAGACGCTCTGTCGGTGATCAATATATATGGCAAGATTTTGAGAAAAAATTCTAGAATTATGTATGCATAAAGTTCATATACTCATTAATTAAGAACAGAACAGAATAATTTATTAATAATATTATTTGGATTTAGATATATAATTATACTTATAATCCAATGTATACAATTTACAAAATAATAAATATTGATATACTCTATGAGTGTAAGTACATTTATACATATAACAAAGTCAAACGATATACTACAATACACATGACAAGCAACAGTGATGCAACATGAATAAATATATTAAAAAAACAGCATAAATCTTGGCAAAACTTATAAGTACTCCGTTTTAATATCGCTGCCATTTCTTTATTCTGAATTGAATCGCTTTGTGTTTTCCACGTAGTCATTTTAGATTACATCTGTAATATCTACTAATTGGTTGTTTAAAATTATTTTGCTGGCGGAAAGGCTCGAACCAATATAAGTTACACGTGCAAATCGATTAAAGCAATATAACTAAACCAAGAATGTCTACTTAATTCCGACGTTAGGCAATTTCCCATGGGATGACTATCAACACTATATATCTACTTTCAGACGCAGTTGTTATGTTTGTTTCATCGGGTTTCTCAACGATATTTCAGTTATATACGGCGGCCGGTTCACCTAACCAGTTTTTCCTGGACTGAAGTTCTAACCAGTAATAACTTACCCTTCCACAAGGAGCCGGCAACTTCTCCACATGTGGAGGAAAATCGACATTTTTGTCAAATTTTCATGGAAGGGTATGACCTGCCGCGACCGGGAATCGAACCCGGATCGCGGCCGCGGCTCTCGCAGTTGTTAAAGCAAACAATAGTATGTTCGTCTGGTTTTCAACCAGCATTGTCATGTTTAAAGCAATAAGAATAATGCCTCTGTCGTTATCAAAATGTTTTCTTTGCAAACATAACACTAGTGCAGTCATGGAGTATCTTACGTTGTTAACTTGGAAGAAGAAAATACAAACAACATACATATAATTTTTTTTAGTTTTGGTAAACAGATATATAGGCCTTAACGAAAAGTTAACCAATCCGCGTCAAGGTTGCAAACGTCGTTCGGTTGAAGATAATTTGGTTGAATGGTTAACGTTTCGGTTTGATGACTTAAAAATCAGCTTCTTTCGGTTAACATGTCAATATCAAACTAACAGACGTTTTTCGGCGCTTTGCTATTTGATTGACAGTTATGTGTAAACCAATCAAATCTTACGTTAACCATTAAATCAAAGTGAAACAGACTATAAGGCAAGGACTAATCACACTACGGACTTCTATTTATAGGCCGCGTTGAAAACCAAAAATGTACCCCAAAATACTTCACGTCTACTTCAATTTCCTTCAATTTAGTTAATAAAAGGTTATTTGGGCAGAATTTACAAGCATACTATTATTTGAATCGATTGAATTAAATGAACTTAGTCCGAGCATGATTTTCTTTCAATTTGTAATATTTTTTGCGAAACCTATAGTATAAAATCGCTACCCGCAACATTGTAACACAGGTTACGCAGAAGAGCGTAGATTTCTGTCAATGGTACTAAAACTTCCTCTCTCATCATAAATCGGCATTTCTCAATTGCCAATTTATGATTAGCAATACTGCAAATCTCTATTATTATATCATCATTTTTGTCATTTTGAACAGTAGTGTTCGCTTCTGAGGCATATCAGAGCAAATCATTTTATATTTGGACATTGTGTGACCCGCGGATGTTATGGCATGATGAAACTTGCTTTCTGGCCAAGAGCCGTGTACTTTATTGCCTGTAAGGATATTCTTAACGTAATAAATGTTAATATTTGGCGAATATTCAATTGCAATATGTCGGCTGATTGTACTAATGGATTTATATTAGTCAAGTGTCCAATAAAATCCTACATTATTAGCTCAGGGAAGGCGAACACTATCAAGTTCCATATTGTCTGGAGCCGTGATATTGATTTGCTAATTTAGTTCATATTTACAGTACCACATGGCAACGTTCCACTGGAAATATGCCCCTGATAATGGTGAGTAATCAAACGGTCACACAAAAGCGGACATTGGCTGAAAGTGATGTAGGCTTTCTTGACGTGTATGAGTTTCATTCAATTGGCAATCAAGAAATATCTTGAAAAAGATGGTCGGTACAATTTGAAGGTTTAAAGGATTTGCTGTGCAACATAAAAATGGCGATATGTTACGATTGCTGGTCACTCCAGATCCAAACTGGATTTTGGTAAATTCACCGAAATTCAGTGGATTTCGGTAAAGTAACGTACCCTATATCGAAAGGTTAACCAATCCGCGTCAAGGTTAAAAAACGTTGTTTGAATGAAGAGAAATTGCCTTGGTGGTTAACGTAAGATTTGATTCGTTTACACAACACTGATATGCAAGTAGCAAAACCATGTTAGTACGGCTGCGCCGAAAAATACCACATTTGTATCGTGAAGTAGAAATATAACATGCGTCATGCTTTGCGTCAGATGGAAGTTTATACAAGTATAGTGATACAGTTTGGTATTGTTGCTGGTACTTTCAGCCTGGGTAACTCAGTCAGAGCACAAAGGAAGTCGTAGGTTCGGAACGCCGGTTGAGACGTATTCTTTCTGTGACAATTGGATTGAAAAAAATGCACCAATGCATACATCCCCCACATGAAAACGCAGACAAAATGGCCAAAGCATGAGCGAAAAAACAATAATCACAGTTACCAGTCGCCTAAAGGGACAAATGCAGCATGATCAAGGCCTTGTTCAAGCAAACACAAGAGCTGATAAAGTTACCCTTTTTCGATCGCGCACTGGCCACAACAGGCACAATGCAAACATGCATTCGAAACTGAGACTTGCACAGTCAGCTAGATGTCCTTGTGGAGAGGAAGACCAGACAGCTGAATCCTTACTCCAGTCCTGCCAGCTGTACAAAGAAAAGAGAGAAGAAGTCTGGCCCCAGCCAACAAGCCTTCACCAGAAGCTGCACGGATCTGTGAAGGACATGAATAAGACTCTAGATAGAGTTTGTTGGTGATGTTTGGAGTGACCGTGTGACGGCGAACGAGAATAAGAAGAATATACCTCACTTCTATTTCATGTGGAAACTTGTCACTTGCTCGTACAAGAAAAAGTTAGTACTTGTTGGTAATCAAAGACAACTGCTTAGGTTAACTATCCGCCGTACATAACTGAAATATGAACACATATCACCAAGAAGACGTAAAAACTGAATTCAGACATTTACTATTACAGTACCACTGTAACCTTCAAGTTATGAAATACAGTCGGACCTCGTTTATTCAATTTCATTGAGTCCGAAATTTTACTTCGAATAATATGAATATACATCGGGACCTGATATTTATTTCGGTCGATACCAAGTACTCGGATTTAAGGCTGTCGCATACATGAGGTCCGACTATATATTATACATGTATGATGTTTCTTCATAGCATATTATATACCGGTATATGAATATATATGGTATAATTCAACTCGTTCCGCCCATTACAGATTCTACAAGTACAGTGAACCCTCCATAATTAGAACAGAATAGGTTCTGTAGTAAATCGGTCTTCTGGAGGGATGTGAAGGAAAATTATAAAAAATACGGTCTGATAAATAAGATCGTAATGGCAATGTTTACTTAATTAAGTACAAATATCAGTCAGTTAAATGGAATACTTGTATTTTTGTAGAGTATCGACAGTTGATGCTCTACGGGAGATAACAATTACATATACTTTCATGTTTGCAACTCCTACACAGTTGTCTCCCTTTACAAAGTTCAGATAATTTTGAGGAAGAATGGATCAGTGGTAACCCAGTATGGTAACCCAGGAACACAGGTCAGGTCACTTGTCCGCCGTATATGACTGAACTACTGTTAAAGAACGGTGTATGTTGTGATGTGCCGCTGCATACAAACAACGGCATTAAACCATATCCAAATTTGGAGCAACAATCGAATGAACTTATTCCTCCAAAAGGTCGAGCAACCCACATGAGATGGTAACGAGTTCTTTCCCTTTAATCTCCCTTTGTCCCCTCTATAGAATGTGTAGATATGCTTTAGAATGGACAAAGGGAGAGAACTCTAGATAGGATATTTAAGGGAAATAACTCGCTACATATTCTATAGAAGGGCAAAGGGAGATAATTTTCGACATTATAAAGGGAAATAACTCCTGAAAGTCTCGTGTGGAGCAACCAGTCTACAAGTGGTCCTGCGTCATTTTCCCAGAACGACGTCCATTTCTTAGCATGTCAGTAACACGTTCAACTATAATAGTGAAAATAAATTGCCTTTCTGATGCCTTTCATGGTGAGAAACTGTGTAACGTGACAAGCAGGTCTTCGAAATAAATCTTGAACTGTATTTGTTGGTTTAGTTGAACAGTTTAAAACAATGCCGGTTATAAAATGATTTTGCTATTTATAATACAAACATTCTAGTTTCGCATAGAATGTTAATAGGCTAACAGTAAGATGTAAATCCTTTCTGCAATTACTCCAAGTTTCCATCGATGTGTTTTAGTCAGGTTGTAATACGTGCATGTTCATCAAATCTTGCTGTAAAAACGGAAATATAAAACGTATTCTATTCAAGTCTGATATTTATTCCGGAAGAGAAGCAAAACGGCACAATGTAAGAAAGACAACACCTACAAGTTTAACTTATCGCTAACCAAGAGTTGCTTCCCTTATATAATTCAAAACACATATAAATATAAAGTCATGTTTTGAGGAACACGAAAAATCGGTCAATGGCGCTTACGGGATAAAGTCAAGTAAAATGGTCTTTGCATAATAAACAAACCGCTTTATTGATGATATACATGTATTCACCACTGGTTAACAAAGAGTAAAAAGGAAAGACAGCTTATGTTTTGTTAAGCATTTTCAAATCTCTTCAAACAGATCTAGATGTTGGTAACATTATACACAGTATAAATCTTTCATTCACGACAAACTCTACACAATACGTACTGCTCTGACAGAATGCTGCTGCGTTGACAGGTTTCAAATAGGTTCAGACAATCTTGTACATTTTTTCTGTCTCCCTATTATAAGTAAGTTATGGACAAATACAGAAATACTTTAAAAAAGACCATTGTACATGTATAGCCAATTGTCGAATTCTCTGATCTCATGATACTTAATCACATGAACTGTTGGAGTATCGATGTGTATTTTACCGACCTAGATTTCCAGATCAAGTGCACATTCAATCATGTTTTTTTCTGAAAGTTTGTTTCACAACAATGGGCATCTGTCTAAATTTCCAATGGTTAACTTATATCCGACGTTATTTTTGACAGATGGGGTCAGATAGACTGTGATAGCAGTTTTCACCAGCCCGGGCCCATAGGAGTTTGTCACAACGTCTCTCCCTTTATCCCTTCTTGAGTTCTCTCTCTTTATCTCTTCTATAGTACTATATATACGAAAATGATTTGTAAGTATGTACACATGGCAAGATGTCTTAAAATAGTTGTTCTTTGAATTTATCAGGTCAATAAATTTAATGATAAGTATGTGCTTTTTTTCAATAATATTTTTTATATGAACCTGACTAATTTCGTGATATAATGGACATTCTAACAAAAAGTGAAACTCATCTTCAAGGACATTACATAATCTACATTTGCTTTCGTTATATGGTATTTGTTCAGGCTTATGCCATCATCATATCTGGTACCGTTATAGGTCCCAGATTAAATACAGTTTGTAATATAATCACAAGCGAACACTTACTTGTGAACTTGATCAAAATAGGTGTTACACCAACATAAACATTGGATAGAATAGGAGTATGAAGTTATTTGAAGTTATGCTCCGGATAATTAGCTCTTGTAAGCATCTAATACCTATAATTATATCAGATAGCTGATAGGCTTACACAAGTTATAAACAGTATTAGGTACGAGTGCACAAAGTTGTAGCAAGTAATTAGCCCAAATATCACTGGTGTTGCTGTAAAACTTGGTGATTATTTTTTATCTGTGAAGTTATTGCTCCCGAGCCTGTTATTGATATCCAGTTAACCCATTTTCTTGCTAATTAGCCATTTTCCTCACTTTGAAATAGGCAAGTTGTTATTCTGATAAGTCCTGTAAAACGGTTATTTCTGGCTTCTTTAACCATTCTCTTCTTTGCCTATATAGCATGTTTTAATGCCATTCTAAGGGGGAAATATTTCAAAATATATTATGCTTGCACCTCCTCAGTACCTGATGTCTTGTAGGCTGTTGTTTCCTTGGGGGTCTGTGTAGGGAGGCATTGTCGTTTGCATGTGGCGTTCCCTGGAACAGTTTGATCTCTCTTTCTTGTGTTGTCTGGTGACTTTTTTAAATATAAAAAAATCGTAAAGATCTTCTGTTTATGATGGTTGGCAGTATGTGTCAGTACTTTTTACATGTATATTAGCAGTCAATTATTTCAATTAGGTACCGACACGAGACATATGACCGTGGTATCAGTTTTTATCTAAAGTGAATTCAGTGTCCATTATCACCTGAACTTATTTAAACTTCAAATTTCCTCAAATGAACGAACTTTATCAATCACTTGAATTAACCAATTGTTTTGGCAGTGGGCATTTTTATTACAAATATAAATATTTCAGACATAGCACAACCCGGGGTCAGAATCATTACTTGTTTCACCAAGTATCCCATTACATGTTTGAAAAACCTGCATTATGATGGCCGTGCATTTAATCGAGGACTAAACATATGTCGACCTAGTTACCTAGTGAATCGTCGTGACATTCGTAATATGGCAATCGCTGATGAACCCCCGTCAGGCTGTCACATCGACACATATCGCTCCTTTTGGAGACATTGTGTTCTTTCGTTTTCTTTGCGTTTTGCGTATTACTTAATCAAAGGGAAGTTACTCGCAGTGACGCAAACTACGATGGCAGACAGTCAGCAATTTGGTGATTAGCAAATATACGATTGTCCTGGGAAATGAGCATGCAGATGTTTGAAGCTGTATGGTATCTTTAAGGTAAAATAGGCTGCCTTCTAGAGACACATTGATATGAAAACTGCGGTCTGTAGCATTTGCAGGAAGTCTTACATTAATTAGTAGATTTGTGTACAATATTCGGATGGTATCGATGTTCGTCTTTAGTACAAAATGCACATGGCCTAAAAACGATTTATGTGGCAACATTGATATTTATCTTATTTTAAACAAACGATTTTCAACAAATGACCTTAGAGATTTTGTCATGTGTCATTAAATGCAAATAAAATATCTTTAAATTTCGGTCATGAAGACAATCAAGGGGGAAAATTGCGCTTGATGGGGTGCTCGAACCCATGACCCCTTAAACACCAGTACGTTCCTCTACCAACTGAGCTAACCTGGTGGTCACCTAACACCTCACCACTACACTCCTCCCCCTTTCAGCATTTGAGGCTCAACCACAGTGGGCCGCCAAACACTGCTCCTACCATTTAAGTAATTAAAGGGAAAGTGCGTCCGATGTTAGGGCTCGAACCCATGAACACCTAATGTCTGAAAATCATATGACCAATGACACATAAGCACTGTACATGCAGAGTTTTTCTGTGACGAGCATAATCATGCACAAGTGAAGAACATCATATATCGAGGGCTCAACGCAACACTGTCGTAACTTCTTGTATTTATATAGGAGTTACGACAGTGTTGCGTTGATATGAAGTCTTGAAGAACATCTCCCATCAAAGCAACAATGCAGTGAAGAAGTGCCTTGCCCACAGGACATAATACTATAAAAGGGATAAAAGGGAGATAACTCATGACAATCTCCTGTGGTCACGCCTAAGCCTTAAGGACACAGCCCAAAGTCAGTGGCAGAATGGGTTGTAATTTGTTTTGAGTTGCTTCCTTTTCAGTGATGATCTGTGGGAACATCGCATATAACATGATTTATATATTTAAGCATATCATTATAGATAAATGTATTCATATTAATGCAGTATTTTTCTGTAATACAGCTTTGCTATTCAAATATCTTCCTTCCTGTCAGGAAATACAACTATTGATGATCTAACAGCTATACTACAATTATTATGTCTCTACAGAAGTTCTGCAGTATTGAGGACTCTACAAAATGAAAGGCAGTGGTTATATGGGTGAATGATTTCAATCTACGAAATGGTCTGTAAATTTTGACTTTCCAAATAATGTCCCCTACCCCTGTTTAAAATTAATTATGTGCTACATGGATTATCTTTACATGGGCCATACAGGGACAATTTGGGCTTGTAGGGAGGGGGGGCGTAATTTTGGTCATTTTTTTGTTTTGCTCAAGCCTTATAAAACAACAATGACTGTGTGATCATATTAAACATAATCATTAACAATTATAATACTACAATAAATCAGAATAATAATCAAAGATTTCTGTGTATTTTTGTATTTATACTCGGGACATACATGTAAGGGTGGGGAACTTTGGGGGGTAGCACCAGGGTGCCCCCCCCCCCCCCCTCTGGATCCACTAGTGCTTAACATTGATTTTTATTACAGCTTAAGAAGTCTGGTGGAAATAATTCATTTTAACAACACTGTTTGCATATTGGCTTGAGTATCCTATGAAAAGTTATGCTATAATTTATTATAGATCAATATTGCCTGATAAGCTATGCCTAATCTTGTCCCACTGAGTACTAGCTTGTAGGATTATGTCACAAATGCTCAGATTGTAGACATCTTTGTTTATATTTGTAGGGTCAATCAAATATCTACAAATACATGATAGGAAAGTGGTGAGGAGCACCCCTTGGTGAACAAATTATGATCAACCTGTGTGATGAAGTGTATAAGGTGAGATTGGAAAAATCAAGCATATATCTTGGACAATCTATGAAATAGTTTACATAAAAGTTTCATCAGAGTGCTGTTTTCAGACCATAGAACCATAGATGATCAAGCTTCAAGTATTATTAGAATATGTGACAGATAGGAAAGAGAAATGTGCACGATTGTCTATAATGCGCCTATAAATATTTTGCCCCAGAGGGGAGCCAAAAGCTGACCCAGGGTATTTGGACAACTTGTCTTAAGGGGTCTAGTTCCCCCATCATAGAGCCAAGCATTTTGTCTGAATCTCCACAGAGGGAGTTGTTCTACTTCCCCACTTCGGAATCTAGTAAAAATCTGACTCAAGTTGTATAATTTTCTGGGATTCGAAATCATTTGAAATGTCAAATTTCCACCTGTCGGGAATTGTCTTTTATTCAAAATCCCATGCATTCCCCGCTACTCCCAATGGGCAAAAAAAGTTAAATGAAGTTGGCTGATTGGGGAGTAAGATAATTTTTTATATATCTGGTTCAGAAGAAACCTTGTTGTCAGTGTGTATGTTGATCATCTTATCAGTTGATATGGCCTGAACACTTGAGGTTTTCCTGCTATTTCTACTATCTTGAAGGCCTGTTAGTGCATGTATTAAGAAGTGAAGATGTTAATCGCAACCTAAGGAAACTGCAATCAATGTTTATTGAAAACAAATCTATAAACTCAAGGACTTGCATTACATTCTTTGTCTTGTGAAAAGGAAAAAATACATAATGTACCAGGGCTTTGGAATTTTTTTCAAAGACACCTGTCCTGGACTAATGGAAATGTAAAATTTGACTTGTCCGACATTGTCCTAGAATATCGGTCAATTTAGTAACAAATAAACATTCACAATGATAGCTCCACAATCTAAAATTAATAATCACATGTTTGTGTTTGTGGGATTCTAAAGTTTGACTTACAATTGAACAATTGTAGCTTTAAACAGACTTGTCCGGGACTAACTTCAACTCAACTGTCGCTAGTCAGATTCAGCATTAAACATATCCTAGACGTCGGGCTACTGGATTTCTAGAGCCCTGTGTACATGATAGAAATGAGAACAAGTAATACTGAGGCAATTTTAATGCATTCAATCATGGTGAATCCTTATTCTAATGCATAATAAAATCCTACTCATTAACTTTTAAATGCTCATCACATGACACGCTGGAGTTAAGGCCCATCAATTGTTGAAATTTTCCTCATTATCACTTTCCGATTTTGCCTTTGTCCAATTTTCATCAAACTTTGTCACATTGTTATTGGCATATTGTGGCCAAGTTTGGTTATGCAAGTGATGTTTTAACACTTTATTCCTCTGATTACTTTCAAGGAAAAAATTAACAGTTGGTTAGAATAGTTGAAAAAAGTTACTGGACTATGTGTAGCTGTGAATGTTACCAAAAAGCTTGAAATCGGAGATAAGCTTATAAACTATAAATTTATTCTCATCCAAAAGATTTGCATTTACAGTATTTCTGTATATTTATCTCATTATAGCGAAAACCTTCTCTGTGTAGAAATGTTTACATGTCTAAACACATGGGGAAGATCTATCTTAATTATCCTATGATGTATGTCTGACTGACTGTGTAAATAGATCTCATCAATGAACCATTCTGTATTCAGTGCATTGCAAAATCCACTGTTACTGGGACTAAGATATAGAAATGATCCAGTTTCAAATTATTTTGATATGAAAGGTGTTGCAATGATGCGCCAGATTCGGACAAAATTCCAATTTATGTTGCCCATTTTGATATTGGTATGTTTCATTTCGTATGTCAATCTGAAGAAGTCTCCAAACGTACATTAATTCTTTGTTAATTTCATTTTAAGGCGCTTTAATCCAACATCTTTCAGTAGCTAGTGACACGCACATACGCTTATGCATAACGTCAGTTGGAAAAATTAAAAGATATTAAAGCTAAAAAAATGGTCTAATTAAATTCGGACAGTAAAGGCGGTGAGTCTTAATGGATTCAGCATGACAAAAACAGCTAAACTTTGTACTTTATTTAGAATTTTATTTTTTTCTTGCATAGGGGGGGAGGGGGGATGGGCATGCCAACAGATCCCTAGAAAGTTGTGAGTATACTGGAAAAGTATAAAAAGAAAAGTAGACGTCCGATTTTAGTAGGTTCCGTAATAAATGAAAGTTGAATCATATATATCTGTTACAAAATGTAAAAACCTGAAAATGGGCCTTTTGGTCATTAATATAGGTTTTGTCATGGTGCAGCTCAAATATAATGATATAATCGACTTACATTCAACTTGAGATCAGTTTCAACAGACTTTTGCCTTGCAGAAGACCTATAAGGTAATGAGGCAGGCATGAGAATTTTGCATAGATTGGAGCAATCCGCGGATTTGACATTTGCAAGGGATGTTTTTGAGACATTTTAAGGCACCTTAGATGATTAATAGCCAGGAGCTTCAGTAGTCCCTTGGACCCCTTGCCGAATTTTCAGCTGATTTTGAAATTTTGCTTTCTCATGCCTGACTCTAGTAGACAAGCTTTCTGCTCTGAAATGCACTTTCTTCAGGAATTCTACCATAATGGCTCTGGCATTGAAATGGTGCTGGGGAAAAAGCAGGCAATTAACACAAGGATCAAAAAAACTAATAAATGAACTTGTTAAGATAAATTCAGAGACTTGCATACCACAGTTGCATTCATTCATGCTTGAAACATTTCCAGTCTGCATCATAGGGAATCATTTATTCTCACAATAAGTTAAAATTATGCCCCCCCACCCCTTCACTGTTTGTCCTCTTTGAAACTCCTAGTTATTCCTTATGGTCTGCCAGGCCATTCCTTGTGCCTCTGTTCCCGAACGTATATACCAGCTTTAACCTCCTCAAGTGCCTTATATTTTATGGATTGTTGTTTTCCCTGAACGTCTGATTGGGGAGGCACTGTCTTATGTATGTGGCGTTCCCTGTAGCAACTTATTCTCTCTCTTTTATACAGGCTGTCAAGTGGGCCCTATATTCCTACTGATCCCTACTTGTTTACTTGTCCCCTACTTTTCCCAACTGTTTCTTGAAAGAGGCCTACTTGTTTTAAAATCTGAGGCATTAACTCAAAATATTTATTTCACCTGCATGAAGCACATGGGTCTAATCATGGAGAATGAACAGTGCGATGATTTTTTACCATTTTTGATATTCCACAGGTAAGGAATCATCCCTTCTTTCCCTACTTTTAGGCAATAAAATCCCTACTTTTGCCTTTCTTTTTTAAAAAAAGCCCAATTTTATTCCTACTTTTTGAAAAGAGTTGAGTCGACAGCTTGCTTATAGTGGCAAATTCATAATGCCATCATTATACTGTTGGAGCCTTTTAGAGAACCCTTGCCATCAAAACTATACAATTGAATCATAGTCTAAATGCACCATCCCCATAAAATGAAAGGATTGCAGGGTTTAAAAGAGGTACAGCACACTTTCCATATGTTACATCTGCTCTGTGTACCTTTCCCAACTATCCAGCCACAAAGTTTTTATCAAGATCTTAAATCTTTGGTACTTGTCTTCAAATCAGGAAATGATCTGCTTCATAGAAATGCTTGAGGAGTGGTAATGTAAGCTTTTTACAGATCCAGATCAAGTGGAAGTTGATTTGAATTGATTTTTCCTCCAAAGTTTATGTTTATTGTAGGATTTCGAATCTTCCCTCTTGAATATTTTGGATATCTCAAATTTTTTAGTGCCAATAAGCTTGAAGTGCTGTTGCATAAATCCATTTGGATTACGACAAGTTGGTAAGCATTTTATTGAGTTTCACATAAATTTATTACCATTTGTTTTAGAAATTATTCATGCCATTAATAAATAATGGAAAAATCTGCTCATTATAAAATATAAATGGTGTTTTATTATTCAATTTATTGTATTATGTTACCTGCTAATAGGCCTTAAAACTTTAAGATGGTTAGAAGATGTGTGTGTTTCTGACAGGTTTTGCTTCATGAAAACTATGATTAGCTTTTATTGGGCATAAATTTCTCTTTGATTGGCACTATTATCATGAAAGGTGCCTAGTTTTCATAAAGTACTCACAGTCTGTATAATTCATTAAATAAGCATTTATTTTATTTGTTCTATATTTTATATGAGGATTCATGACTGCCTGTCTCTAATATTTCATTTATATTTAGTCAAATTTATTTCTCACCATATGGAATTAATTTGAGACTTGAATGAGCGTTTAATTATTAATTTTTATCTCCCTTTAACAGTTTTTTAAGTATATCGTATCAATAATCATCAATTAATTATTAAAATAGTCTACAATGGCACTTTTGCAGTGCTCTCCAAAATGTGATAAAACTCATTTATTAGAAGTGAAATCTCAAAAAGTGTTGGAACATTTTATTCTTACAGTTTAAAGATGGGTGTAAGTCTGCAATTTTCTATACTTGTGAAATACTGATTCATAATGGTACATAATAAAGTGTGTTTTCAAAGGTTTAGGGAAGCATTCTCAACAACAATTGTTCATAAACTTGTTCATTGGATAAAAACAATTGAGATCAAACAATTTCAAATTATCTTCAGAAATGTGTTTTGGTTGTATTAGTCACGGTTTGTATCGGTCATGGTTGTATCTGTCATGGTTGTATTAGTCACGGTTGTATCAGTCATGGTTGTATGGGTCATGGTTGTATTAGTCATGGTTGTATCAGTCATGGTTGTATTGGTCACGGTTGTATCAGTCACGGTTGTATCAATCACGGTTGTATCAGTCATGGTTGTATTGGTCACGGTTGTATCAGTCACGGTTGTATCAATCACGGTTGTATTGGTCATGGTTGTATTAGTCACGGTTGTATCAATCACGGTTGTATCAATCACGGTTGTATCAGTCACGGTTGTATCAGTCATGGTTGTATCAGTCATGGTTGTATTAGTCACGGTTGTATTAGTCACGGTTGTATCAATCACGGTTGTATCAATCACGGTTGTATCAGTCACGTTTGTATCAGTCATGGTTGTATTGGTCACGGTTGTATCAATCACGGTTGTATCAGTCATGGTTGTATCAGTCATGGTTGTATCAGTCATGGTTGTATCAGTCATGGTTGTATCAGTCATGGTTATATTGGTCATGGTTGCATTGGTCATGGTTGTATTGGTCACGGTTGTATCAATCACGGTTGTATCAGTCATGGTTGTATCAGTCATGGTTGTATTGGTCATGGTTGTATTTGTCATGGTTGTATTGGTCATGATTGTATTTGTCATGGTTGTATTGGTCATGGTTGTATCGGTCATGGTTGTATCAGTCATGGTTGTATCAGTCATGGTTGTATTGGTCATGGTTGTATAGGTCATGGTTGTATCGATCATGGTTGTATCGGTCATGGTTGTATTGGTCATGGTTGTATTGGTCATGGTTGTATCGGTCATGGTTGTATCAGTCATGGTTGTATTGGTCATGGTTGTATCAGTCATGGTTGTATCAGTCATGGTTGTATTGGTCATGGTTGTATTGGTCATGGTTGTATCAGTCATGGTTGTATTGGTCATGGTTGTATTGGTCATGGTTGTATTGGTCATTGTTGTATCAGTCATGGTTGTATCAGTCATGGTTGTATTGGTCATGGTTGTATCAGTCATGGTTGTATTGGTCATGGTTGTATCAGTCATGGTTGTATTGGTCATGGTTGTATCAGTCATTGTTGTATCAGTCATGGTTGTATCAGTGATGGTTTGATTTGGTCACGGTTGTATCGGTCATGGTTGTATTGGTCAAGGTTGTATCAGTCATAGTTGTATCAGTCATGGTTGTATCAGTCATGGTTGTATCAGTCATGGTTGTATCAGTCATGGTTTGATTTGGTCACGGTTGTATCAGTCATGGTTGTATTGGTCATGGTTGTATCAGTCATGGTTGTATCGGTCATGGTTGTATCGGTCATGGTTGTATTGGTCATGGTTGTATCAGTCACGGTTGTATCAGTTGTGCTGTTATGGAGTTACACTTGATGTCATTGTTACGGCTAAAGTGGAGCATTTTTCTATGTCTGGTCATTCCAGAAATAGCGTTTTGAATTCTTACCACAATGTATGTTTCTGTTTTATCTAGTGATTAGACGATACAACAAATATTGTTACTGTACCTATATATGTGGTCGCCGATACATATCAGTTCATAAGCTTGGTGTATCTCATGCGAGTCAGAACAACGTTGCAATGGTATAGTTTTATACAGCTCCCTAATTTCATTTGTAAAATGATGTTTCATTTAGGGTGATCAATAATATGTATTGTACATTTGATTTGTATTCAAGCACTGTCGGTATGATCAAAATTATGGCAGACGTAGAAAAGTTTGTTGATTTGATCAGTCCAAAAATGTGACTTCTCCCAGCTGGGATTTCTTTGGAACCTGGTGTACGTAAATCTTTGGATGATTCCAATTTATTTTGATTGAAGGTTGACTGTATCTATATCGTATCGGAAAATATAGTATTGCATGTAGTTGTATGGATACCTAAAGTATCGTGAGATGACCATATAGTCTCACCTCTATTTTTTACACAACATGAATCTTGTCATGTTCTGTTATAATTATTCAAAGTATCATGTTTGATGGTTAGGAAATACATTCTGATAGAATTCAAGTCATGCATTCAGTGTTTGATAAATAAAACATTAAATATGCGATAAAAGTGTAGTGGAATGTTCTGTTTCAAAGGAGTCAGATCTCAGGGTTATAAAATTTTGTCTGCCGAGATCTTAAGTTTATTTTTGGAAACTTGATGGAATAAAGTGATATACTTATCACAAAACTGTGTGTGAAATATTTTCATATGTGTAGGAAATCAGGCATGAGAATTTTCCATGGAAATCTGCGGATTTGACGCTCGCAAGGGCTGTTTTTGAGACACTTAGATACTTGAAAGCCAGGAGCTTCAGCGGTCCCCTGGTCCCTTTGCTGAATTTTCTCCATAACAGTGCAACCTTTTTTGAGGTGTAATATACAAGATAAATATGTATAATTAAAATAGATAAATTTTATATTTTGGTCAATAGGAGACTAATTGTCTTTTTTGGAAAATGTAACTGCCTGATTTTATAATGAATTATGAGTCACTGTAATTATTATTCAAATCAATTTAATGAATGTGAAATAAGATGGGTCTTTGTGTTAAATGATGTGCTATGCTTGGCATGTTGAGAAAACTTGAACCAATTTTGTGTAAAGATGCTTATTTATTGTTGTTAGAAAATTGATGTATACCGGTAGTGCATGAACAAATATGAAATTATAGATGAAAAAAATAACTGTCATCAAATATAATGAGAAAATTGGATATAGATGCATACATTGCCTGTTAATTGTGTATTTGTGATATTTCAGTCTGACTTGAATTGCCTCCCTTTACAGATAGCGAACAAACGAGTAAAACTAGGTTAATGTGTAAAATGAGTAATAAATGTACCTTTGTGCACTGATGGGAATTTTCTAAAGTTGTAATTTATTGATGTATTCAATGAAAACTTTGGATACAATGAGAGTCTGTTTAAACTATGTTGTTCATGTATTGGGTATTTTTTGGGTGAACAGCCCCACCAATAGGAACAGGTTAAAATGTGTATGAGCCAATCAAAATCAAGGATACTTTGTTAATCATTTGAAACAAGATAAGTTAATTATAAAGCACTGGCTTAGCTGCTTAGAGTTTAACGGAATCTTTATCTACATAAACTGCATATAGAAACCAAAATACAAAATCAGGCCTTTTTCAGTCGATTTTGGGAAAATTTCCTGGAAAGTTGGGTAATTTTTGCACCACAGTTTGACTAAATTTAATAATTATTTTGCTTTTACTAATATGTTTAATTAAAGATTATTTTAACTTATTATGGCCAAAATTGCTTATTTCTGTGTGAATAAAAGTTTAAAAATTATTCTGAAACCCAATTAAGGCCTTAATAGAATATATGATCCATTTGTAAACACTACACTTTACTTCCTGTATTAATACAGATACTGGGGTATCCCCAAACTAGTTTTTAATATTATTACATGTATTATAGTTGGCATGCAGAGATATTTGCAGAAAAATACTTGGTTCTAGTTGTTGGCTAACAGTAAACAAATTAAAACAAATTATTCTGAAATAATTTATTGTCTGATGTGCTTATATAATGGTGCCTACATCTTACATAGATGAAATATTTCTTCTTGATGTTTTCACTTACCGGTTTTCGGCAACTAAAATGAGAAACTGCTTCTACTGACCTGACTGGGTAGTTTGCGGCAATATGGCAAATTGGATCACCTTGGCTATTTTTGTAAAAATAGACCTCGGATGTAATGTGGGGGAAAAGTGAATGTACGCATTGTCTATTGAAAGCATAACAGGGATCATTTAAATATTAGAAATACGAGGCACACAAAAAACTTAGATATTGTTGAATTGTGTTTACCTGATCAGATGTCTTAATTACTTTAACAATGTAGGAAAACCGCATCACGTACCGAGATTTTAGGTATATTCATACGCATACCTTCAAAGTCTATTTCCGGAACTGAATGGAAATTGCGGAGATGTTCCAATCGGCAAAATGATCACGTTCAATGTCTTAGCTGTGCTGTACTGTACTGTACATTGGGTTCAAGTGGCTGATCAAAGCTTGAACCCACAACCCCTCTACCCAGGCAGTCCATTGCAATCTTATCAGCATTACCACCTCATCACATACCATAGGACAGCCATCACTGTGATAATAATGCATAGCTGGACAGCATACCTCCTTTAATGGAATGTTTTAAGTTAAAGCACAGCCATTTTGTAAACTTTTGTAATTTGATAAGACTTACAAATCCACAGGTAAATATAATATCTTGACCTGATATTAAATAGCTGTTGGTAGAAAGTTTCAAACAACTTAAATCCAGATTGTTAAGTGTTACATGACTGATGGGCAGGTTGTTGAGGAGATTCGAGATTTTGGTGGAGTTTTAATATTTTAATAAAATTTTAGGTATGTACATGATTTTTACTTTACTTAGCTAAAAGATGCTTAGTAATAGCTTATCATGATCAGCTGGTTATATATTGCAACTACGAGACATAAATACTTGTATTATCTAATGAATTTGGTCGATAAATAGTGACTTGCATGTTAAATATGTATAAAATTGTGAACCAGGAGAGAACTCAATGAATGGGTATATTGGAATTTGGATGGAGAATATTGATGGGGAGGTAGGGTGGGTGGGCATTTTGGTTTCTTATAACGAAAATTTTCAAATTCCAATGTTTTAATTCAATGCTGTGTAATGCCCTAGTAGGGATGCTTATGTATTTGTTGAGACATAGTCTGGGAGCAAGACAGGCGGCTCAGTTAGCTCAGTTGGTTGAATGCCGTTCTAGTACTCGTCAAAGGGGGGTTTTGTGGGTTTGAGCTCCACAGCGGTCACACTTCCTCTTTTCTTCTTTACATTGTACATTCCAACTTTGCATGTCTTTACATATGATAGAAAGTTAGATTGATTAAACAGAAGAACATTTCTGTTATCACGCTGTAAGCATATGTTTATAAATTAAGCCTTACTGTACTTTCCATATTTTTTTATTCCATTAAATAAAATAAAAAAATCAGTCTAATATTCAAAGTCGAAAGGTTGATTTAAGAATCATTGAGAATGTGTAAGACCATGTAGCGACTTGATATGATATCTCGGCTTTATACCATTTCATAACAGTATCTCAGGTATATAGGTGGGGGTGGGGGTGGGGTCAGTTGACCTAGTTGACCTAACCAGTGCTCGTGAGTAACCTGCCCCTCATCAAGCGTCTGACAACTTCTCCACATAAATCGGAAGTCTGAGGTGGTGGACAAGTGACTTTGGATGCATTATCTTCATTCAAATGGCTTCGCCGGGTTTTCGAACCCATGACCTCTAGATTAGCAGTCTAGTGCCTAACCGACTGAGCCAACTGGATGGGT
This sequence comes from Mactromeris polynyma, assembly GCA_032209605.1. Taxonomy (NCBI): domain Eukaryota; kingdom Metazoa; phylum Mollusca; class Bivalvia; order Venerida; family Mactridae; genus Mactromeris; species Mactromeris polynyma. The sequence goes on from JASFXZ010000029.1 coordinate 2,104,259, forward strand.
TCGGTGGTTACGTAAACTATAATTTCATCTCTGTAACCAATTTCTATAATGATAACTATAGCTTTGAATTGATTTAATTTCCTGCCAGAACTACGCCAACCAGTACTTTGTTACGTTTGAAATATCTGACTGATTAATCATTCTAGTTAGAGCCTTTAAAGCGGAAATTTAATTATCTTCATAATTTGTATGTTTATTTTAGATTAGATGTTATGCCATATGGATTTGTTTGTTAATTTGCGTATCAACAGATAAGTACTAAGTAAACAGTTATTATATTAATATAGAACTAAATAGTTGTGATGTCAAAGCCTGCGAGTGCGTCGTGTCAATGAAAGCTGACCCTTTAATGCCCATTCATATTTATAAGGACTGGTCATCACATGATATTTTATGTCTCTTAATTCATGACCACTTAATCAGGAAGGAAACTTAAAACTTGTTGGTTTAAGAGGTTTTTTTCAACGCAGCCGTACTAACATGTTTTTGCTATTTGCATATCAGTGTTGTGTAAACCAATCAAATCTTACGTTAACCACCAAGGCAATTGCTGTCCAACAGATCGTTTGTAACATTGACGCGGATTGGTTAACCTTTCGATAAAGGGTATGTTACCTTACTAAAATCCACTGAATTTTGGTGAATTTACGGAAATCCATTTTGGATCAGTAAGTGACCAGCAATTGTAACATTCTGATTTTTTTTTTTGCAATCAGAAAAAAAATCACAATCAGAAGCACCTACAAAAAATCTTTGCTGGAGAAACCTGGTATATCTTGAAGCTCTTTGAATAACTCTGGCCATGATTATTGTCCCTTGTGTCATAGATGTTTGGTTGACATTTTGTGTATTTTTTGACAGTTGATATAAGAAATGTAGATTAGAATGCTTGTTTATATAAATTTTAGATATCAAAAGCCTTATAACTATGAAATTATTAAAGTTTTCCCAAATTGGCAAAAAGATGCAAATTTTCCCAATTTAACAAGGGTCTTTCCCCAAATGGACAGAAAAAGGCCTGCATAGGAACTGAGAATTTATGAAGCTGGAATAGGGAAGGTTGATGGTTCTACCAAGGTGCTCGCCTGTGCCCAAAATACTGCCAGAAACAGCACTGGGGTCTTCCTTCTCCATATCGGTAATAGCGGTAAACGTCACTACGTTGCGTGGATTCAAATGAATTGTATAATTAATTGCATGGTTTATAAGGGACATAAAAATGTTTTGCTTTCCTGTCATTCGTTCTACATATTTACTACAGTCGGACCACGTTTATCTGACAACCTTCTATCCGAATACCTTCATCTGAACTAAATATCAGGTCCCGATGTATCTCCTTGGGCGCATCAAATAGAAAAGGGCCATTCGAAACAATGTATTATTCGAAATAAAAAATTTGGACTCGTTGAAACGAAATGAACCAGGTTCGACTGCATTTATATCATTTGGTTCTAAGATTGAATGAGTCATTTTTTTCATTTACTACATTTGGAAAATTAATTTGGTTGTTTACAAGATAAATGCAAGAACCTGATTAACTCAGTCACGAAGTCCTTTAAGTCGAGTATTTGTCTATATTTATCTAAGGGGCTGTAGAGTAGAATTAACTGGTAAATTACCAATGCGTAGATCTACTACCTATAGGTCCATCTAAAAAAAGGAGTTTTCATTACGTTAATTTCAGTCATTTTAATTGTTGATTTTAAAGATGAATAATACAGTGGAACCTTGATAATAAGACCACCCTTGGTCTTAGTGATGTAGTGGTCTGATTATGAATTTAAAGATAGTCTTATTTTTTAACAAAATGTCCTTAGTCATAAATATGCAGGGTTTTCCCTAGGATTTTTCTGCTAGGGGTCTGTAGACCCTCGTGTTTGACAAATTGGGGGCCCTTTGTACATTTGTAGTTTATACTTGACAAAGATTTATTTTTGGTGTCCCAGGGATGCACAGAAGGTTGAAAATGGGATTCCCTAGAAAGAGAAGGGAGTCAGGGACTCAAGATTTCTGCGTCAGGGAAATCCCTGAATATGAAAAAAATCAGTGGTAACTGTCTTCAAACAGATGTACTCTACATCACTTCTTATAATATGTTTCTCAAAACCACAAATATGAGTGTCCGATATCGGTATTTTCTATCCTGACCTACGGGTGCTGAGTCAGCGCTAGCGTAGAAACTACCTGCATCAGACTCCTGTTTTGGAGTTCCGGGGAAACTTTTACGAAAAGATAAAATGCAGTGTTGTAGAGTAATGAAACCTGGCTGTATGAAGGCATTTAGATGCCGTTTTCTCGAAATTATTATTTAGCATATTTTGATAGAAAAGGAGACCTGTATTTACCTTTAAACTAATTATGGAAGAAAAAATCAAAATCTGTTCCATGTGATTAATAAGGTGCATGGTCTCAATTTTTTAGTGGGCTTTATGTTAGGTTTTACTGTAATTAGAATCAAATACTGGACTTTATAATGGTTCTTATGTATTGCGACCATTTTCTGTTAGTCTAGGTAATTTATATGGTACTTATTATTATAAATGTTTCAAATTTGCATCATAAATTCCTCTCCTATCAAAGAGTTTGAGTCATAATCATATACTTTTTTATTACGTACATTTTGAATGTTATCAACTGCAGGTAAACACAAGTTCAAAATTTGTGGTTTACGGTTTATGAATGAATTGTATTTGTTTGCATTCATTTTGTATGACTGGTATTACCGAAAATTTTACATTAACAATACATACCGTGTAAACTATTTGTCAAGTACAGTATAATTATATGCTCATACATTCTTTTAGTATATACTCATGTGCAAAATGACAGCAAATAACAACTATTTCACATATTTGTGGTTCTACGTCAGTTTTGAGGAACACAAAAATCAGTCGATGGCGCTACCGGGATTCGAACTCAGGTTTACGGATTGCCGGTCCGTTATGCTAACCACTACACCACAGCGACCTAACGTTGTTTTTGTGTAAATTTAACTAATATAAAGTTGATTAAGGTTAACTACACTTTGGACGAAGTACGGGGCAAATTTTTACATCCACCACACAACACTTAGGTATTGGCCTATTTATTAATTCGAGAAAGATATAAATACAAAAAATATCTGCTTAAAGTATTTAATGCTCATTTTTTGTTCAGTTGTTTACCTAAATGAACATGAAAGCTATATTTCATTTAGTTAAAACATCAACCAGTATGCATTAACAAACAATAAACGCATAGTGTATTCATTCATAATTGTGGAAAAATATATGTTAAATCATAAAATTTAATAAAATGTTCCAGGTTTTTAGCTTGCCGGAGCACAAGTGCTCTTGGTGAGCTATAAGGGTTGTTAGCTATCCCCCATCGTTAGTCGTGTGTCAACATTTTCTTTAAACGGTATTTCACCTCCTTAGCCGCTGAATGGATTTTGTCCAAACTACACTGGACTGATCATTGGGTGGGCCTCTTTCAAAGAGATTATTATTTCTTATTCAAAATAAAAATTCATTGTATGGCTGGTTTAACTGAGTTTTTTCATCTATTTCATACAATATGTTACATATTAATCTAGCCCATGTGGACAACTGTGCATATATTGCCTCTATCAGACATCTTTGTCAGATTGCTGACATAACTATGCCAGTTTATAACAATTGGAAACAAATTAATCGGAAATTCTCCATTTCTGCAGTGTAACTTTCTTCATGCTTTCATCTTTGAACATTTTATTAAATGGATACTGCAAATTCTTCCGTCACATAATTGAAATATCTTATACAGTCAAAGCTTCTGTATTACCCAGACTACCCACTTAACGGGAGCTGTGGTGACAGCCGTACGCCGACAAACTGTGCACAATGGTTTAAAATTCTTTAACAAGATATTAGATTCTTCAATGGTGTGATGTGGAGGGTTTGGAGCAAAAATATTGTAACAGCTTCTTGATTGTAAGTGAGTTACGATACTTACGCACCAAACCCTGACATTATGATGCTGAATTGTTTAATATACTGTACAAACTTGGGGTCAATAACCCCGTATTTAAATCCCACTATTGTGTTACATACCTACCATGTGGTGAAAAGGGAGTTTGTATACAACTAAATTTATTTTACAGCTAGAAAAAAAATTGAAAATTTTTATTATAAATTTTCATTGTATTACTTGAATATACAGTAAAACCTCAATAATAAGACCACCCTTGGGACCCTTGAAAACTGGTCTTATTATTGAGTTATTGAGGTGGTCTTAGAATTGAGGGTGAATAACATGCAAAATGGACCTGAAGATTGTGTTCTTCATTTTAGGGTGGTCTGTTTATTGAGGTTGTATGTTTATTGAGGTAGTCTGTTTATTGAGGTTGTATGTTTATTGAGGTGGTATGTTTATTGAGGTGGTCTGTTTATTGAGGTTATATGTTTATTGAGGTGGTCTGTTTATTGAGGTGGTATGTTTATTGAGGTGGTATGTTTATTGAGGTGGTCTGTTTATTGAGGTGGTATGTTTATTGAGGTGGTATGTATATTGAGGTGGTCTGATTATTGAGGTGGTCTGATTATTGAGGTGGTATGTTTATTGAGGTGGTCTGTTTATTGAGGTGGTCTGATTATTGAGGTGGTATGTTTATTGAGGAGGTCTGTTTATTGAGGTGGTATGTTTATTGAGGAGGTCTGTTTATTGAGGTGGTCTGATTATTGAGGTGGTATGTTTATTGAGGAGGTCTGTTTATTGAGGTGGTCTGTTTATTGAGATGATCTGTTTATTGAGGTGGTCTGTTTATTGAGATGATCTGTTTATTGAGATGGTCTGTTTATTGAGATGGTCTGTTTATTGAGGTGGTCTGTTTATTGAGGCGGTCTGTTTATTGAGATGGTCTGTTTATTGAGGTGGTCTGTTTATTGAGGTGGTCTGTTTATTGAGGCGGTCTGTTTATTGAGGCGGTCTGTTTATTGAGATGGTCTGTTTATTGAGGAGATCTGTTGATTGAGGTGGTCTGATTATTGAGGTGGTCTTTAAGTGAGGTTTTACTGTATAGGTATAAATGAAGTGTAAGTTGGAGAATAGGCTCATAAATATTAGATTTATTTCACCATCAATGTATGTTTATGTTTGACAGTACTCAAGGTACATAGTATGTTTTATTATTTATGTACATTAAACATTTAATTATCTGCAAAAAAATAGGTTGTTAAATATTTGTTTAAAGCTGAAAGATGGATCATGAATAGGAAGTAATGGGTATTTGTAATTACTTAGGATGTGTTAGGTATACAAAGGCATGCTGAACGTTTAAACTGCTGCCAAATTTGAATGTTTTTTGTCACAAAAAGTCATCTGAACATCTCACAGTTATTAGAAAGTTATCTTTGCCTTCTTCATTTTGCAGGATCATCAAAGATTATTATGCTATTAACGTGAAGCAGCAAAAATGTGGACTGCAAAGTACTTTGTTGTTTGATCATTGTCAGCACTATTTGCTTTACATCTTCATTGAATCTGTTCCTTATTTAATATGATGGTGCAGACACCAATATTGTCTACTCTCAAGAATGACTGATACTGTATTAGCAGACTGTAAGTGTTAAAGTTTGCGAGTGGAAAAATTTGCGAAATTTCAAAAGTGCGCAAAACTCACCAAAAAAATTCACAGCGTTAATTTCCACATTCAATGAAGTATATTTTTATCTTCGCACCGTGTAGACGCACCGTGTAGCGGATACTTGGAGTCTGGTTCCCCAATGAGTCAAATACAAAGCACTGTCTGCCCTACAATTGATTATATAATAGTGATTGTAATGACTTGTAGAGATTATGATCAAATTAATTTCAGGGATTCGCAAACATTTACGCATGGGAAACATCTGGAAATCGGCAATTTGCAGTTTATCCCCCACACCCCCCCCCACCCCCGGGCCAAGTATCTGCCTTGGGAATTGGAGGGGGAAGATTTGGACTTAGTTTGGGTCCATTCCGATTATGGCCAGTTGGTCAGCCATCAAAGTATATTTACTATATATCTGTTATCTGCCTGGTGCCTGGCATTGAATGATAAGAATTGAGAGGAATATGTGATCAGAAAGGTCTGTCAGAAGTCAGGAAAGGTTGACTTCCTTTAATCAAATAGGAGTGACACTATAAAAAATAAACATGTTACTATTATGCTATAATTAAAATAGTTTGTTTGGCATAACCCCTACCTACCCATGAAAGTGGCCCCTACTCAAATAATTTTTTAGGGGTTTGAGTGGGATTTTTTTATAACTGGGTATCAACAATCAACACTAGTATGACCATGAAACATAAATTAAAAAATTAATTACCAACCTGCCTACCAACCTGAATAGGGTTATGCCAAACAAACTATTTTTTAAGGAAGGCTTTACTGTAATCAAATTTAGGCTTAGGTTTTATTCCATTGTAGTCAGAAAATGATAACCAGAGGTTACATCACAGAAGGTGCAAGCATTTTAACCTGGTTCTAGTAACTTCAGAGACTTTTCCTAATTATAAATACAAATCTGATATTTTCAAGAGGGTAGGTATGATATTTGACATGGAAATCAAGTATTATTGGCTCCCTCCTACTTTGTAAGTCTTTATGACATAATCATGATTGGTTTAATGGATTTGAAGCTGGTTAATTTGTATACATCATTCAATCTTCATACTTATCTTAAGCATCTAATGAACCTAATCATTACATGAATGAAGTGTATTTAACGTTGGTTTTTCAGATATTTTGAATCAAGATTTCTTTGCTTTCTTCCTTTTTGCTATCCTTGAATGTGCAGACATTGGCAATTAACGCAAGGACTTTGAAGACAGAAGATGTACTCATTACAGGAATCGGCAAAACCCTGCATTAAAAACATAAATGATTACATTTTTATGCCCCCCTTCGAAGAAGAGAGGGCATATTGGTTTGCACATGTCAGTCGGTCAGTATGTCCGTCCGTCCGTCCATCGTTACCTTTTTGTTTCCGATCAATGCCTCAAGAACCCCTTGACCTATCATCCTCAAACTTGGTGCACACATTAATCTGTGATTGCAGAGGAACCCTATTGAGGTCACAGGGTTGAAGGTCAAGGTCACAGGGAGGAATAATGTTTTACCAACATCTGTTGTGTGATGCTGAATATAAGATTGAAACTTTGAGTCAAAACCTGTTTGTTTGCAAAGGACCTGAAAAACAATATTTTAGCATAACTATTTTGTTTTTTGAGCATGGAGGATTATATGTTATGGTCATTTTGCACCAACCAATTGTGAAATCATGTACTTGTACAATTAACATATATGAGCTGTTCCGTGACAAAACCTGTATATAAGTGACCAAAAATCCATTTTCAGGATCATACAATTCCTGACAGATATTTGTTTCTAGTTTCATTTAAGACCAAAAATATTAAAATCAGATGTCTACTTTTCTTTTCATAGCAATTCAAATATTAAGAACAAAATGCAAAAATAAATTACAAAATGATGTTGCATCTAAATCGATTTACTCAAATGTATATTAATTCCTAAAAATTGTCTGATTTACAAATAGAAAGAAACAAATTTCACAACACATATCAACATTTTCATGTCTATGTGATTCTATTAATCAAAATCAAGCAATCAAAGACTATCCCCGAGAAGGCGAGAAGGTGCTTAGTTCGTGCCGTTAAAATTTCATTGGGAAATACTCAACGTCATAACCAATGTCACTAATACAGGTTTGTCATGGAAGCGTCCATATAAATATGGTATGTTGGCCCCTTATACATGTATATCAAAATATACTGAAATAAGTAAAATCAGTATGGGTCAGGCAGTGTTTTCCCTAACATTGTTCAGCTTGGGGTCCTTGGACCCTCGTGTGTGATAAATTGGGGGTCCTTAGTAAATTTTTAGGGTCCCAGATATGCAGTTTATACTTGACAAAAGTTTATTTTAGGGGTACCAGGGATGCACAGTGAGTTGAAAATGCGAGTCCCTAGAAAGAAAAGGGAGTTAGGGATTCAAGATTTCTGCTACAGGGAAATCCCTGTTCAGGAATTGTCCATAATCAAAAAGTTATTATGCGCTTAAACTCATCTCCTTGAAGTCATACCTCATCAGCAAGGAGTTCCCACTACATTTTATATTGCTTATAAAAGTTGTGAAATTTGTAGTTTTCTGAAAAGTTTTGTTGATAAACCAGACTCCTATGTGTAAAGGAAGTGTAATTTCCTTATCTTCATTTGTTTATACATGTATATCTATGATTAAATATCACTGGTTTCAGTAGCCATAGATTGTGAGATGTACTCCACAGGTGTTCTGATAGTTTTCAATGATAGGTCAGGTTCTTGGGGTATAAAAACTAAACACAAACTGCTTGCACTATAGACTGGCTTCAATATCAGACCAACATTACCTGGCATATCCAGGGTTTGTTTTCAGCTGTTTTTATCGCCGTTATTCAGCTATTATCCCAATGCCAAAAAGAATACATTTTTCCCACTTTGTATGAAAAATTCCCAATAAATCTGAAGAAAAAGTTTTGGTTCAATGTGGCCAAAAATTGACATTGACAAAGTTAGAGGCGTTTTTCTGATAGGCAGTTCATATATTTAGCAATTGTTGATTAATTAATCCCTACATCCTTTACTTTTATTCCTAAAATTTTGCTGCAATTTCTAGATTTTTTCCCAATTTGTAAGTTTAAGCACGCCAAAATTCCCAGTTTGGGTATGGGTCATCTTTCCAAAATAGTCAAAATAAACCCTGAATTATTATTTTCCCTGTTTCTTACAACATTTGAATGATTCATTGTTTCATTAACAACTGTTGGTTAATTGTCATATTGGCTAAGTTATGACTGTTTCCCATTTAATAGTCTGCCGAGATATATAGATAAAAAGGGAGGTAATTCAGTGAGATTGAGTCAAATTTGGAAACCAAATACAGCAGACTTGGCCTAGTCTATGCTTCCAGGAACACGTGTGTTTGTACAGATTTTCTTCAATTTGTAAACAACTATGAATCTCATGATAAAGGGAGCTGAGACAGGTGAAGGCCTTTAACCACATAACTTACACATTGCGCCTAACAATATCTTATCTGTCAGTACCCCATCAGATCTCTTTATATTTCACTTAGCTACACTATACCTGAGGGCAGCTATGGCGTATGATGATGCTGAAAGTTTCAGCATGATGCTAAATGATCATCTACATATGGAAGGGTCTAAACTCAGTTTTTAGCATGATGCTGAAACATTTAGCATGATGCTGAAAAATGATTTTGCACGACCCTGCATCATGCTAAAACTTTCAGCATGATGCTGAAAGTTTTAGCATGATGTAGGGTCATGCATTAAAGACCCTAATCGTATGCCATAGGCAGCCTAGAACTTACTAGAAAAGGTTTCAAAACCATTCAGGGGCATTTTAGTACGAAAATATATATACAGTTTCGACAACCTTCAGTTCCAATACTTGGTATCATCGAAAATGAATATCAGGTCCTGATATATGTTCTTGGATAAATTGAATTGAGGCTATTCAAAACCATGTATTATTCGAAATAAGATTTCGGACCCGATGAATTCAAAAGAACGAGGTCCGATTATATTATATTTGCAGTCTGTGGTTATATAATGGCTTATAACATGAACCATATTAATTGTATCAAACTAATGTTTTGATTATTTTAACAATTATTGCGACTGCGTTCCCTGTAGCAACTTTTCCCATCAAATATAAGACAATTAAGAAATGTAAAGTACTCAATGAATTATCTGTTAAGAGATTCAGTCTCATAGCTCTTGGTCATGACATACCATTCAAATACTTCTGTCGTAAGTATGTCAACTACTACCAGTATGTAAAGTTATGTTAGATAAGTAACTATAGAGAAACATGACAGTATTTGATTCCAGGGATAATGGTGTGAGAGATTGCTCAATGACAATTTGTTTGAATACTGTAGCACTCATGAGTTTGACAACATATCATAACAGTATGTAAACATGACAGGACAGACATAAACATATTACAGAACAGGAGTTTTTGTCTGATAACAAATCGCTCGAATTCAACTTCATGTTAAAATATACAGTAAACCTTAGGAGAGTTCTTTCCCTTTATCCCATCTAGAGTTCTCTCCCTGTATCCCTTTCTATAGAATTATGTTTATATAGTAAAGGGAAAGAACTCAGTTACAATTATAATTATGTCATCTTTGTATTTATACATTTGGATACCACATGATAAAATTGGGAATGTGAGTTGTAAAATGTTGCCTCGTAAGTTTTGGAGCTTTTGTTCCCTTGCCCAAATCGGTGACCTAGTTTTGCTACAAGATGCCATGAAGATGTCATGCATTATATTCAATACCATTTTACAACTTATACCGACTCTTCCATGGCTTAGTGGTTTAATAAAGGCATCCACCTTCGGAGAGCAAGGTGGAATTTTCTAATCCCCGAGTAGGGTTCTGTTCTGATATGCCCAGATGGTGATCCACCAGCTAGATAATGGTTACCATTTGCCTACCTGCCTGGTGCTTGGGTATAAAAGGAAAAGAAGCACAAAATAAATTTTCTTCGAAAAAAGATGTCTAATAAGTCAGAAATGGCTCGTCCTTTCAATAGGTATGACACAATAATAATCAAATACTTGACATTTATTCCTTGTATATATAGGGAGGCGCAGAGGGGTAGAGTGTCTGATTCCTGATCTGAAGGTCGTGAGTTCGAGCCCCGCGGTGGGCGGGGTTTTATCAAGAATTTCACAGTCCCTAAATTTGGCGCGAGTACTGGTTGGTAGCCAGGAAGCAGTCATCGAGAGTGATTAGTATAAGTTGTAAGAACTTGTTTCACGATCGATGTAAAATAAATAAATTTAAGATTAAGAAGATTTAAGATATGCTCCTTCCACACACAAGGCATAAAGAAGTCACATTGTCAGTCTGTGTGTTAGTAAGTTAATTGATTCAAGGGTTACATCCAATGAAAACTTCATGCAAATCTGAAGAATGTTGAGAAGGTGTGTCGCATGCAAGGTCATATCTCTAGCTACAAGGTCAGGGTCATGGACAAGGTGACTTACTTCAGGAATTGGAGCATTCATCACTAAGTCTGACATCAGTGACTAGCTCATACATTTGTTCATATTACATATGTATCGCCAACACGTGCTACAAATTGTTGGTATATAATGCATATGTTATTCATTATCATTATTATAACAAGATACAAATGTGGCATCTTATTGTAAATTATTACCAGTGTTTTATGCAACAAGTTTTTTTGAATCCTATCAAGTTTTATATTATTGTTCTTACACCATACAGGCAGAGTTTTCTTAAAAATGTCAGAACAACTTCATATCTTCATGATGTATGATTCACACAAGAAATGTTAACATATAGATATCCGCACTGGTATACTGGAGTCATTTCAACTCTAGCTGACTAATGCAGTTTGTTGAGTCATAGCTACAAGCAATTAAGATATATGAAAGAATACAATATTGTACCTCAGAGCCAAACATTTTTTCCACAATTATGCTGTCTAGTAATTATGAGTTCCTGAATTCACAAGTAGACCAAGCCTCAACCTGGTCGTATTCCTGGGCTCGTCTGAATGTAATCGGGGTGTGTCAATAAGAACCAAGAGCCATTATAATTACCTGGTAACTTAAGCATCATCACCTGGCTACTTTTCTTGTATGAATGATTATTTAGGGGATACGCCTGGACTCCTGCCTACTTTTGGTGAATTCCCTGCTACGTCAAGAATTATTAGACATTTACCATTACTTTTTGTGGCTTGTTTGTTGACCACTTCATTTGGTGTGACCATTTGGCTGCAATGACCATTGCTTTTAATCCCCCTTTTCATCTGGAGATTGTCACAAGTTCTTTCCCTTTATCCCTTCTAAAGGGAGAGAATTCCAGAATAGGCAAAGGGAGAAAACTCATGACCTTCTCCTGTGACTAACACAACTTGTGAGAAAGATCACTGCTACAAAAATCAGGGTGACCTTGGCATTAAAGTAAAGTTAGTACACCAGTAGGTAGCAATGTAACAGCATTGTACTGCTGTCAGTACAAGAAACCAGCCGATACCACTCAACATTTAACTTCTTGTTAGTGTTGTTGTTTTATGCAGTTACAGCTTTTTTCTGTAGAAATGGAAATACTGCAATCATTTAGCTCCTTCAACAATGCCTGAATTGATGAAATGATTTATTTCCTACATGTATTGGACTTTTTTCATATTTAAGTTTGAACTTGTCTATTTTACTTCAATTGCAAAACATGTTCTAACAACTAATTATACCAATTTTTCTCAATGGCTGCTTCCGTGGTTACTTACCAGTGCTCATGCCTAACTTAGGGATTTGGTCTGTGAAGTTTGAACTCAATCAAACTCTGCATGGGGGGCTCCAACTCAGATCCGTCGGATCAGGAGTCAGACACTCTGTCCATCAACCAGTACGTCTCACTTTTTCCATATTATACATTTTGCTGGCAGAAGTGAAAGTAAACTGCTAGTATCACATGCAGTAGCGACAATAATGTGTTATAATGGTGTTATAGCTATTACTGCTATCTTCATCACTGTTCACAAGTCTTCTTCCTTTATCAGATCATGATGAAACAGGTTGTGAGAAATCACGACCAAATGAAGACAGAAATATGGTATGGTAATGCACTGTGTCAGATACGTCCAATAAATATCATTGTGAAGATACCTCCAATCTTCTTATCTAGCCAATTAATGGCAGAATCGTGAAATGATGCTCTATATTAAGCTGCTATCTCCAGTATTATAACATGTTTCGTTCCTGTTCTTGCTACTTTTGTATGATTCCCTCAGAAAAACTGTCAAATTAGGTTAGCAGTTTTGTGTGGTGGAATTTTTGTTTCAGTGAAACAAACATATTTCTGGGTGCATTCACCTTTGCTCGTGCATCCTGTTAGATTTCTGTGCTTGCTACATTTTTATCATTTCTGACGTTAGTTCTTTACAAATAGGTTTGGAAGTGTTAGATATTTTGATTTTAGATCAGTCAGTAAAGCACTCAACTGCCCGTCTAGATCAAGGGCTGTTATTACCGTCAAACCAGGGTTGTGGTGAATGTTCTGCCCTTTGATTGTTAGTTGCTTGCAGAGTATGTTAAGCACTACATGTACTTGGTAACTCAGGAACACTGATTAGGTCAATTGACCCCTGTGAAATGAACTGTTACAGTTCATGAATTATTCATGAAATATTCATGCATAGTTCATGTTCACAATTCATGAACAATTCATGAAACTCCTTGAAGTTAAAATGAGACTAATTCATGAAATGTTCATGATATTATTAGTTCATGAATTGGATATGATTCATGAACAGTACATGAACAGTCCATGAAGTACAATCAAGAATCTTTAATGCACATTTCATTGCCAAACATTCTTGAACTGTTCATGAACTATTCAACAACCCAGTATTTTATGTTCAGTTCATTACCAGTTCATGAACACAGAATTCATGAACAGTTCATGGACTTTTTCCTATACAACTTCATAGTCTCATTTTAACTTCATGTTCTGGACATGAATCGTTCAAGGTGCTTATTACTTGAACAGTTCATGAACTATTCAGGGTAAGCCATCATTGGTTAAAGTATTGTATGTTTGTATACAATACCATGGTTGAAGTGGTCTGTCCTTTCCCTTCTATATATATGGTAACTAAACACTATTAAAATAGATTTCTAAATTGTATAATGTTTGTTAAATTTAATTTCACAGCAGTTGCAAGTTACTATATTCTAGGCAGACTATCACTATATATTTTTTTAATGGTGTTTTTATTGGAAAAAATAATAAAAATATGTAATTATTGATAAAGGGAGGTAATTTACTAAAATAATTCAAAATATTAACAAAATGTTGGTTTAACTCTTGGAAGTGACATAATATTGCAACAGTGTCATTTTTTTATGTTTTGCAATGAACTTCATTTGCCATAAATAAATAATACTTTTGAAAGAAATAACAAAATTGCAAATTCCAATTTCATCATGAGTAAATAATGTAAAATTTATGCAGCATTCTTGAACTGTCCATGACAAGTTAACTCAACAGAAATCCACAAAATCTATCAGTGGCTGTGCAAGGAACATGGTTTAACTCTATGTATAGCTATCAAGTACACCATACATTGCTAAGTACTGAGGGATATATACATGTACAACTTTGTTATGGAGATTTTTTGTCAGAGCTCTTACAGCCTAGTCAAGATGGTCATACCACAATGGCTCTTTAAAGCAAACCATCCATGTACATTACTATTTATGACTTGTAACTTTCATTTTACATTAAAATAGACACAGATTTGGTAAACTGAATAATTTTGAAAATGTCATTATGAAACTGTTTAAGAACTTTTATTGAACCATTAAATACATTATAGTTCATGAAATGGATATGATTGCACTGGCAAATGTTCATGGTCATTTCAAGGACTTTGCAGTATTCTTTAATTGTTCATGAACTGCAGTATTCTTTAATTGTTCATGAACTGTTCATGAACATAATTCAAGGACGGTTCATGTCCAAAAGTTCATGAACACAAATGAAGAACTGTTGAAGACCAGTTCATGAACTGTTCATGAAAGTTTTGAAAAGTTCATGATTTCATGAACTGCATTTCACCGGGGGAATTACTGTTAAAACAAATGATGTAAAACTGCAAAACAACCCCTCCACATGTAAGCAAAAATCAACTCATAATTGTAAAATATTTCATGGCTCTTCTATGAACTGGTTGCACAGGAATGAAACAAAACAAAAGCAATCAATTAATCAAACAAGTAGTCAATTGTACTTCAAAGTGCTGGCTTGTATTTGGAATATTCAAAGGTCAAGGTTATATCTAATGTCTGAAAAAATGCCTGATTGTTTGAGTGTGGATTTTATACCCATCAATGCTTAGAACATATGATATTGATCAAGATTACCTACAAAATATAACTTCCAGATGTTTTTGGAGAGAGTTGATTGAGACAGATAATAGGAAGTGTTTATAAAAACAAGGCAAAACATATGCTTTCATTATGTTTTCTTTTGTGTTGGCGTGTTTCTGATCGTTTCTGATCCTGAATTGTTTTGTCAAGGTAAAAAACAGCTGTTGCTGTGGTACGTGTCGGCTTGTGTGTACCATGAAAAAAATTATGTTCTCCTTAACTTCTGTGCATTCAGCATATTTCCAAAGGTAATGGCGCTACTGTATAAGCATTTTGAGTAACTTGATAAATAGGTTAGTGAGTTATCCCTATATTTCTGTTCTGGAATCTGAAATACCAAGTCTAAGATAGTGATTTCAAAATCTTTGGGTTTTCCTATTTTTCTGTTCTGGAATCTGAAATACCATGTCTAAGATTGTGATTTCAAAATCTCTGGGTTTTCCTATATTTCTGTACTGGAATCTGAAGAACCAAGTCTGAGATTGTGTTTTCAAAATCTTTGGGTTTGGTATGCTCTCTTTGATCATCAAAGTACTGAGCATACATCTAACATCATTCATCCCTAATCATTTCATTGATGTGGTGTCAGTTGCTTGTACTTGCAAAAGAACTGTAACTGGATTAGAAAACTCCTTTGGTGAACTGATTTCTTGGTAAATGAGACAGAATAAGTTGCAACACAGAAAGCCACATACATATGACAATACCTCACCATGCAGACATCTGGGGGGGGGAAACAACAGTCCATAAAACATAAGGCATTTGAGGGGGCCCAAGGGTAAATACGTAAGGAAATATGTAAAACTCACGTAAAGTCTACATTTTTACCTTCACTATTAACTCTTCCCTTCCTTGCTTTTGTTACCATGAATTTTTGCAGCTGTTCATAGTATGATGAAATTATATATAATGAAAGCTTATCACATTTCCTGCTGTTCTGTGATATTAACATGACAATGTTTATCAGCGAAAGTCACGTTTAATATCATGGATGAAACTGAAAATAGCTCAGCCTTAATGTCGAGGTGAGAGGCAGAGATGTCGCAATATGGTGTGCAGATGTTTGTTCATCTCATTATATGCCTACCCATCACTTTATGAAATGTTGTTTTCATTAATCTGCACACTATGCGATGAAACTTTAAGTGTTGTTATGCACAACCTTCACCATACTCTATTGATAACAGATTTTTTACCGTACAATTTGTATACCTGTAAACTCAAAATTTGATCCAAATGATTCTCAGTTAACTGGAAAACCTGATCCAAATGAATGTCACTTAACCAAAAAACCTGATAAAAATGAATGTCAGTTAACCAAAAAACCTGATATAAATGAATGTCAGTTAACCAAAAAACCTGATATAAATCAATGTCACTTAACCAAAAAACCTGATATAAATGAATGTCACTTAACCAAAAAATGTGATCCAAATGAATGTCGTTATAGACAGGATTCCATCCATAACATTTTCAGGAAGTAATTATCAGTCTATGGAGCTCCATATTCTGGATGTTGTATTTAATATATTTACCCTATACAAACATCATTTAGTGACTAATAATAAAATGAATTAAGAGTACAACTTTGCCTTTAAGGTGTATACTAATGCATCAATTAGTTTATAGAGATATTTGAATGAACACCACTGTTTGAATTGATCAGAATATAAATACCAGACTGTACTTTTCACTTACAATGATTAATGAGCGTTTGATTGAAATTTTACTCCAAGGGGCGGACCTAACATGTGTTTATATGGCCTAATTACATGCAAACATGGTAATCACTATGTAAGTTTTTACGGCTAGGTGTTATGTTAATTTATATAATTATATACTCCTGGTTGTCTAGGTAGCCAAATTTTTTTACTGATGCATTGTGGGACTTTTGGAAGCAATTGCATTGTGGGCAATTGACAATGCATTGGCATTGATTTAGATGGATTACATCAAGACCTTTGTCAATTAACTACTGTATTTAATCTAAAAAGATTATATCAAAAGTTGAAATCAAAACTGGCCTATCTACGGGGTGTAATGAGTATCCGAATATCCGAGCACTCGCGGTTCAATTAAGGCCAGCAATCGGAGTACCAGAACGTGCAGTGGTTTGTGGGGTAGTGCCCTACGCCTCATCAATCATGAGTTTGGGTGGGATTTCATAACAAACTTCACATTCTCCAAATTTGATGCAAGTACTGTTTACAGTAACTCAGGTCAGGCAGTCATGGAGAGTGACTTGTAGAAGTTGTAAGAACTTGTTTCACTATTAATAACATTTTAGACTTATTGTGTAACATTATTCTTAATCAAAGGTTGCAGCATTAGGGTAAATACGGTAGGTGAAGAAAAGTAGTTGTCTGAGTCAAATTGTGAAGAATGGGTGAGCGCCCCAACAGTAAATTAGACTCTGAGTCACAATACTCTGACATTGATATGTTACAGACAGAGATTGGGTGGGCTTAACATTCGCCATCAGATTTCTGTCTGTCTATGTGTACCTGATGAATCATGCATGTCTGACACCGTATTCTGTAATATGCCCTTCCTATTTCGTAATATAAAGTTGCGCTCTATTCAAAGTACAGAAAATATTGCATCGGTTGACAAAAATCTCTGTATTATGTAATATTACAAGTCATTAATCATGAATATATTCTAATACAGTCAAGCACTCAGTCACGTTTATCAGGTCATGCAATAGGCCAACAGTATATAAAATAGGCCAGACTTGTCTAAAAATCGGCACAATTTCTACTGAAAATTTAAACATTCATACAAACACAGGTTTTTTGTTTGAACACATTATTAGTCCTTGTTCTTAAGAAAGAAACCAACCATACCGGTAGATTGAATTTTTTATCTGAATTCATTCGTTTGTTCATTCATTCATTCGAATTGTTTGCTGGCATAAACCTACTAAGCAAAATTAAGATATGTAGTTTGGAAAGTAATGTTTTTTGATATTCAGCCCAAACAATTTTCCCAACTCAGACACCAATTTTTGAGACGGATTATGGATCTGAGTCTGACATGTAGGACGCTATTTTGGGTGCCGCACACGTGGTGTCCGAGTTGTGACTGTTGAAACTTGTAAAACATTATTTTCAATCATCTTAGTGTCTGTTATGTTTGTACAGTAAACCTCAATTATAAGGCCACCTTTTGGACCCTTAAAAACGGATATTATTGAGGTGGTCTTGATATTGAGGTTGAATAAAGAGCAAAACTGTGAAAATGGACTTGAAAATTGTGTTCTTAATTTTGCAAAAATAACCATTCCAGACCATGGTTTACCCAGGTTAACCATGGTCTTAACATTTACAACAAAGGCTGACCATTGTTGGCACTGTGGTCTTATTATTGAGGTGGTCTGTAAGTGAAGTGTATTTTTCATTTCACTTGATTCCAAGTTACTGCTGATTCAAAATTAGAATACCATTATTGTATACTCAATGTCTATTGGCCAATATTTTGTGAAACATGTTTTCATTGGTTAGCCACCTCAAAGTTTGTTTATATTCTTTCTCAAGTAAATATAAACAACTATAGATGATACATGTAATAACTTCATCTCCATCAGGTTCAAGTCAGACTTAAAAGTACAATAATGTCACTGACCTAGAAAATGAACTGTACTATAATTATATTTGACAGCTGGATAATGTGTTGTCCATTAGATATTAAGTAATAACATTGTATGGAATTTGCAACCGTCTGGCTTGTATATATTGTTACTTAAAACTGTAACAGTCGGACCTAAGGTTCATTCAAATGCATTCGGTCCGAATATTTTTTTCGAATAGCTGGACCTGACGTTCATTCAAATTCATCTGATCTGATTGTTAAAAAATATTTCAATATTGATGATTGAAAATGATTACTCACAGACAGGGCCAGTGCTGGTCACAAATTACATAGAGCCTTTTCCCTTGGCCAAGTGGAGGTCGATGGTTCGAATCCCAATAGGGGTCCGTTATGATATAGCCGGTTGGTGAGCCGTCTGCATGCAGCTAGTTAAATAATGGTTATAGAGTGCGTACCTGCCTGGTGCCTCAGGCATTAAAGGATGGCAAAGTAGACGTGCTGAGAAGGTAGGTGTCTCGTAAGTCAGAAATGACCTGTTCGGGTGACACTATAATAAATACACACTACTCTTTATAACAGTTATGAACAAATTAACGAAGGTGAGGGATACAGGGCCATTGTAGCCCTCTTGTTTCTATAATTGTTCCTGTACATGATGTGCAAACGCCAAGGGAATTTACTTGCTCCTCTTACTTAATAATTGACATTTTTTATGTCGCCCAAAACGAAGGCATATAGTAATTGCGCTGAGAGTCTGCACTCTATATGTTTATGCAAAGTTGACAAAAATGTTATCATGATGAAGATAAATCGATGCAAAATCAGGTCAATACCTCCAAGGCCGTGCTCACAAGCAAGGCACTCCACTTAGAGGTTAGAGGGGGGGGGGGGATATAATTATGTTTGCTACTTAAGTGACATCGTTTGCTGTAAGTCTGTCTCTATCGAAATTTTATACATCATACATGTCTTGTGATAAAATCTAATAAAATAGAATTAGGTGTAGCTTTGACTAGAGAAGTTTAATGTGGGTAATTATGATGTTTAAATATGCAAATGATCAACTGACATCATTTTAGTAAAACTTCACTGACACCATTACTGTATCTTCTCACTGCGGTAAAATCATTGAACTATGGTAACAATTTAAAGTAAATCATGTATTTGCTGACTTAACTATTTTTAACCATGTCTCAGCTCACAGAATGAAAGATTTACTACGTGCACATGTGGAAGAAAGTGTATTTTCAAGCCCCATCTTATCCCACTGAAAACAAAACTCTGGAGATGAATAAATCCCTCTGAATTGTAATTAAAATATACAGTAAAACCTCACTTAAAGACCATTTCAATAATAAGACCACCGTCCATTTTGACTGTTCCGCTCTTTATTCAACCTCAATATTAAGACCACCTCAATAATAAGACCAGTTTTCAAGGGTCCCAATGGTGGTCTTATCATCAACGTGTTACTGAATCTGAAATAAGGTCCCAGTTATGATTTTTAATAGCCTTAAAAAAGTTGGCAGATTTTTAATTTCGGTTGTTCATCATGCGTTTATAATGGTAGCTGAAGGAAATTGTATTGTGTAATATTGTCATGAGTGAAATATTAAAAATATTTTCTCAAAAATTGTAATGAGCATTTCTGGGTTTTTTTACATTCTGCTAGATTATTTTGTAAATCCATTTTTTATGTAAGTATGTAATAAAGAGCTAAACAATCTCTAACTTAACATTTAACACCATATTTGACAATCAAATTGATCCCAAATCTTAATTTACTATTCGAAAATAAAAAAAATCCTCTAAATATTTTCTGTTGTCAGCAAAATTCGTATTAGAAATGAAAATGTCATCAAGTCCTTAGCTTAAGATGATTCTCCGTGTACGTTTAAACTAAGCAACCGAGATATTTAAATTTCATTTAGCTTTATAGTCGACGATGTTTACTACGTTGTCTTGATGTTGGTTAAATGTACCGCGGTTATGAACAAACATTTTTCGACAGGCCGAATTTCACCCAATTCTAAACAAGGTGCTATTTATTTATTTTTCAAAACATAGCATGTCCTTTTACGTTTTATGTAAAATATACGTTCTGGTTTAAGGATTTCATGACATAAAAATCCACGGTTTTATACAGATGCTTAAAGATTTGAGATTTTAAAAAGATGGGTTTAAATTAGATGGCTGGTGAATGGTGGCGAAATAAACTGGATCGCTGGTTAAGAATAATGGGCCTGTAAAAAACTGAATAAGTGAATTACGTGATACTTAAAAGCTTGAACAGATGGATATAATTTGCACCTTAGATAATTCGTTTTTGTTTTGAAATTAATACATCATGGATGGAAATTAGATACCAGCTTAAAAAGGTAAATATGGAGGTATTTATATTTTTTTATACCCAGATGAATCTTAAATCAGTATTTTAATTCTATGCTGTAATGTTATGTTATGTAAGATAAACGTATGACAATGTAGCTATTGTCCGACATGTAAACTCAGGGTTAGGTTAGAATATAGATTTTCAAGATGGATGAAACATTTTGTTGCATCTCGGATTTAAATTGTTCATGCATTAGGGGCTGAAGGTGGCTGGTGTTGTGTATGAGCTTGGTAGCCGGCTGTGTCAGTGCCATCAAAGGTTCAAGGTTCGAGTTAGGGTGCAGACAGTGTTATGAATTAAAGTTGTATTGTGCTGATTTTTTTGTTTCTTTGTTTACCTAAACTTCTGACATGATATACTTTTTATAGCTAAAACATAAATACAGTCAAACCTGTCTGTAAAGACCACCCATGGGAACAGCAAAATGTGGTCTTTGTTTACAGGTGGTCTCTATTAACAGATTATATATCATTGAAAATAGTCTGATGGGAGATAAAATTGGTGGTCTTTGCAGACAGGTTTTGCAATAGTGGTCTTTGTTCGCAGGTGGCCTTTAACACAGGTTTGACTGTAAATATTCATTATCTAGAAATACACTTATAATGTATTCTTCTGTATTTGTGGAAAAAAGAAGTTTATATGATCATAAAATTTTAAACTGGAAATGTTTTTTTACAATTTTTTCTGTTAGTAATATGGTACAACAAGATTGTTTTAATTGATTATACATTGCTATGGTTCTTATGAAGTATGAATTATTCTATGTAACAACAATACTGGATGAATCCCATTAAAAAAGTAAAGGGTCATTTGGGCTTTATTGACAAACATTTTATAAGACTGAAACTCAGACTTTAGACTGTAAATTTGCAGAAATTATATTAAACCAGTCTTTCGTTTTCATTAGATCTAAACAAATGAAATTTTGTCTGAATAATTGTTGATACCCACTCTACAGGTTAGCCAATTTTTATTAAAATCTATAGTGTAATAATAAGATAGGAGAAAATATGTTAATGTCCGAGTCAAGAGTTTTAAAATAGTTTGTGAATATTAACCCCCTGTATTTTTTTATATAAATTGATGTTCTACCAAACATTTCACTATTCATTTGAATTATTTTATTAATTAAGGTTATTTGTGGAAAAGAAAGGAATTTGCAGCCAATTAAAAGAATACTTCATGAACCTAATATTAAACTTTTGTATATGAACTGAAAAAAGTGAACGATTTAAAAGTTCATGAACTTCTGATATATGAATTTGGAGTTCATGAATATTTATTTGATATTCTATAATTGTTATGCCAGCTCTTGAGCCTTATTCATAATATTTTAAGACTGAATTTCTGACTTAGACTTTAAAATATTAAATGTACTTTTTATTCCTGCATTGTTATTACTGTAAATATTTTAATAAAAATTGGTAAAACTGTAGAGTGGGTCACGCTAATTATTTAGACAAAACTTCATTAGTTTACATTCAGTGAAAATCCTGCAAATTTATAAAGCCTAAGTCTGAGTATTTAAAGGCCCCTGGTTAAACTCTTACAAGCATAGGAATAAAGATAACTGAAATCCCAGATTCATTGTTGTATGTGTGTGGTGTGGGGTGTTATGTATATTATATTATCTAATATTATAGCTACTATAAATCTAAATGTTAGTGATATATAGGCATTGTGCTTCAGTAACCGAAAGTGATGTATTGGGGTTACTATGCCAATAACCTCGAGGGATATATACTCTATACACCTGCAGTACCTCTTTGTTAGAGATGTAACTATATATGGCCATTAATAAACCATATTAGCAACATCTTACCTTGTCTTATTGTTGTCTATGAATGATTGACAGGGTGTGGTAGGATACTGAATGAACTAGACATATTCTTGTCTGATACTGATTGTTCTCACTTCCCCCTGACCACCAACTTACTTGATATTGAATTTAAGTATTTAAAATAAATTGGATATGTATGGAGCCCCTAAAATGACATTCCATTCTTTTTTTCATTTCGTAAATACGAATTGGCAAAGCTACTCACACGGACGACAAACTAATTCATAAATACGAAATAATGATACGTTTTAACGAAATAATATTAAGTTTTAACGAAATAATATTGTGTAGCTCGAAAATAAAAGTATGGAATGTCACTTTAGGGGCTCCGTAGATAAGTGAAAAACATACAGGTCTTATTGTATGAATGGCAAGAGTGTTTTATGAATGAATAAGTCCAGTTTGCTCACAAGACAGTTGGTTTTGTTTGTTTTCATCGGATTTACTCCATTTTTCAACACTCTTTCAGTCATATTTGGCAACCAGTTGACCTAACCTGAGTTTTACTGGAAACAAATACTAACTTGCTCTTTAATAAGCAACTGACAACTTCTCCACATGTGGAGGACATGACCGTAACCAGTGTCACTGAAGAGAACACAACTGCTCAATCCAGCAATCAAACCCAGATCTGCCGGTTGACAGTCTAGCACTTTACCAACTGAGCTAGTTGGGCGGGCCCTCAGGACAGTTGATAGAGCACATGACTGCCAATATGGGGTTGAAGGTTCGAGCCCTTTGTGACAATATGACCGATACTAAATACATGCAAAGACTTTTTACACCTCCACTCTGATTCATATAGGAGCTTTCATTAGGGTCTCAAGGGTGGTCTTATAATCGAGGTTTTCTGTATATTCAGATAAAATCATGTCTAAAACAAGTCGGACGATCAACAGTTATTCAAATTTAGGGAATACGTTATATATAGAAGCCTTGTGTCAGACATAAATAAACATATAACCCAACCTTTTCTCATTCGCGTAAACTGCTGTTTTGTGATAGGCATATTTTAGACATAGTTGCAACAAATGTAATTAAAGCTGTTCTGTTTTCTAATACAGTCGGACCTAGTTTATTTGAACCCATCGGGTTGGAAATTTTCTTTCCAATAGTACATGGTTTTGGAATAGTCCATTTTAATTTGACGTGTCTAAAAAGGATAATCAGGACCTGAAATTTATTTCGGATAACACCAAGTATTCAGATAGGATAGAAGGTTGTCGAATAAACGAGATCCGAATAAACGAGATCCGACTGTATTGTAAGAAAACTTGAGTTGGTATCACAAAGAAGATTTCTTTGTGCTTCTCCTGTTTCTCTCATTTACATAATGAGGATGTTCCTTGATGAATTTACTTTTTACAATGTTATCAGATAGTGTGAACATCTTTTATGTAACAACTTCCTATCTGGGTGGCCCTGATTTATTAAGTTACTGGCAGTTGGTAAATGTTCTATTGTAACCTGACAGTGATGTATACGCCACGAATCTTTGTAATTATTCATTTCAATACAAGAAGTTAGTGCTGTAAAAAATAATTCCTGAATCCCTAGCTTTCATTTAAAGGCAGGTCTTTCCTTCAGTGCCTTCATGAAATGGGGACATGGAATCATTTCCTCACTTAATGTCCCTTCTGTATTAGGGGTTTTAATAAGAGATGAAGAAGGTTTCACAGCTGTCATCATTGGTTCTCAGAGTTCATGGTTTTGTTTGACCAGACAATGTTGTTTACATGCAAGTTCTGTGTCATATGACTAGATGACAGTGCTTTCGTGCATGTTCTGTATTATATGACTAGATGACAGTGCTTTCATGCAAGTTCTGTGTTATATGACTAGATGACTGTGCTTTCATGCAAGTTATGTGTTATGTGACTAGATGACAGTGCTTTCATGCAAGTTATGTGTTATGTGACTAGATGACAGTGCTTTCATGCAAGTTCTGTGTTATGTGACTAGATGACAGTGCTTTCATGCAAGTTCTGTGTTATATGACTAGATGACCGTGCTTTCATGCAAGTTATGTGTTATGTGACTAGATGACAGTGCTTTCATGCAAGTTCTGTGTTATATGACTAGATGACTGTGCTTTCATGCAAGTTCTGTGTTATATGACTAGATGACTGTGCTTTCATGCAAGTTCTGTGTTATATGACTAGATGAATGTGCTTTCATGCAAGTTCTGTGTTACATGACTGGATGACTGTGCTTTCATGCAAGTTCTGTGTTACATGACTGGATGACTGTGCTTTCATGCAAGTTCTGTGTTACATGACTAGATGACAGTGCTTTCATGCAAGTTATGTGTTATGTGACTAGATGACAGTGCTTTCATGCAAGTTCTGTGTTATGTGACTAGATGACAGTGCTTTCATGCAAGTTCTGTGTTATATGACTAGATGACTGTGCTTTCATGCAAGTTATGTGTTATGTGACTAGATGACAGTGCTTTCATGCAAGTTCTGTGTCATATGACTAGATGACTGTGCTTTCATGCAAGTTATGTGTTATATGACTAGATGACTGTGCTTTCATGCAAGTTCTGTGTTATATGACTAGATGAATGTGCTTTCATGCAAGTTCTGTGTTACATGACTGGATGACTGTGCTTTCATGCAAGTTCTGTGTTACATGACTGGATGACTGTGCTTTCATGCAAGTTCTGTGTTACATGACTAGATGACAGTGCTTTCATGCAAGTTATGTGTTATGTGACTAGATGACAGTGCTTTCATGCAAGTTCTGTGTTATGTGACTAGATGACAGTGCTTTCATGCAAGTTCTGTGTTATATGACTAGATGACTGTGCTTTCATGCAAGTTATGTGTTATGTGACTAGATGACAGTGCTTTCATGCAAGTTCTGTGTCATATGACTAGATGACTGTGCTTTCATGCAAGTTCTGTGTTATATGACTAGATGACTGTGCTTTCATGCAAGTTCTGTGTTATATGACTAGATGACAGTGCTTTCATGCAAGTTCTGTGTTACATGACTGGATGACTGTGCTTTCATGCAAGTTCTGTGTTACATGACTGGAAGACTGTGCTTTCATGCAAGTTCTGTGTTACATGACTAGATGACTGTGCTTTCATGCAAGTTCTGTGTTATATGACTAGATGACTGTGCTTTCATGCAAGTTCTGTGTTATATGACTGGATGACTGTGCTTTCATGCAAGTTCTGTGTTATATGACTAGATGACTGTGCTTTCATGCAAGTTCTGTGTTATATGACTAGATGACTGTGCTTTCATGCAAGTTCTGTGTTATATGACTAGATGACTGTGCTTTCATGCAAGTTCTATGTTATATTACTAGATGACTGTGCTTCCATCCAAGTTCTGTGTTATATGACTAGATGACAGTGTTTTCATCCAAGTTCTGTGTTATATGACTAGATGACTGTGCTTCCATGCAAGTTCTGTGTTATATGACTAGATGACAGTACTTTCATTCAAGTTCTGTGTTATATGACTAGATGACAGTGCTTTCATGCAAGTTCTGTGTTATATGACTAGATGACAGTACTTTCATTCAAGTTCTGTGTTATATGACTAGATGACAGTGCTTTCATGCAAGTTCTGTGTTATATGACTAGATGACAGTACTTTCATGCAAGTTATGTGTTATATATCCAGTTACACTGCTTCCTTAATGATTTCTGAGTTAATCAACAAGTTGTCAGTGCTGTCATTATAAGTGTTGCGTTTTATTACAAAATATGAGATTCTCTATAATAAGCATTGTCATATAACTGTTTTTTTATGTATAATCGTATAGTGATGGACAGATATAAATACTGATTACTGTACCTAATTAGGTGCAAGGTACCAAGCAATATCAGCTATGTTAGGCATGTTGAAGGTACACAGATGTCATATTCTGGCCTTTTTATCCATATGGAACCAATTCTCCGCCATAGTGCTTAAATAGCACAGGTAATTACCTTGATAAACAACAAGCTTTAAACTGTTAATCAACTACTGGAGTGTGCAGTATGTGTTCTGTCACTGCTGTCGTTTTTTAACAAATATTTTGACTAACATCATTTTATGACCATTACTCATACTTATAATCTTCATTTTCCACCTGATTCTTCACTGCTAACATCTGTTGCCTTGTGAATTCGTAATATTGCCCACATTTTGAGAGTTCAACATTCGATAATAATGGTTGAGTTATCAACAGTAAGAACCTCACTTGAAGACCAATTTTGAAATTAAGACCACTTCATCAATAAGACCATATGAACGCCGCTGTACGATTTCCGACCTCTTCTTTAAGTGACGTCATTTCCTGAAAACGTCACTTGTGATGTCACCATTTACTGACAGTAAGCAATATGTGGCCCAAAAGGCAATATGAAAACGATGTGACCATATGGAGTAAATAGCGTTTCCTGCTTGTAAATAGTGACGCCACATCTTTTGTTTTCTGGAAATGACGTCAGTTATAAAAGAGGTTGGAAATCATACAGCGGCGCTGACATATTGTCATTGAAGAGGTTTTATTTTTCCTTCCATATTTAACTTGATAAACAATCCGCCTGTGGTCATATTATTTAGGTTCCATGGTATTAGTATTCAGATCTTTTAAGTAACTACCATGATTAAAACATGTCTCGGCCTCCTTCTAAGCGATGATCAAGTTATTAAAAAAGAGCTGTCCCTTGAGGACAAAGTAAAATTGACCTGATTTAATGAAAGTTAATGTATAAAATAAATAAAATAAAATGACATCATGTTATTTACTGAAGAATAAAATGCAATGACGTTATACATTGTTTTATTTATTTTCTGCATATTCTTTCAAACTAGACTTGCCACTGACAAAAAACCCTCGAAACAGAAAAACCCTCAAAACAGAAAAACCCTCGAAACAGAAAAACCCTCAAAACAGAAAAACCCTCGAAACAGAAAAACCCTCGAAACAAAAAAACCCTCGAAACAGAAAAACCCTCAAAACAGAAAAACCCTCGAAACAGAAAAACCCTCAAAACAGAAAACCCCTCAAAACAGAAAAACCCTCGAAACAGAAAACCCCTCGAAACAGAAAACCCCTTGAAACTGAACTTTTTCTTTGGTCCGGATAGTGTTCAGTTTGGAGAACGCCACTGTAATATATACAATAAAACTAGACAAAAATTTTAAAAAAATGCATATTTTTTAGTTTGAAATTCCCCGAGTGTCAAATGGTATTTAGGTGTACTTTACATAACTGCATGAAGGTGAAAAATTTAAGTTTACCTGTAAAAAATTTAGAACATCATTATATTCATCAGACACCTTAAAGTGTTAAAACATAAAAGTTGTGATTGCACGGATTTTATTTCAAATAAAAAATGCAGATGTATACTATAATATTCTTATCAAATGACATATCTTATGCTTGAATGTGATAATGAATTATATAAAACAACTATAAAATATAACATACGGTGGTGTATCCGGTGCAACATATGCAATCTGTCTTTGGACTCGGGTTGCATGGGCTCACTAGAAATTTTTATTTTCTAGAATGCTGTCTGTGCATTATTTTTATCTTAGGCCATCCTGAAAAATTGTTCAATGGGCTAATGATAACACCTTACCTTACTCCTGAAAATGGACCCTTCTCAAAAAATGTTTGGAGATTTCTAAGCGAGGATTTGTATATATGACCCGAGTGTTACTATAGCCACGTGGAACTTGAATTACCATAAGAAGCAACAAAATGAAAAATTGATTACCATCTTACCTACCCACTAAAAAAAATTCTGGGTAGAATTATATGCAAAACGTACAACTTTTTAAAGATAGCCTTACTGTCATTTCCATATTCAAGTACCGGTAGTTATTTGTATAAGTATAACCTGTCTGACTTTAGCTGTATTCAAATTTGGCAGAATAGAATATTTTGAATGTAGATTACTTTTTATATAATCAACTTAAAATTCATTCCAAAGCAAATCTGACAGCAAAAGAATGATAACATCATCTAAAATGGTGGATGCAAAGATTGCAAATTTATACTCACAAATTTCGAGGGTTCAGTGCAAGACTATACTAACTCCTAAATAAATACATAGGAGTTAGGATAGTCTTGCGCTGAACCCTCGCAATGTATGTGTGTATACTACCGCATACTTTGAGTTCAGGTAGTTTATACAAGCACAGGAGATTGTCACAAGTTCTCTCCCTTTATCCCTTCTAGAGTTGTCTCCCTTTATCCCTTCTTGAGTTCTCTCCCGATATCCAGTCTATAGTATTTGTATATATAGTACCATAGAAGGGATAAAGGGAGAGAACTGTAAATGGACAAAGGGAGATTATTCTTGACAATCTCCCTAGGCAGCATTAAGCCTGATACAGTGCTGAATTAAAATTTGAAAAAACTTAAAATTACAAATCCCTCTAACTTAGCAATTGTTTTGTTTATAAGTTTAGTTTTGAACCCACAGTGCATAGGGTTTTTAAAGCAGATAGCCCACTGATTGCCTTTGGATTGGAGATAAACCCGATCAATTTTGGGGTCATTGGATCAAAGGTCAAGGTCAAATTTTGACCATTAGGTGGCAATCCTTGACCACGTGATAACTCGAGTGCAGTTTAGCCCCATGGGTCCTGACTTGGTAGGATGATTGCCTGCAGGGTGTAGATGTACCCTATTGGGGTCACTGGGTCAAAGGTCAAGGTTAGACTAACAATTGGGTGGAAATCCTTGTCTGTTGATTAAGAATTGTTGAACCTTTTACCCCATCAAGATGAAACCGATGTATACCATCCATACTCACATCTAGATCATTAAATTAATTAAAATTATGTCACTGATGGTGTATCTTTAAGGGGGCATAATGTTTTTCGAAACATTTCTTGTTTATTGAAGTGATAGTAGAAACAGGAAAAATCAGAAAAGCAGAAAAAAATCTTGAAAAAAAGATGGTTGGCGCAATTTGAAGGTTAAGATTTGTTGTGCAACATAAAAAAAATGCTGAGATGTAACAATTCTGGTCAACGTCATCTTAAATGGATTTCGGTATAATTACATCAGTGGATTTCGGTTAGGTAACGTACCATTTATCAAAAGGTTAACCAATCGGCGTCAAAGTTACAAACATTGTTCGGTTGAAGAGCAATTGGCTTAGTGGTTAACATAAGATTTGATTGGTTATCACAACACTGATATGCAAATAGCAAAACCATGTTAGTACACCAAAAACATGTTCACATTCTGGTCTGTAACATCTCTCCATCAAGCATTTTACTAGATTTCAACCTCACCTGGCCGTCTTGTACCAGACAGTTCTTCATGTTGAAAGTATAATATAAGAAATGGACTCTTATTTGTAAATAATAATACACAATCTACAGATCTTGCCAGAGTTCCATTGAACATTCCTTGAAAAATGATGCTTCAAATATGAGAAGTATGCTGGCTTCATTTTTTTTCGCTTTCCAGAGGAATTAAGTTTTTATCTATAGAATGTCTGGTCTGGTTTTTCAGGAATTTCAGAAGTACAAAATAGTTTTGGTGATGGTATAAAAAATGATAAACATTCAGACAGAAGATCTAGACATGTCAGTGTGGAAAAAGTTCTGGTTTTTAAATTTGAACCTCCAGTGAAACATTTGTGGCTAATATTTTCTATGTGGTTGGAATCTGTTTTTTTTTAAATTTTGGAATGCTGTTTAGTGTTTATCCTGCCATTGGGTTATATTTTACCACATTAAAGGACTTATTTGTTTGTCTTTTTTGTGTAAGTAAGATATTTGTTATGTTAGAGGAATAGTATATTGTGGTCAGTATGAAATATTGCTCTTGAATAGCAGCTGCTGCTATTAAAGTTGTTATTTTAAGTGGAAGTGTTTTAAATGGGTAAATTTAAAAAGTGAAACTTATAAGTGCTAAGGTATCAACAACATGTCAAGTTTTGTTTAATACATCTTCACTTTGTATTGTGGGATTTACAACCTCTTCTGTAAGTGACGCCATTTCAAGAAAACACAACAAGGATGTCGCCATTTGCAAGCAGGAAACAATATTTACTCCATAATTATGGTCACTTTGTTTCAATATTGCCATATGGGGCAAATATTGCTTGCTATCTGTACATGGTGACGTCACATGTGACGTTTTCTGGAAATGACGTCACTTAAAGAAGAGGTTGGAAATCGTACAGCAGCGCTCATATGTGCCGGAGTTGCAACAGAAAAATCCGAAATTAGCTGAAAATGGGTTTTACCAGGGTTTAGACAAAGTTTAACCCTTTACTCCATGATCACTCGTTTTCACGCCCTAATACCATCTCCATGATCACTCGATTTCACGCCCTAATACCATCTCCATGATCACGCGTTATCACTCACTTGTTTTTAAACCACTATAAATCCATTTTTTTCGTAAAATTCGGACATTCTAATTTATTCTTATGAAAAGATCACTCTTTCCTTAAGCTAATGCATTTTTAAAAAATTTGGTTACTATATAAAGTTTTTGCATAAACTGCATTTAAAACATCACAGGTAGCGATTTTACGCTGGACACGCGGAAGCGTATTTTCATCACAAACTCACTGCAAGTTTACAATAAATTGTTGCCTGATCTGAATATGGTAGATCTAATGTCATAGCCATTTATATTAGGGATGTCAGCAGTTAACCGTTCAACCGATTAACTGTTCTAACGTCCTATTATCGGTTAGTAAAATTATTAACTGGTTAAGTGAAATAGAATTTATATTAGTGTGTAAAAAAATTTACTAAAATCTTGCCAACGTTGATATTATATCTGTGTATCACCTTTCAGTCAAAAGTTGTCATTGACAAAACATGATCTATGATGGTGTGAAAAGCCAACATGACCTGCTTATGTCCGTGTATATGTACCAATTGTTTGTTAATTTCTGTTGTATTCTCGTTCAGTTAAACGCTTAACCTCGAAGATCTTTCAGTTAACCGGTTAGTGAAATAATTGATTGTTCCCATCACTGACTTATATATTCAGTGAAATGATGCTGTCATCATAATACTTCGAGTGAATGAAAATGTAAGACTTAATAAAATTTTGATATTGATTTTTCAGGTGGTGTGATATTTTTCGACTTAGTTCTTTGAACAAAGCACTTACGTAACCATGAGTATGTCCTTGGAAGAGAGACGTGCAGAACGCCGTCGAAAGAGACAAACGGAAGAAGAGTAAGTATTCGATGAGTTTCTATAAATATACCGGTATTCACCTCTCTCGATACTAGCTACTGTAATATTTCTCTAGTTTATCTTACATGGTGGTTTAATAATTCCTTGCTTATTATAATTTATAGAATTTTTTTTTCTTCTTTGATTTTCATCCAAACAAGAATCGTTTATTTCAAACAGTTTATTTGTTTGGCCTATGAGTTTCTCTGTACACAAAGTATCAAGAGAGATATCGTAAGTCTTCAAAGATCACATTGAATATTCACCTGCATGCAAAGCAAGTTACTATGTAAAAATTGCCTCCTGGAATGACTATTTACCCCGTTTTATGCCAAGTATGCATTTGATTAGTTCCTGGCTTGTCTGCATGTGATAACTCTCTAGTGTTATTGCCCTGATCTAAATAATTGACAGTAGTTGTTGTTGTTGTTGTTGTTGTACCTACACATACGGCTGTCATTGAAACAATCGATATCAATGAATCAACTTTTTTATATCCATCGATATTTGATACAAACAGTGGTACATATGCCGAGTGGTTGAGGAGCGGGAGGTCGAAGGTTCGAATCCCGGCAGGGGTCCGTTCTGATATGGCCGGTTGGTGAGCCGCCAGCTAGTTAAATAATGGTAACCGTGTGCCTACCTGCCTGGTGCCTGGCATTAAAAGGATAGGAATCGGGAAGTGAATGTGCTCAGAAAGTAGGTGTCTCATAAGTCAGAATTGGGTACAGTCTAAAAATGTGCCAAAATAGCATTACATCGCTTAGTAGTCAGCTGGTTGTTATACAGTGCTCTAGTGGATAGCACATATATAATATAATACTGTGAATATAAAAATATAGATTAATTACTTAAATGAAAGATCTATCTTGTTATCATAAAAGTACAAGTTGAAAATTAATTATGTAGGGCATACACACATACCTTTTCAGAAATATAGTCTATTGAAGGAATTCAAAATTATCGAAATATTTTGTCGATATTTGTCATTCAATATATCATTATCGTCTATATGCAAAAATTTGAATCAATGATGGCCCTACCTACACAATGGTCACTTACTGATGGGGGATGTTTATCAATGTTGTAAATGAACTATAAACGTTCCCCGTTTAAATGAAACCAGTCCATCACACAAGATGATATTTACATAAATATGTAAAAATTGTCTGCATGGTGTGAATTATTCAAGATTTGAATATTATGATGAATACAACACAATTTTTAGCAAATTGACACATTTTAATATAAATTACATTTTAAATAGCCACCAGGATACAAAATTTGGTTTTGACAACGGAAATGCTGAGTTGAATAACGAAGTTATTAAGAACCAGGTTTCAATTTAAACCGTGGAGATTATTCATTTCTCATAGCCTGATTGGTTATGCTATAAGTTCACTTCGAGCCTTACTGGTAACAGTATTGTATACCTCCCAGGTTCCAGGATTATAACCGATACTCGGCACTCAAATCACTATGTGTACACTTATGAGTCTGATATTGAAAATTGGAGTGTGGAAAACTGCATGAACAGATCAAATGAGAGATATATTCTTTTATTCAATTTTCTTTGAGATTTTATGATAATTATGAGATATGGGAGGTATTATTGGATTTGAGTGCCACACTCCACTCTCAGACTTAAAAAAAATTCTCAGACCTCATTTTACTCTCAAATTCCTCAGAAAATGTGATTCAGTACTCGTTTTACATTGCCATAATTTTTCACACTCAATATGAGTTACTATAAGACTCATAAGAATAAACTCAGAGATTTGTGTGCTGAGTGTATTACGAGGGCACAACGCAACACTGTCGTAACTTCTATGTATTTATATAGGAGTTACGACAGTGTTGCGTTGAGCCCTCGAATTTAATTTAGTAGTATCCGTTATAATCCTGGACCCTCATGTTTTTGATACATATTTGAATGTTGATCAGTTAGGTATATCAAATAAATAGCATTTCTTAGTTGTAACATAAGCTATTCACTGACTTAGTAGCTGAAAATATTTTGATGCAAAAATTATTTTTTTCTTATTAATTCATGTTCACTGCATCTAATTCGCTAAAAAACTTTCAACATCTGATAATATAGTTTGATATTTTTTGTGTACTTTTAGCTGAATAATAGTTGATTGTATGATCACGTTGGTGAAATCTAATACTTGCATATATGTAATTAATCATTTCAATGAGTAACTGTGTAACATTTTTCGCATACATGTTTCATTACAATTAAGTCAGTAATGTTTCATCTTCATCAGTTTGTTGCAGTGTCTCACGTTTTGCATTGTGTAACATGGTTATTTCATGCATGGAATGCCATTGATAAATTGAGTTAAACTCGTGTCATTCATCTAGTAAAATTTAATGTCTTTCTAAAAAAATGTTTTTGAATTTTTCTTTCTTTCATCATTTGTTCGTTCTTTGTTCTTTCCTTCCTGTTTTCATTTCTTTTATTCATGCCTTCATTCCTTCATTCTTCATTCACTCATTCACTCATTCACTCATTCACTCATTCATTCACTCACTCACTCACTCACTCACTCACTCACTCACTCACTCACTCACTCACTCATTTACTCACTCATTCATTTACTCACTCACTCACTCATTTACTCACTCATTCATTTACTCACTCACTCACTCACTCACTCACTCACTCACTCACTCACTCACTCACTCACTCACTCACTCACTCACTCATTTACTCACTCACTCACTCACTCACTCACTCACTCACTCACTCACTCACTCACTCATTTACTCACTCACTCACTCACTCACTCACTCACTCACTCACTCACTCACTCACTCACTCACTCATTTACTCACTCATTTACTCACTCACTCATTCATTTACTCACTCACTCACTCACTCACTCAATCACTTCTCCTATTCAATAACTTTTCTTCTGAAGGTCTTTTTTCCGGCATACCTTTGAAGTATGACATGCTGCAGATCTTTTGGGACCCACCATACAAAATTGAGTAATATATTGTTACCAGCTAGGGTTGCTCGCTTTAGTTGCTTCACTGCTGAGACACATGTGGCACTCATTGTCTGTCTATTGTCTGTCTCAGATACCAGAATCAATTAGAGAACATCTGACTGTCTGCCAGTATCTGCAGCTGACTTAACTGTCGTTCATCAGTAAAGCAACTAACGCAAGAAACCCTAGCTCCTAACAGTATCGAATTGAATATTCCTCAGTTATAATTTCAACCGTTCCCTTAGAAATGACGCTCGTTTAGTTTATAAAGAGATGAAACTAACTGGTGTCATGAAGAAAACTCGGTCTGACATTACTTTATGCTTCTTTACTATAAGTGAGTTTGAATAAGGAATTCCTCAGTCCTAATGGCTAATGTCAGGAACTATAGGAATGCGTAACTACGGTTTTATTGCGCATCTCTATAATTATGTGTTATTTAACCATATTATAATCTCACAGTAACAGTAAAATACACTTTGTTGATATTTATGGAACTATTTTTATTACATTATACCAGAGGACATCAGCATTGTTTACTTCATTCGTTTTGTTGTTTATTTCATACCGTGAGTGCTTGTGTTGACATGATATGCATCAATACCAAGCAATTATATGTCTTTGAGCATTAGTACTACTATTCAGCCATGATTCATAAGATTATCCAATCAGATCGCACCTTATAGACCTTTCAGCCAACCAGATGCTTCGTACTACACACACTCTGACTCTGTAATAGGTAATGTCCTTGGAGGAAGATAGAATTTCTGTGTTGTTGATCGATGTCTGCAATCTGGCTCAGACATTATTACATATTGTTATTTGGCACAGACTTATGCTTCGAAGAGGATATATACTGTGGAATCAGTACTTTTCATGGCTTACTTCAGACAACTGAAAATCAGTTTTCTTGCATTTTGCTACGCTTAACAATTGAGTACGCATACTGCGTAAGCCATCAAACCGATTTCATAGAAAATAATTTCATCTTGAATCATAATCAGACGATTTTTCATCAGCAAATTATTTCTCAGTCATACGGGAAAAGCTGCGGAAACTGCAGAGGCGACTTGCAGGAACATTATAAAAACCCGCTAACAGTCGGAACATCGGTAATGAATGGAAGGTTTTATGGTTTATGTTTATAATCAGCGAAGTCTCTTTGGTGTTGAGTTAATAAAGGTGTTTAAGATCTGTTTGTGAGTGCATTATGCTTCACTATGAACATTTTATACTTCATCATATGTATTCATTTAGAGGTTACACTTGTCCATAAATCTATTTTGTTCTCCATTTTCCAATTACCGGAATGAGATGCATATGTCAATAGCCTAATGGAAAAGGAGCATATCTGCATACTATACACAAACAGAGTTATCATTGTCTTGCACAAGTCGAGCAATATTTTGAAGCGTTTATTAAGCCTTCAGAAAGGTATTGTAAAGATATCTGCTAATTCATTATACAAAAGAAAAGCCCTCTCTGGTACCTTTGCAAGTAACATAACAAATATACTATACTCATTATCTATTATCTTTATGACAAGTTTGATGTAAATAAGATGGAAAGTAACAACTATTTCGGTAGTTTCTATTAGTGTTCCAAGAATATTTTGTGCTGTGTTAGGTACAAGCACATTTCGTCTCTCACAGTCTCTAGTGTATTAGTGCCAGTTTTCGATCAGTCTGTTCAAAGAGTCCAGCCTTTTTGGTGAGTCTTGTTTGGATTATGATTAACTTTTAAATTAAAATAGAAAAGTGAGAAAAAATGTATATTATTAAAACATTATAATAATTAACGAGAATAATTAAAAAATATTATAAGATTAAAATCTTTATACCATTAAATTCTATTTGGTGTGATTTTTGCGATGTTTTATTAAAAATTTGTTCTATTTGATAAATTTCCGGATCTTCGATTTTGTTGGTTAATTAGTTAATCAAATTTTATTAATTAGCGCTTCAGATTTGTTATTAAGAAAATATCAAATATAATTCCTTAAAAAAATGTATAAACAAGTCATTACCTATTACTTGTGGGAACTCTGACAATAATTCAAAAAATATATTTTAATTTGCGGATAAATTTGGAGAATTTGAGAACTACAGGAAAATTCTTTGGCGTCATTATCAATTATGAAAGACATTCAATTTGAATGCATATTCAAAGAAACATTGTTGCAAGTTCTGTCACAAGAAATCAAGGAATTTATTCATTGCGGAAAGTTTTTGTTGGAATACGTAAATCTACGTTGTGGATGATTAATCTTGAACATAAGGTGGTATTCTGCTGCTGTCTGTTAATATTACCGGATGCCGTTATTTCATTAATATTACCAGATTCTGTTATTTCATTATTTGCACATTTTCAATGCATTGTTTGTGTTTCATCATTATAACATCATCACTATTTCAGTCCATTAATGACTCCACTAATACACCAATAAATATCAATTTGATATCAAGCCACAGACAGTTTCGGTTATCAAAAAAAAAAATTAATGCTTTGATAATTTCATTATTTTTTACACTACAGTCGGACGTCGTTTATTCGAATTCATCAGGTCCGAAATTTTATTTCAAATAAAATAATACATCGTTTCGAATGGCCCATTTTAATTCATTGTGCCTAAGAATATATATCGAGACCTGATATTTATTTCGGATGATATCAACTATTCGGATAGCAGATTGTCGAACAACCGAGGTCGGACTGTATTTGCTGCAAGGATTAGGATAGAAGGTAGTCGAATAAATATCAGGTCCGACTGTATTTGCTGACATTTTATGTAAGATAAGTGTTGTATATTTTGTTATCTACCAAAGTACTTTTAATTAATTATAAGTGGCACTGTTGTTATCAACGCTTCTAACAATCATCATCATTTTCATCATTATAATTCTGTTCTACTTTCTGTCACATTCATCATCATCATCACATCACTGCCATCATGGTCTTTGAGTTATTACAACATCACTAAACTTTGGTTGTAAATGAGATTTTTACTATAAATTTCATCATCGTCATGATTACATTATTGTTGCACAATCGTTATCATTGATAATTCTAGCATGATTTAGTATCACAATCTAGTATTGATTTAAAATTATCATTATCATTATTTAAATTGCTCATTTTTTCAAATCATTATTAGAATCAATCATCATTGAAATGATATAAAAAAGTAACATTTTCTTACACTTAAGATACTTGTGTGTGATTTCCTTGCAACTTATGTTATATATGTCTGGAATTTTTATTTCGGGTGGGGGGATCATTAAAAACCGCATAACTTCTTGCAAAATAGTTCTTTTAACTACACCAATATACCTTCTGATGCAACTGTTAATCATGCTGATAATTAGTTCCTTAATTAACAAATTATGATCTTATGTAAACATACTTTAATACTTCTATCTGATAAGTGACTGCATATGTTTGAGGAATAATCAGTACATTGCTATAAAAGTAATTTCTGTTCAGTCTTACTGTGTTTCTAGCTCACCTGAGCAAAAGCTCTGTGTAAGTTATTGTGATCACTCACTGTCCGTCCGTCCACACTGATCTTAAAACTACTTCTACTCCTAAACCACTTAGCCAACATTGACCAAATTTCACAGAAATAATCCTTACATGTTCCCCTTTCAAAATTGTTAAAATAATTCCTAGTTCTAGTTACCATGGCAACTGAGAGTAAAAACTTCTAAAAAATCTTCTTGTCAAAAACTAATGGCCCAATTTTGATATAATTTCACAAAAATGTTCCTTAGCTGACCCTCTACCAAGACCATTCAAATTGTATGATTCATTAAAACACATGACTGCCAGGGTGCAGGTCACTTTCCCAATGTGTACATTATAATTATAGTGCTTTCTCCTATTATAACCTGCTTGAAATCAAAAGTTTTGCTAACTTAGTGAGAATCTTTACTTTATCGAAATTTTGCAATCTCTGACACAGGATCATATTACATGTACTAGGTGAGCGATTCAGGGTCACCGTGGCCTTCTTGCTTTGTCATTATAATTAAGGGAGATAATAAAATACTCTTATTGAAGTTGCTTGTTAGATCCACAAAAAGATGAACTGTTATTCAGGCATCCTGTGAGTTACTTGAACTGTTTGCCTGCTGTCCTTTTCCATAGTGATAATTTCAAAATTGAAACATAATTCAAGGTGTTAGCGCCAGAATCTACAATCTCCTTCATAAATTTATATGAAAATAGCTGGTTCTAGCAACAACACATTGATATGTTCATACCAAAGGAGATTGTCATGAATTCTCTCCCTTTATCCTTCTAGAATTCTCTCCCTTTATCCCTTCTATAGTATATGTATAGTATGTATATGGGAGAGAACTTTAGAGGGGATAAAGGGAAAGAACTCATGACAATCTAATGTTGTTCAAACATAGTTAAACATTAACATGTTTCATGTTTGATGTTTAAACATGTTTTGTAAATATAATAAGATGGTGTCACTGATCTTGAAAACATGTTTAAACATTGTTCAACATGTTTGATCATCAAACGTGATCCATAATGCACCAGGTATGGTTTCTGTTAAGCATTTTTTTTCTAAGCATCATGTGAAAAGAATTGAAGACATGTGCAGAGTTGTATAAGTTTAGCTTTCCATCCTTTGTGTAGTGTATGCAACGTTTTTATACAGACCCAACGTTTTTTATACAGACACAAAACAGTCAGAATGCATAATCTCATATTTACAGTTTACAAATATTATATAGACTGTGTTACAAACATACATTATGAATGTATTTGTTGCAAAATATATGCAACCAGTCTACTATTTTTTTGCTTTCCTGCATTAGTTGTTTAGTTGATTATTTTTAGTAAGAGTGCATGTTTACATTATGTTTAATTTTCTCATATGTCAGATTTTATTTCATGTTATTTTCTTTATTTTTTGCATGTTTCTGCATGACAGAAGTTTAATAAGCG
Organism: Mactromeris polynyma; assembly: GCA_032209605.1. Lineage (NCBI taxonomy): Eukaryota > Metazoa > Mollusca > Bivalvia > Venerida > Mactridae > Mactromeris > Mactromeris polynyma. The sequence continues at coordinate 2,144,217 of JASFXZ010000029.1, forward strand.
GTACGAAATCAGCCGACGAGCTTCATGCCGATGTACAGGAACGGATTGCACGACGACGAAAAGAACGTGAAGAAAGAATGGCCAACATGTATGCATGAGTTGTTTGTTTTTACCTTAGACAACTAGTATTAAAATTGAATGGAATAATGCAGACTTACATCTAATAGTAACTTTACCGTTTGTACAGTAAAAGACCACCTCAATTATAGGACCACCTCAAAATTATGAACACACTTTTCCAGTCCATTTTCACTGTTTTGCTTTTTATTCAACCTCAATATTAAGACCACCTCAATAGTTCGAGGGTCCCAATGGTGGTCTTATTACTGAGGTTTTACTGTATTTAAATGGTGTTTTTCTACCTCACTATAAGAGAAGGGAAAAGAAGTATGGGGCAGCCTCATATAATGCACTTTGAAGTTACTTGTACTCTGATCTGATCCTAATGCATTTGTGATTAAAGATCCACACATTTCAAATTGTTCAGAATGATTGATTTCATGCATCAGTTAAACTCTCCAGCTTCAATAAGGTATTCAGGGAATAAATAGAGTTACAGATCCTTACATCTGTGTGATTATAGCTTATTAAAAGTTGTAAATACTTCAAAGTCTGATAAAATGACCAAAAGAAAGTCCTAACTGGCTCTTACTTTTATTCGTCCAGGGTTATTGTGGATCAACAATTTGCTGTTCGTAATTCCAATAAATTATATACAAAAATAATTGTTCAACACAAACTAAAGTTGTTAGGAAAGAATGTTTAGGGCTGGGCATTATAACTGATACTTACACTCAGCACTCAAATCACAATATTTACTCTTAGGAGTCTGATATAGTGGACATTTTAGGTGAGAAATGAATGATAATGTAAAATGAGTGCTGCCTTTTTTTTTCCTATTTTCTTAGAGATGCATATGAAAATGGGCTGTGGGAGTGATACTAAAGTCAGAGTGTGGAGTGTAGAACCAGACCCAATTAGTACTCCTATATCTCATACTCATTCTAAAGTATCAAAGACAATGAACAAAATATAAAAAATACGAAGAATATTCGGCACTTATTTGACATTTTCATGTATTTTTCACTCTCAAATTTCAATGAGTGAATTTTGTGATTTTAATTTTTTTTTAGATTGCTGAGTGTAAGTTTCCATTATACTGCCAGGCCCTGGACTTTGAAACATATACTCAAATTATGATCTGAGCAAAATCAAGTTGCGATCTGAGGTGTACTGAACTCGAAAAGGCTCCTGAGCAATTTGTTTTTTTTAATTTTAGAATATAGGATCCCCTATCAGTCATTAGGATTGTACAAAACTTTCTGAGACCAAATTAATTTTTTCTGTTCTCGAAGATTCAGAAATATGTAACCACTATCACAATATGGATAAGACCAAATGGTTATTAACGACAGTAATTTAGTGTCGTTGTCGTCGCACGCAACAGAGTTACATATGGGACCCACCTTTTTTTTTTTTGATATTGAATAAAAAAAGTTATGGTTGGCGGGCAAAAATAGGGTCGGTCGGGAAAGGGGAACCACATTTATTTTTGTTTTGGCCTAATATACCTTTACATGATAGTGAAATGTTGGAATATTTGTTAAACAGATCACTTACTAAAACCATTGATCTCCTCAGACTCATTTGAGAAGTCCAAAGAATGTGAATACCAAATGTCACTATGTATATAAACATTGTAATCCCATCAAGGAAAAGGTTTATGAGATAAGCATCTGTTTCGTAGTTTAACAAAACACACGAATATTGATTTCCGTACTTCGGTTTTCAGTCTCTGTATAAAAAACTGGGTTCAGACATTCTCTGAAATATTAATGGTTTACTTAAAACAGAAAATGAATGTCTGAGAAAACATTTATCCTTTGTGGGTTTTTTAAGATAAACTAAGTGAAAAGACATTAATGGATTCATCAAAGGAAAATATTAAATTTTGAAGAATTGTTAAAAAAAACATTTCATGATCACTTTTTGTCATGTGGCATTTTTTAGAGGCTCAAGCTATTGCATTGTATTACAATGGCACAAAGCACTAACAGGTCTGTCTCTTCAACCAGGGGGTCATACCTGCAGATTTTGTTCTGTGCCCAAGAAATGTGCTGAGTAGCTGTGAACCACATAAGATTGTCACAAGTTCTCTCCCTGTATCCCTTCTAGAGTTCTCTCCCTTTATTCCTTCTAGTGTTCTCTCCCATTATCCCTTCTAGAGTTCTCTCCCTTAATCCCTTCTAGAGTTCTCTCCCTTAATCCCTTCTAGAGTTCTCTCCCTTAATCCCTTCTAGAGTTCTCTCCCTTTATCCCTTTAGAGTTCTCTCCCTTAATCCCTTCTAGAGTTCTCTCCCTTTATCCCATCGAGTGTCCTCTCCTTTTATCCCTTCTAGTGTTCTCTCCCTTTATCCCTTCTAGAGTTCTCTCCCTTTATCCCTTCTAGTGTTCTCTCCCTTTATCCCTTCTAGAGTTCTCTCCCTTTATCCCTTCTAGAGTTCTCTCCCTTTATCCTTTCTATAGTATATGTATAAATAGTACAAGGAGTCTAATGCTTTTAACACCAGACCTTGTGCTATATATACATATACTATAGAAGGGATAAATGAAGATAACTCATGAAGGGATAAAGGGAGAGAACTCATGACAATCTCCTGTGCCTTGAACCCTGCAAAAGCCCTGTGAATGGGGATTGGTGTGAGAGGGGTCTGCAGGTTGGGGCCACCTTCAATAAGGAGTCATTATGATGTTTATTTGGAACTTGATCTTTTTCCCTTTTGCTGATGATGTCAAAACATATTGGGTGTATGTACGTATGTCTGGAATTACACCTCTAAAATTATTCCATCCCGTAAAATTCTTATGTCTTAAGGTTTGTCAATGACAGTATGTTTTTCATTTGAACTACATCTAGAATTTAAACTAGTAGTCCCGACATTGCCATCTAGTTTCACGAAAAAATCGAAAAAAAATTCATTTTTTTATGCTATTTATCTAAGATTAGAAATATTGGTACATATATGTTGAGTTTCTTTTGAAGATGGTTAATTTTAATATTTGTTGATTCATTTATATTTTAACCCTGGGAGCAATACATCGTTTTATATCTTTATTCCTTGTAAATCTAAAGATGGCCGTAAATGTTTTACAACATCGTTGTTGAATAATGTGTTACATACGGTATTTACTTTAAACAATGAAGAAAACATTAAAATACATGAATGACACCATTACTTTCATAAGAAGTGATAAAATTATGCACGCTTATTTAATTAATGTTATACATCAACTGATAAAGTATGCATGAGTAATTTGCATCTATGAATAATGTTTACTCCGATGACTGTCTGTGTTTGTGAAATTATCACACAGCCAATTAATTACCAGCTTTGTTACGGTACATTTTTCTGATAAAGGTGTTTAAGTCTTAATAGGTGAAACTGTATGGCAATGTACCATCCTATTGTGATCAAGTCAGCCGGTGGGCCTCCTTGGCTATGGTGGCTTACTTCAAATCACTTGCCACTCACCACTGCAGGTTTGAATCCCGACAGGGAAGCTATTGAGTTTGCTTGTGAAGGTTGATGGTTTCCCCTGTCGAGAATCTGTTAATGAACTGATGAACTCTTAATGAACATTCATGAACTGTTAATGAATAGTCATGAACTGTCCTTCACTGTTTATGAACATGTTAATTAAAGTAGTTCATCAACAGTTCATGAACATACGTTGATGCATTTAACATGAACTGTCCACCAACAATTCATCAAAACAAGTTCATGAATCCTATGTCATTTACTCAGCTTGCACTAAAATATAGGTTTAAAAATGGCAGCTGGGGTCAATCTCCACAAGTCTGTGTATGTGACTTTAAGGGCCCCATCAGCAATATAGTCATATTGGGTTTGAATCTCCCATAGGCCTTGATCAGTCCTCCTCATAGACTCCCTGAGTACATTGCAGTGGTTGAGTTTTACTTAAAATATGCGATAGGAAGGGAGATCAGTTGTACGCAATATGGGGCCATGATGGCCCTTAATTATGTCATTTTTACGCAGCTTTCCTTTTAGTGATTATAGGTGTAACCCTGCCTTCTATTGTTCTCTGTGAAACCATCAAGTTTTTCAAAACATCTTCAGATTTATGTTCCTGGTGTACATCCTGTTTCCCGTCTCTGCCAGCAAAAACATATGGACTGTCTTAAATCTTGTAGTTGCTCTATCAGATTTATTAATGCATTGTGTTTACCTTAATGTTTCCCAACACAATCATACAAATACAATCTGCTTGTCATTAATACTGTGTAACAAGAGTTATGGCCCTTTGCCAGTATTTCCATAGCAACTGAAAGGTATAGTGATTTGATTCAAATTCCTGCCTCAGTGTAAGTTTGGTTTCTAATGAACCCCGACTTCAGATCAGCTTCCGAATGTTTTACAACAAAAGCCTGAACAAAGTACATATATCGTAGGTATGTGGGCTGATTTTCAAAAATATCACGAGTATACCTAAAATAGCATTCGATTATCTGATAATGGAATCATTTATTTTCATCTGAAGATCAGCTTGACTAATACACCGATCTTTAACTCTGTGTGCTGATAGCCGGGATGAGCTAACCACAGGAGATTGAAAGAAAGAATTGAGTTTAATTCGATGAAAAGCAATCACTTTTATTTCTTTGAATGGTTCAAGTAATTGGCCATACCGCATTTTTACAACCTTCTTGAAGTATAGGTATAAATAGTGCTAATTAGAATTTGCATCCGTTTCCCGCAAAACTGAAATTAACTAGATGTAAGCCAGTAATGCTGGTAACAGACGCAAGTATGTACCAGGATATAACAGACTAGCATTTGATTATCTTTGCTGTTATCTCTAGATGCCAAATAGTGTTTTACGTGGTTGGTTGATTGATTTTCTTGATTTCAAGGTGATAAATGAAGTTTAAATTGCACTCCCCAGTGGCTTAGTGTTTGAAAATAAATAAGTTTTGAAAGAACCAGACTGGGTTTCCGGCATCAATTTTAGAAGGCTGGGGTGGGGCAACTGATTAGGTGGGGTAACTGATGGGGTGGGGTAAATGATGGGGTGGGGTAACTGATTGGGGGGGGGGGGGTAATTGATGGGGTGGGGATGGAAGGTGAAAGAATGGGAGCACTTATTGGGAATTCTTCATTTTGTGGAATTGAACATGTCATATTCGTGATGTGGCCATTTTTATACAATTCTTTAGATCATGGTTTAATAGATCAGGAAATTCAGTGAGTATAGGTTTGGAGTAGTTATGTTGGGTTAGGGCATCCCTTACAATGTTAGATATTTCATTAAACCTTGTCCTTCATTTTTTAAAAAGGCATGCAAGAAAAAGAATATATCACTGGCTTCATGTGCGGCTGGAAATATCCGGCTCTCAGGTAACTGTTCAGGCGGGTACAAGACTTTGCCTGGGGTAACAGTTGCCCTGGCTCCGGATATTTCTATCCGTACCGGAAGCAATTGAAAGATTCTTATAATCTGACTTCATTATGTGCATGAGTTGCTGTCATGTGGTTTAATTAACATTAATGGATGAGCTAACATACTTGCTTTCAACTTTTGATTAGGACTCAGAAACTCTTAGTACAAATTGTATAATTTTGTTTAGTAATTAGAGACAAAATTGCTTTGCAAAGCATTGGCTTGCAGGCAAGCTGTTATCATCCTTCCATTTTACTGTTTATTTTCAAGTAATATTATAGCTAGAAGTTAAATTCAAAAGTGTAATTTTTCATAGATAATTCTTTCTCTTAGCTCTTATTTGTTACTATAACATTTCCTTTATCATTTGCAGTGTGATGTTTTATTCAAATTTCTTAGCGAGTACTCTGTGTGTGTTTCTTTCTTAACCTGTGTGTATTACCTCCCTTTAGAACGTCCAGTGTTGCCACGGTGAATGGAGAGGACGACTTTGAACGTAAACGACGCGAGAGACGAGAAGCTCGGTTGAGGCAAGGGACAGTTTTCCTAACTTTTTCTTTGAGTTTCTTTGGTTTGTGACTAATCTTCTTTCCTATCTTTTGATTACCTATAATTGCTTATGTTTATCTATTAAAATTATTCCAATACTAAACGGGAAGTAAAACATAAAGGTCAAGAGGTAGGAAGTCGTTAAATAAGTTATTAACTAAAACCACAAGAGATTATTCGGAGTTCTCTCCCTTCATCCCTTCTGGAGTTCTCTCCCTTTATCTCTTCTATAGTATATTTACTACAAAGAGTCGAACGCTTTTCACACCTGAACTCTTTCCACAGCAGAAATCAGGCTTCAAACATCAAAATATATCCATGAAATACAACGAATTCTAAGCTTGTACTGTATAAACATATAATATAAAAGGAATAAAGGGAGAAAACTCTAGAATGGATAAAGGGAGAGAACTCATGACAAACTCCTGTGACTTAAACTTGATGTTTCTGGGTGGTGCCTATATTCCAACATCTCCAACGTTTACAAGAATCCTTACTCGTTCAATTCAGTATAAATGTTTTAAGGGTCAAGGTAAGTTTGAAGGTCAAACATTTCTCCGACATTACTCTGAAACCACAAAATTAATCTAGTTAATGAATTCATGTTACAAAAGGTCTGTAGTTTACCTTTTAGGTGAGAGTTTTTCATAAATTTGCGTTTTTATTATTGTCTCCAAAATAGGTAAATATGTCCCAAAAAAGAAATTTACAAACATGCACGAAATTCCCGACTAATTAATTTGCATCTTATCTATTAACATAACTCAGGTTACAGTTTTACAGGCCAATGTGTCACAATTTTCATGGTACAATATTATGTAATTAATGGTTACTGTCTAATTAAGGTATTTTGCATTATAACTTTTAAACAGCTAATTGGCTTGTACAATTAATATCAAGCAAGTCTTTCTTTTGATGTAAGGCAGCGACCATAATATGAACGTAAATACATTAGTAATGAAATGGAAAAGCATTGCATATAAATTTCATAACCAATTCTTCCTGTTTGTAAGTTATGAAATAACTTTGAACCGAAAGCTGCACACCTAATTTCTTAATGAAAAGAAGCAATTTAGATGGTAACAAGACAGTTAAATGTCAGCATTTTAGTTTTTTAACAAACCTGAGCACAAAGTGTTCAGTGGTGAGCTTTTAGGATCGTTGGATGTACGTCATACATCATTTTGCGTCATCCGTCAACATTTACTTTAAACAACATCTCCTCCTATACCACTGAAGGGATTTTGTCCAAACTTCACAGGAATGATCCATGGGTTGGCCTCTTTCAAAGTTGCATAGGTCGTTCTGGTCTGTTGCTTAAATAGGTTACAGGAGCTAGAAATATGTTATTGCACGGCATATCAACGCTGGGCATATATTGGTTACGTTAGAACTGTGCACTTGTGTAATGGGCTCGCGCATGCGCCGTTGGAAACTATTAACAACATCTCCTAAACAGCAGAGTAGATTTTTATTGAACCTTAGTACCAATTTATTGGCACATTAGTCTAATTCAGTCAGAATGACAGTGTACTCAGGTGAGCGATATAGGGCTATCATGGCTCTCTTGTTATTGAACCTATACCAATTTATTGGCTCATTTAAGTCTAATTCAGTCAGAATGGTAGTGTACTCAGGTGAGCGACATAGGACTATCATGGCCCTCTTGTTATTGAACCTATACCAATATATTGGCACAGTAGTCTAATTCAGTTAGAATGACAGTGTACTCAGGTGAGTGATATAGGACTATCATGGCCCTCTTGTTATTGAACCTATACCAATATATTGGCACAGTAGTCTAATTCAGTTAGAATGACAGTGTACTCAGGTGAGCGACATAGGACTATCATGGCCCTCTTGTTATTGAACCTATACCAATATATTGGCACAGTAGTCTAATTCAGTTAGAATGACAGTGTACTCAGGTGAGCGACATAGGGCAATCATGGCCCTCTTGTTCTATAATGCTTGTTGACTAAACAACATCCTTGTATATAAAATTGCACATTCTGCTACTTCATTCATGCCTTTGATGTTTAAATTGGCTACAACTGGTAATACAACTTGGCACAAGCAACATTATTATCTACATAATTAATTTTAGTTTAAACATATTTGGATGCTATCATGACAAAACCTGTATTAATGATGTTTGTTATGATGTTGAGTATTCCCAATGAATTTTTTACATCTCAATTAACCGCTTTCTCGGAAAAGTCTTTTAGTTGTTGCTTTTTTTTGATTTATAGAATTAAACAGAACATAAAAATGAGGATATTTGTTATGAAATTTGTTTCTTTCATTTGAGAAACTGAAGATTTTTAAGAATTATTGTACATTTGAGTGAAGCGTTTCCGACGGGATGTCATTCTGAAGCTTACTTTAGCATTTTGGTCTTAATGTTTGAATTGCTATAAAAAGAAAAGTAAAGGTCCGATTCTAATAGTTTTGTTATTAAATGAAACTAGAAAAATATATCTGTAAGAAAATATAAAAACCTGAAAATTTATTTTTTTGGTCCCTAATACAGGTTTTGTCATGGAACGGCATTTGTCTAAATTGTCGTATAATATACAGCATAATATCAAAATAACAATGTACATGTTATAGACAAGTGGATAGCATTGTAAGGATAATTACAATCATCATCATGCAGCTCCTTAAACACCATCTGTAACAACAACAGCAGCTATAACAGCAACCATTGTTTAACAGTCATTGTCCAAAACTCATATACAGTCGGACCTTGTTTATTCGACAACCTTCTTTCTGAATACTTGGTGTCACCCGAAACAAATATCAGGTACCGATGTATCTTCTTATTCACATCGAAATTGAAATGGGCAATTTGAAAACATGTAATATTCTATATAAAATTTCGGTCCGACTGAAGTTGAATATGGTTAGGAAGAGGGAATTTGCAACTAAAGCAGGGATTTCCCTGACACAGAAATCTTGAATCTCCGACTCCCTTTTCTTTCTAGGGACTCCCATTTTCAACTTACTATGCATCCCTGGGACCCCTAAAATAAACGCCTGTCAAGTATAAACTGCATTTCTGGGACCCTACAAATTTACTAAGAACCCCTGATTTATTAAAAACGAGCGTCAAAAGACCCCTTGCTGAAAAATCCTAGGGAAAACCCTGACTAAAGCTTCACCCCTTTGCTTTCTTAGTGCATGGCTGGACGTCAATGACTGAACAGGGATCAGGTTGTAAGATTCAGACACAATTTGACACTTGACATCTTCATTTCAAATCAAAGACATAATTACCTTTATACTATTATTATGAATGATTTTGCAATTTAATATTTCAAGTCACGTTTCAAAACAAAGTCATATATTTTGAATCTATCATTAAGCGTTACATTAATCAAGCAACATGGTTTCTATGCCAAATATGTGGTGAATCTGGATAAATCAAGTATACTGCTGTGAAATGGGATTTATATAGATATAAAGGAGATTATGTCAACTTGTTATTTTATAAGCCTGTACTGGTAAGAAGTTAGAAAATGTGACCTCCAACTCACGATGTATTAGCCATTTACTCAATGTAAACCAGGAGTTATTTTTAATTACCAAGGAGATCTTTAATTATAAGATTTTTAAATAAGTGATTCTGAATTATTGTAGCATTATATTCTTTCATTATGATGTTTATAAACAAAAAATAAAACACGGTCATTGCCGTTTTATAAGGCTTGAGCAAAACAAAAAAATGACCAAAAAGTTGTGCCCCCCACCCAAGACTAAATCCTGGATCGGCCCCTGATAGTATATAGCTTAATACAAGCTTAGAATTCGTTGTTTTCGATGGATATTTTTTATGATGTGTGAAGTAACTGATTTTGACTGCGGAAAGAGGTCAGGTACTATGTATGTAAAAACTTTTACATATACTGTCGAATAGATAAAGGGAAAGAACTCTAGAAGGGATAAAGGGAGAGAACTCTAGAAGGGATAAAGGGAGAGAACTCTAGAAGGGATAAAGGGACAGAACTCTAGAAGGGATAAAGGGAAAGAACTCTAGAAGAGATAAAGGGAGAGAACTCTAGAAGGGATAAAGGGAAAGAACTCTAGAAGAGATAAAGGGAGCGAACTCTAGAAGGGATAAAGGGAAAGAACTCTAGAAGGGATAAAGGAAGAGAACTCATGACAATCTCCTCTGTTTTATTCATACATGTTTCCTGATGATCGACTGCAAGAAAAATCCACTTTGTTTATGGTTGAACGCAGCACTAAGTAGTTGGCATTCAATGTTTTCAATTATTTCTTGGTTCAAGATATTTATCTGACATTTCAAACAAAAGTGAAGAGTGCATTCATTCATTCATTCATTTAAATTAAAATCCACTTTATCTGACTCTGGCAGATGTAGATCCATTGATTTCCAGCCAGGTAAACAAAACAAATTAATGTAAACTTTAGGCCAAGACATTTATAGTATTGTTTTCTGATGTATACAATGAAAGCTTGTGCACATAGAAAAAGCGACATTACAAAGGCAAAAATATTCTTTATTTCTCAAACATAATTTTCTAAAATTAATCAATAATGAAATATAACCACAATTGGTCTAGAGTTTGATAAATCTTTGAACAAGAATTAACACATTGATAACTGTAACACGTTTTGACATTTGGTACAACAAAATGACGCCTATAGTTCAAATAGTTGCGTTTTTGATGGCGTCAAGTATATAAAAATTCTCAAAGGTTTATTTTTTATTTTGAAATTTAGGGCCAAATGTATTTTATCTTGTGTTGTTTGAACCATAAAATTTCAGTTGATATTTTCCTGAAAAGTTTCGGAATAAAATAATCAGGCCAAACATGTCTAATCTGAATTTATGCGAATATTAACTTCCACTAATTAGTTAGATCTTTTCTAGAATGCAACTCATCTACTGATAGATTCCGTGTTTCGAGTTTATTTTCCTCAATGCAAATATATGATTTTACTAATTTAGTGTTTTCCCCCATTCACATGCTTTGAGTTTCTCTTCATTTTGTTTCAATTGATTCCTTTCCTTTACTGACTTCATGAGTATAGGTAGAAATTCAAGCTTTTTGGTGATACTGATTGTTATGCGTATGTATTTGAAATTATGGTTATTTTGTTATTTGTTTATAGAGCTTCTGGTGACACAGACTATTCTTCTACAAACGATTACAGTTCTCGACGAAACAGAAGGCGTGGCACTGAGGACGATACTTCTGAGGTACATATCTTGCTGATATAAATATTAAAGTGTGGTTTGCTTTTTGCCCCACCCCCTTATATCTCCACAAACTAAATTGCCCCCCTCCCCCCCCCTCAAAAAAATTATTAACTATCAACTTATTTAATTAAATTTTGTTTTCTAACATTTTTCTGATTAGATAATTAATAAAATCACCTGGAGGCTGGATATATTAACTAAATGAGTTAGTTTTGATGCTTTCTTGCTGCAGAATGTACAACAGTTGAATTAAGTGGCAACAATGGTTGCAAATATACTCTTTTCCAGAGTGGCCCTCTCTTGAGCTAAAACCTCTCTTCAACAACAACAACAGATTTTCCATTGTGAAGATAATATTTTTATTTAACCTCTCTAGAACGAAAACCTCTCATCAACACTACATGAACACTTCAACGACAAAACCGGTATTAGTGACATTAGTTATGATGTTTAGGTAATAAATACAGATTCTGTCGTGGAATAGCTTCTAAAACTAAGTTAGCGTTCTCGAAAGATAAGGGCAAGTAGTAGAATAAATATGGTAATTTCATGTGGTGCACTGCTGTGCTTTAAGTTAAAAACTCCAATTAAAAGATTTGTATACTGATGAACTTTTCCTGAGTGATTTATTCTGCTGTAAAGATAAACTGACTGTAATGGATGGCATTTTGAAGGTGAAAATTGATGACTGACTCCGAGAATTTCTGGTGAAGACAATGATTTTTCAATATTTACAATGCATAGGCCAAGTTCTTGTCTGAATGTTTTATACTGATGTAGGTACAAATTTGAAAGATTCATGAGTCAGCTGAATTATACGCTACACAATTACTTGGCAGCATTCGGGCATATTTTAGCTATGACGTTAGCAGTGTGTTTTGTGATCGTTATTTTTTCGAGTTTTGGCACACGTTGACAGAGTTGATTAAATTTGGTGATATAGGATAAAAGTAAAATGTAATGCCATATTTCGTGAATACTTACTGGCAGTTATGAAGTTTGCTGCTTACCACACAGAATGAGGATGTTTGTTATTTCAATTGACAATTATTTAAATGTCTGTTGTAAAACTCCACTCAAGCACAATATTTCGACCACACTAGGCCTTTATCAAGAGCAAGGAACACAAAAGTACACAATATCAGTATACAATAGGCTTGTATGTCTACTCATTACTTCATTTCCCGTACTCCACAGAGTTATTTAAATATATAAGCACCAGCAAGATTTCCGATCTCTTCTTTAAGCGACGTCATTTCCGGAAAACGTCGCATGTGACGTCACCATATACTGACAGTAAGCAATATTTGCCCCATATGGCCAAATGAAAACAAAGTGACTATATGGAGTAAATATTGTTTCCTGCTTGCAAATAGTGACATCACATGTTGCGTTTCCATGAAATGATGTCACCTACAGAAGAGGTAGTAAATCCCATAGCAGCGCTCAAATGTTTTTGGTGATACTATAAGATACGCAAAAACAGATAGTCTCTCAAAATCTTGATAAACTGTTAATTCTGCTGATTTGCAAATTCTCTTAGCACAAACTCTTAGGTAAAAACAGCATAAATATCATTAATATAAGCTCAGTTTATCTCTAAGACTTATCATTTCTCTCTTGAGACAGAATTAAAGGTCTTGTCAAGTCTTGTGTTCAGGCTTTTGTCACAATTTTTTTCATTTTACTTATTCTATAATCTCTATAATTGCAAGGGCAAATGATGTCTGTGACTTCAAACTCTGACATTGCTAGGGCAATAGTTGTTTGAGATTTCGAACTCGTACTAGCCTCCGAGTAGCTCAGTTGGTGAAGCTCTAGACTGTCATCTGGCAGATCCAGGTTGGCTTCCTGATTTGGGAAGTTATGTTCTTCCGTGACATTGGCTACTGTCATGCCCTGCACCTTTGGAGATGTTGTCAGTTGGTTGCGGAAGAGAAAGTTAGTAATGGTCGATAATCAATTTCAGTATAACTGGTTAGGTCAACTGGACGCCGTACTTGACTGAAAAATTGTTGAAAAACGATGTGAAACGCGATGAAAACAAAACAATTCTGTTATTGTAGGGACAAAAGATGTTATTGATTTCAAAGTCTTACACTGCCAAAGCTATAGATGTTTGTGATTTCGAACATTGAAGATTGAAAAGGCAAAATATTCGTAATAGTGATTTCGTATTTTTTTTAACCAAAATGCATAATGAAATGTGCAATGCTTAAAATTACCTCATTATTTCACAACTCCTTGTGATCCATAGAAATAATGACTTAATAAACAGTGCTGCGATAATGATTTGGTATCCACAGGTAATTTATAGAATTCCAGAAAGTATATCTTTTCTCTGTAGGCATGGTAATTGGAAAACCAGAATCCTGGAGATAATTACATCATGGTTCAATAGCCTTATTGAAAATGAGTATTTAAAGCAGTCTTCTCACAGATTGATCTCTGATTCTGTCAATTAATTTTATGTGTCTGCAATGAAACCATAACTCCATAAGTATGCTTTCAGTCTCATGAAGGCACTTTTCAATGTCACTGCCTTATTTCTTCTTAAATGCCTTTTGATGCCCTTGATAATTAATCTAAAAAATTCAATTTTCGTAACATCTGTACAACGAAATATTAAACTTTCTATAAGTATTACAGTCGATCTTTTAAGCCGTGAATGTTGGACAAATAATGTAAATATTATTTAAAGTTATACCATTTAAAGCCATTGGACTTATTGTAAGGGGATGGAAGAATAACTGGAATTTCTTTTTAAAGAATCGATGGAAGTTATATCTTCACACTTCTTACTGTCTTATGCTCTGTGCTTGTACTTGGCAATTGCGACTGTCTTATGCTCTGTGCTAGTACTTGGCAATTGCGACTGTCTTATGCTCTGTGCTAGTACTTGGCAATTGCGACTGTCTTATGCTCTGTGCTAGTACTTGGCAATTGCGACTGTCTTATGCTCTGTGCTAGTACTTGGCAATTGCGACTGTCTTATGCTCTGTGCTAGTACTTGGCAATTGCGACTGTCTTATGCTCTGTGCTAGTACTTGGCAATTGCGACTGTCTTATGCTCTGTGCTAGTACTTGGCAATTGCGACTGTCTTATGCTCTGTGCTAGTACTTGGCAATTGCGACTGTCTTATGCTCTGTGCTAGTACTTGGCAATTGCGACTGTCTTATGCTCTGTGCTAGTACTTGGCAATTGCGACTGTCTTATGCTCTGTGCTAGTACTTGGCAATTGCGACTGTCTTATGCTCTGTGCTAGTACTTGGCAATTGCGACTGTCTTATGCTCTGTGCTAGTACTTGGCAATTGCGACTGTCTTATGCTCTGTGCTAGTACTTGGCAATTGCGACTGTCTTATACTCTGTGCTAGTACTTGGCAATTGCGACTGTCTTATGCTCTGTGCTAGTACTTGGCAATTGCGACTGTCTTATGCTCTGTGCTAGTACTTGGCAATTGTGACTGTCTTATACTCTGTGCTAGTACTTGGCAATTGTGACTGTCTTATGCTCTGTGCTAGTACTTGGCAATTGCGACTGTCTTATGCTCTGTGCTAGTACTTGGCAATTGCGACTGTCTTATGCTCTGTGCTAGTACTTGGCAATTGCGACTGTCTTATGCTCTGTGCTAGTACTTGGCAATTGCGACTGTCTTATGCTCTGTGCTAGTACTTGGCAATTGCGACTGTCTTATGCTCTGTGCTAGTACTTGGCAATTGCGACTGTCTTATGCTCTGTGCTAGTACTTGGCAATTGCGACTGTCTTATGCTCTGTGCTAGTACTTGGCAATTGCAACATCTCAGCAATTTCGGTAACTGTTCAGAAAGAGACCCCCAAGGTATATGTATGAATATACTGAAAAAAAAATCTTATATATACTGATGCCCCATTTCTAAAAGTAAGCAGTCTTTTATCAATAAACTTTAAAGTATGACTAATTTTATATTCTTGAAATTAGCTTAAACAGTTTGTATCAAGTGGTGAGTGTAACTCTGATTAGGAAAACTGTTAATGGAACCACAAAAAGGTACAAAATATCCTTAATTATTTTCAATCCTGAGTCCTAAGCGTCAAGTTAACGCCAGCACAGGGCATACCTGTATCGGATTCGTGTTTTGCAGTTCCAGGAACATTTTTAAGAGAAGTTACGATGCCATTTTTTAGAGTATGTCTGTGTGAAGGCATTGACGTGCCATTTTCTCAAAAATATTACGTAGCGTATTTTGATAGAAAATCAAGACTATCGACTTTTAAATGACAACTAAGTAGTCAAGCAGCTTGCTCAAAATGTTTGGGCTATGAGTGCAAACTTTTGTGAGTATATCTATGAGCAGACTGCTTTAACATGTACACATAAACTTATTATAGTGCAGCTGCTGGTTCTGTGAGTGGCAACTTTTGATAAGGTTATAAAGTTTTCTTTTCATTCAGATATAATCATCAAAATCAGAAACCAGGAAATTGAGTGATAAAAGTTTCTGTACTTTATAATATCTTATGTTTATATGTTTGCGTAGGCCGAGGATGAAAGCATATTAGTTTAATGCATATACTCAGGTACTCATCTGATTCAAGTAGAACAATCTGTGTATAGTTGTGTGTAGATATTCAAGATAAAATTCTTAGAATTTTGGTTAATTTCCATAAGTTGATATAAGTTAGGCAATCCTTAAAAAATAGTTTGTCTGCAGTTATGCGACGGACTCATGAAAAATGCCGCAACTCAATTTATTTTTTCAGATTCATTGATAAAAAAATTGTTTGGTCCTTTAGCCATTACAGTACTAAACTAAAAAAAAAAAAACCCTACCTACCTACCCCTGTTAAAATTAGGGTTCGCATAACTGCAAACAAACAATTTTTAAGGATGGCCTTATAAAGTGCATTTCTGTGATATTGTATGCTGCCTGCAAAATAAATAATGTGTTTACCTCAGATGTTTTCTGTTTTTTAAGAAAATAACTTGAAGTTGGAAGGAATTTTGTGGCTTACCTTTGTTATGTGTGTATTGAATGTTCTTCGCAGAAACTGTAATAACTCCATATGAAATTAGCCAGCCTCTTGGTGAAACTAAAACCTTTAAATCTGTAATGACCATTTAACTTTTTAGAAAATCCTTTTTATCTATCATTTTTTCTGAAAACCCTATAAAAACCAGTTTTTCGTTCTCCAAACCTTTGGAAGCCAGACAGGATCCTGTTGGCTTTCTGGCGGAGGGAGCAATGGCGGCTTGTCTCGGCCGCATCAATACACCAAATTAAATACAGGAGATTGTCTCAAGTTCTCTCTCTTTATCTCTTCTAGAGTTTTCTCCCTTAATCCCTTCTGTAATATATGAGCGCCACTGTGCGATTTCCAACCTCTTCTTTAAGCGACGTCATTTCCAGTAAATGTCACATGGGACGCCACCATGTACTAACAGTAAGCAATAATTGCCATAAATGGCAATATGAAAACGAAGCTGTGCAAAGAGGTCAGGTGTGAAAAATGCTAGACGCCTTGTACTATATATACATACTCTATAGAAGGGGCAAAGGGAGAGAACTGTTAATGGGATAAAGGGAAAGAACTCATGACAATCTCCTGTGATCTGATGTGTGCAAAATGACGAAATAAAATCAGCCAGTGTATGTGATTTTGCAGCGAAACATTACTGTTCACTTCAAATGACTAAGTTAGCTCCCTTGATGTTACATCTACTACAGTAAAACCTCACTTAAAGACCACCTCAATAATAAGACCACCTCGAAACTAAGATCACAAATTTCAAGTCCATTTTCACTGTTTAGCACTTTATTCAACCTCAATATTAAGACCACCTCAATAAAAAGACCAGTTACAAGTGTCTCAAGGGTGGTCGTATTATCGAGGTTCTACTGTACTTGACCTCGTTGATTTCGTACAAAATAATGTTTTCATCATTTGATATTCCGACTGTTAATGACGTGATCTCATATATTAACGTGATCTCATATATTAACGTGATCTCATATATTAACGTGATCTCATTTATTAACGTGATCTCATATATTAACGTGATCTCATATTAAAACTTCAAATTGTGTCTTGTTACACATACTGTTTTATTTCCGAATAATACATAGTTACAAACAGCCCATTTCAATTTGACGTGCGTAAGAATAGATACATCGGGTCCTGATATTTGTTTTGGAGATTATACCATATATTCGGAGAGAAGGTTGTGGAATAAACGAGGTCCAATTGTGTTTGAGGTTCACGTTCTTATGGAGTATATTACCCGTATGTTTAACATACATGACACCGACTTCGTTACCATGGATTTTGTGTTTTCTGTCTGGAATCTCTATTCCTAGTTTTTTCTTTCCCACAGCTGTTTTTGCTGTGTTCAATTTTTCTCTACTTACCAGAAATTGGTAACTAATATGCCTGAAATTAGTGTGTATGTTTTATTTCACCGACTTGTTTGTGATGTAAGTACCTGTATTGCAGATATTATATTGTGAAACCAGTTTGCTACAAAGTGATCTCCCTTTATAAAGTAACGTCTGCCTTCACATACATTCTCTTATTTTTTCACCATTGATTTTACCACTGGAGATTGTCATGAGTTCTCTCCCTTTAACCCTTCTAGAGTTATCTCCCTTTAACCATTCTAGAGTTATCTCCCTTTATCACCTTCTATTATAAATGTCTTTGTAGTAATATGTATACATTTACTATAGAAGGGATAAAGGGAGAGAACTCTAGAAGGGATAGAGGGAGATAACTCATGACAATCTCCTGTGGATTTTACATAGTAAATATTGATATTATCCTGGTTATATTTCTGAGAATAAGGCTAATGTAGGTCGCTAAGTGAAAAATAAATTTGGTGGAACAAAATAACAGCTGTGTTATCTTGATGAAACTTTCATTTTATTCAAATGTTTATATCCACCATGAGGTGACAAACATAGAGGTTTATGTACTATTAGGGGAAACACTGTAAGGAGTTGGTCACAAGACATGGCTGAAGTACCATGATGCTTTTGATTAAGTCAAGCAAAGAAATATCTAATATCTGCCTTGGTATTCACATAAATAGTCTTTCTAATCTTTACCTTTTAAAGGCTTGTTATATAATTTATTTCTTTTTTACATTTTATTTGTTTTTATTACTAATATAACTTTGTTGTACACAGGAAATTTCTACAACTTCTTCAAGTTTTAGGAGTTACCGTTCACGTCGCCGTAGAAACTGGGATGAGGTAACCATGGAAACGGAACTGAAAAATATGCATTATGTACATGTTTTATATGCATAAATGTATTATGATCTCACTATGTCATACACATACAATAATGCATGAAAAAGTGTGATGACACAAACACACAAGTTGTATTCATTAACTTGAATATTTATATATATGACCTTTACTGCTTAAATGACCTTGACAGGTTAAATGACCTTGACAGTGCAAATGACCTTGATACTTGTTATACCTGTGTAACTAACATTGACCTTCATGTGTCTCTGATTGCCTAACCTTCCAAACAATTTCTGAACTGCATCTTGACTTTTGTAACCTTGACATTGCTGAATGCCTCAGTTAATTCTCTTTAATATCTTTTTTTGACGATTTCAGTAATTGTTTAACAAGTCATCAAGTAGAATAATTCAACAAATGTTATTTAAGATTCACAGAAAATGAGAAACGCAAGATGAAATGCTTTTGTAGATTAATGCATTGTCTACATTGGTAACTAATGTAGGATTTTTGTTATTTTCTTTGATTTCTGGCTCTTACCAACAAACTCTTCAACTAGAAAAAGGGAGACAAATAAATGCAAATAGAATTATGAGCACTTTAAGAATGTTTAGCTGAACATGAAAATGCAAATGTTTGGAATAACAAAACATCATTAAGAGGGAAGTGTTTCGTCTGCCAAATTATGAAGTCTATACATAGAACGAAAAGCATTCAGAAAACAATTCCTTATACAGTCAAACCTGTGTTAAAGACCACCTGTGAACAAAGACCACTATTGTAAAACCTGTCTGCAAAGACCACCAATTTTATCTCACATCAGACCATTTTCAATGATATTTAATCTGTTAATAGAGACCACCTGTAAACAAAGACCACATTTTGCTGTTCCCATGGGTGGTCTTTACAGACAGGTTTGAATGTTTACATATCTAAATGCTCATTCTATTGCAGTATGTTTTTTTCTTTGTTAACACCCCACCCACTAGAATAATGGTGTTTTTTTTTCAAAATGGTTATTTAATTACCGTTTTATTAGTGTTGTCCTTATCATCTTTTAGAATACATAAACATGTTGCTTTAAATCAGGTGTCTATTAAATAACGGCAACTATTTCTTAATATTTAGAACATTATCATCTGCATATACTTTAATATGATATTTTAGCTATTTTTTACCCCTTTAGCATTGTTTTCAGGGTCATTGCATTAATGTTTTCTTAATTGCCTATGCATTTATTAAGCTTGTTTGGTTGTTATAAGATTAATGCTGTTACTAATGATTATAAACCACATAAGAATTGACCATATAACACTTTTATGTAGCTTGTTTTCCATATGTAAGTGAATTAAGAATACTGCACATATACTGTGATATTGTTTTATCACACCGGTTTACACTATCCTTGACCTTTCCAAACCTTTTTGCTGCTTTTGACCTTTGGCCTTTTCTGACCTTTGACCTTTTGAGTGACATCAGTTTTATTAAGTAGTAAATTTTTGACGACCCGGCTAATTTCACAGTTTTGACTTCCTTGTATTTTGCTGGAATAAAATATTACAAATATAGCTTCTCAGGATCTGTAACAGAGATAGATTTTATTATGCTTGGTATAAACGTTCTCCCAAAATAACGCAATCAGCCTCATTGAATTATAAGTTAATAATTCTGTCCTTCATATTTCAATGGAATGGATGTATGCTTCTTACTGATGTAAATGTTTATCCCGAATTCCAATAGATGTAATTTTTGCTGACTACAGTATGTCAGAATGTTTGCATATTTGCCAGTATGTTTCACTGTGGTATGCCAGGCGCTCAGCTATCCAGAAACTTGTAGAACTGACTTCCCAGACGAGTTTTTAGTTCCAACTGGTTAAGATTTGTTTGCATACCAGTATTTCTAGTTCTTTTACTGTAGAATATCAGTATCTAAACATTACATAGCCTAGACTACCCACAAAGCAACCAGATTGAAGTCTTTATGGTGGAGCAAGGGAATGTGTTGTTGTTTTCTCAATATTTCCGGCCAGATTTTCATACACTTGAGATTATCATGAGTTCTATCCCTTTATCTCATCTAAAGTTCTCTCCCTTTATCCCTTCTATAGAACTGGTATATACATTATGAATATAATAAAGGGAGAGAACTCTAAATGGGATAAAGGCATAGAGCTCATGACAATCTATAGTGATATTCATAAACCTCCTTTATCTCATCTAGAGTTCTCTCCCTTTATCCCCTCTATAGTACCGATATATATATATTATAAATATGATAAAGGGAGAGAACTCTAAATGGGATAAAGGGAGAGAACTCATGACAATCTATAGTGATATTCATAAACCTGGGGTTCAGTCTGTGGTTTGCTTGTGTTTCTTAGATGTGCCATCATCGTGCTTCCTTGGGAGGGGGTAAATTCAAGAACATCAACTCCTGCATGATTATTTTATTCTTAATGTAGATATGGTATCCCAACTGAAATACTGTCGTGCAATAACAGAATGACTTGCGCTTTCCTCCATCCATAAATTTTCCTTCTTTCATTTTGAACAGGTTTAATAGAATAATGTAAATTTTGTTCATGAAATATATTGTTACAGATTTGTCAAAAGGCAACAATAAATTCAAAAGCCTTTCAGAGAATTCATTAAAGTTCATTGAAGTGACTTCAATCCGGTGTTAGTTCCATTATTTCAGAAAATGATTTTTCCCTTTTTTCCCCACTTCACTGTTTGTCCTCTTTGATTCTCCTAGTTATTCCTTTATGGTCTGCCAGGCCATTCCTTGCGCCTCTGTTCCCTAACATATGTACCTTTAACCTCATCAAGTGCCTAATGTTTCATGTATTGTTGTTTCCCCCCCCCCCCCCCCCGGAGGTCTGTGTGGGGAGGCACTGTCTTGTATGTGGCATTCCCTGTTGGCAACTTATTCCTTCTCTTTTGCTATTGCAGGTTACCCAGAATGCATTCATATCAAAATGCAAGCCTCATAGTAATACTGGCAACTTAACCCAGGCTAATGTTTTATCATATTACTGTATCTGATGATCGCTGTATCTTTCTATTTAATAAATGATATGATCATAATAATTAATTATCTCTTCGCATGGCCTAACCTAGCATAGATAAGAAACGTGTATACCTGTGTATACCTGTGTAGCTTATAGTTCACATTTTATGTCTACATGTACAATTGTACTCCTCCTTCACATTGATTGAAACCACAAGTACATAATGTAATATGTAAAGATATAAACATATGTTGTCAATGGTACCTCAGGTACTGGTACTCTCTAGTACTCTTTACCTTGAAGGAGTGATAGTGCCTAATATCACTACTCTTCATTTAGAAGGAGAGTTTGTCCAGCTTGAATTCTCCAATAAAAGCACACCATTGTGTTTATGTGCATTACTCTTAGAGGTAGTTCGATCAGCAACTATAGTGACTATGGGACTATGGTTGGATGATAAATCTCATTCTAGTTCATCTATGGTCACTCTTAAAACTTGGAGGCTTGAATACTATATAGAGGTGTTCCAAACATTAACTATGGTTCAACTACCGATTTAGTATGGTTGAACTATAGTCAATATTCGGAACACCTCTATAGGTTGTTCAACCCTCCAAGTTTGAAGAGTGACCAGAGTAACTAAACCATAGATGAACTGGACTGAGTTTTATCATCCAACTATAGTTGCTGATCGAACTACCTCTTAATATTGCTGGTAAATGACTGGCTGAACCACAATAGACCGTGAGTTACCTCCCTTTATCCAGCGTCCTGTCAATTTACATGAAAATTGCTTTGAAATTACTTCTTCACTGACATGATAAATTTTGCTTGAGTCAGTCATGGTTAGACTCACATGAGATTGTCACGGATTCTCTCCCTTTATCTCTTGTAGAGTTCTCTCCCTTTATCCCTTCAATAGTAAATGTGGTCAGAGTCATGTAACAGCGTTTATAAAATTCCAGTGTTGTTTTGTTCGTGATGACAAATTTCATTGAAGTTCTTCAATACATCTCACATTCTTGTATGACAGTCTACTGAGATATTCAGTTACCGTAATAAGACCAGATACACAGTTGGTATACTTCTGCATCTATGAAATTATGGAATTTCATACTAAAAAATACTAACATGTTTTACAATACATGACACTGACACACAACGCACTCCTCCGCATTTACAACCATGGTAAATTGTCCTAAGAATTGAAGATGTTTTGATTTGTTTTCATATTTTGGTTTTTAAATTAGTTTGCTAGTTTCTTCATTGTGTGTAATAAGCTGTGTTGACATTAAACTGGAGGCTAGTGTTTTACCATGGATGCTGTCACAATTTTCATCATTGTATGTCTTTTATTGCTTCAGGAAACACCAGTTGTAAACGAGGAACCTCCAGTCAGCAGTGTAGTAAGTAATTCTATTTTTTGAAAATCTTGAAACTTTATACTGATCTTGCTGAAGAACTAATAAGGGTATAGTAAGGATGGTTTCAGTGAAGATTCTATCATATTTTTAACCTGGTTTTCGATTTAACTTGGTCATTAGATTGGTGCGTGTCGTTAGGCGAGTAGGCCGGTGGGCGGGTGTCAAACTAGTGGTTCCTGAGATAGCTTACATGAATACCAAGGTTGGTATTGCTTTCCAGGTCAATCAGTTCAAGGTCACTGGTCCTAAAACTGGTTTGCAGTCAATGATTTGAGTAAGGAATGAGTGGTACTTGCTGTATAGGTTGGGATTGCTTTACAGGTCAAAGGTCGATGTCAAGGTCACTCTGTTACTAAAAATAGACAAATTCATTGCACGCCATAATTTTAGGTAGGAAATGGTTATTTTGATGTAACTTGTTTAACGTTTTCATAGTTATACAGGTACATGTATATTAATTATCTTTTAAATTCGGTAAAAAAACATGGGATTGCTTACAGGGTTGCTTGGGTCAAGGTCAAGGTCAAGAACCTGGCTTTTCATTGAATTTCTATGTCTCTAGTTTCTACTAATGTATGCCATAATGTATATTCATACACAATACAGCCAAACCATATTACTCAAGAATAAAAAATTGTTTAAAGTAAAAAACGGAATAAAAATATATGTTTTGTGGTAAAAGTCATTCAACTATTCTGCTTACAAAGCTTAGAACACCCCATTCACCTACTGTGATGGCCTAGATTCAATGTTAAGTTTGCAAATATATTTCTTACTACTGAAGGAAGATTTGGCATAATTGTATGTTACGAAATTTATTGCCGGTTGATGCAGACAATATTTGTTAATACCGATGCTTAATTTATCGTAAAACTTATTTTGAGTAAATTTCTCATTTTATAGTAGATGTGTGGCTTTTATGTGTTAATGAAAGTATTTCTGCTGAGCATTAATGTGTTTCGGATGTGATCATAAATTATACTGGA
This sequence comes from Mactromeris polynyma, assembly GCA_032209605.1. Taxonomy (NCBI): domain Eukaryota; kingdom Metazoa; phylum Mollusca; class Bivalvia; order Venerida; family Mactridae; genus Mactromeris; species Mactromeris polynyma. The sequence continues at coordinate 2,168,116 of JASFXZ010000029.1, forward strand.
GATTTGTGAGTTATTGTTAACTTATGTTTGATTGTTTCAATGCCTTTAGTTGATTGAATCAAATATGGTATATCTGGTAAAGAAATATGATTGGATAAAAAAGCGTGTGATTTTTTGATGTTCAGGAAATGTGTCTGCCTGGATTTGTTTCTGTGTTATGAAACAGTCTCAGAATGCAGCCCTCCCATTGGTCAATTTCAAAACACTGGTTTGAGTCAACCAATCAGATGTTTCAGCTGGTCACCAAATTCAGAATATAATTTAGACCAAGGATTGGTTCTGAAGTGTGACTCTAGGACCATCTATACCAGCCGTGAGATTGGCAAAACATCCAGAGAGAAAAATTTTGATGGTGATGGGACGGTTACTTATTTGTCTCAGTGTCCCCATTCTCTCCGGACGTCTGTTGACTGACAATTTTATTTCAGTATAAAAATTTAACGAAATTTACAGTAAACCACAATAATAAGACCTCCCTTGGGACCCTTAAGGTTGAATGAAAGGCAAAACTGTGATAATGGACTTGAAAATTGTGGTCTTAATTTTGAGTCGGTCTCATTATTGAGGTGGTCTTTATGTATGGTTTTACTGTTCCTCTTCAAAAGTAAGGATGAATATCTCTAGAATATAATATATTATATTGTTTTAACCCTTATTTTTACAGCCAGACACCTCAGAAGAGGACGCTGCAGAAGAACGTCGTCGACGACAACGGGAAGAGGACGAGGAAGAAGCTCGTCGTCAGGAAGAACGTGACGCTGAGGAAGAACGTGAACGACAAGCAGCATTAGAAGAAGAACGACAGAGACAGAGAGAAGAAGAACGCCGACAAGAAGAAGAAAGGCAACGACAAGAAGAAGAGGAACAGCAACGAGAGGTATGTTACCATGGTGATTTTTAATTTGTGTTTCCTTAAAAGGTCAAGGTCATATGGCGGAGGTAAAAAGGTAAGGGTGAGTGTTATTTGTCTTTTATATTAAAATTGGTATGTCAGTAATTTAGATTTTTGTGCTTGCAAAAATATCAGCGTTGGGAAAAAGTAAAACAATGTACGGTACATGTATTGTATTTTTAGCTTTATTATGGTAGTTACTTTCAACACTTTAAAGATAATATACCTGTATTTTTGTGAAAGTAGCAAAGAAAAGAAGTAAAAAATAGCATTGAAATATAGAATACACATGTTTAAACCATGGTTAATGGAAGAATGATCCTTGGAAAATGTTGTTTGACTTGAAAAACTTGTACACAAAATGTCTCCATAAATTAACACACCCATGATCGTTATTGCCCGTGATATAAACACAATAATATTGTGTGCCCATATAAACAAAGAACAGAAAATGTTTTTCTTTCAATATTTAACGATCTGTACATTTTGTAGTTCTTCAGAGATTTTGTTCTGAAATTGGAATTAATCAAACAATATGTACTAAAATATCAGTTAAAAATAATTGTGATTTTGTTGAGATGCCGTCTTATTATCCTTGTATTTCCAATTGTTTTACCTGCAGCATATTGTAACTTGCATACATTGATATAAACTGGTCTGTTCCTAAGTATGGCCATATGTCGGTAAGATAGTACGACTCAGTACAATCTGAGATATTATCTGTACATTAAAACAATAGAGTTATGTATCTACAATATGCATGATAATTATCAGCAGATGGTCCATCCATTGCCTTGATTATCCTCGAAGATAATAAACCTTTATGTCTATCTAATTATACCTAGCCTGGGTCTCATTATTTTGCGGTAGTTAGTAAGTTAGTAACATACAATAGTAGCGGGTGTAGTGTAAGCCAGTATTTCGTAACCATCAGTTGTAGGTAGGCAGTTTCCATAGAGCAAGGTAAGCGTTTAGTAAAATATATCTTTTGTGCATTTTTGTTAGAGGAAGACATATTCAGCAACAGAAAGGTAAGGTTACTGTTTTCTGCTTGTAAATATAAAATCTAAAATATATTTTTTATGGCTTTCTTTGTTTCCTTAGCTTGTTAACAAGAACTACGGTATTTACGTAATTAAATCGTACATGAAAAAGCATGTTTCATCTTTTTTATGTCTGGTTGCTGTAGTACATAGCCATTAATTCTACAAGGAATAAATATTTTGAGAGAATTTGCATAAATCTACCTATAATTATATGTTGGAGTAAATACATATTGTAAGCCTTGCTTAGATTCCGCTCGAGTTGTATAGTCTGTCCTTGGAAAGTTCTGTCTCTTGCAGAGAAGGTAAGGTTTTTTATACGTAATTTGTTTATAAGATGCATGCCGGCTGTTTTTTATGTCTGTTTAGCAACTCCGACATTATTTTTGCTTGTCAATGTGTTGGCTTGGGATGTCTTCTTAATCATATTGTTGTGTGTGTGAATACCTGCAATGTATAACTTCTGATACTGGTATTGTCTTGCTGTAACCGGTTCAGATACTTTGCATATAGTGCTGGGTACGTATTGTTTCGCTGTTGTTGTTATTGTTAGGAAATACAAGGTTTGTATGATAATTGTTGTTTTATAAACTTGAATCTCAGTTTATGTGTTTTTTTCGTGTTTTTATTTTGCATGTTTGTTAATTTATTTGGAATGTTGATTAATTCAGTCAGACTCTGACTCTAATGTAGTGTTAGAATATTTAGAAAATGTCTCAAATGATCGTGACTGTTTATGTTTTAATAATAAGGGAATGTGTTACAAGTATAGATAGTTTGCATGAATTTAATACTTTTCAATTATGATTTCTGCATGCATTTTATTTGTTAACCAAAAAATTAACAGGGTAATGGAGCAGAAGATCAATCCGTGTCAGTGGGAAGCTCGGATGATGACAGTTTCAAGCAACAAAGAAGTGAAAACAAGCTTTTTATTGATGAAGATGATGTTAATGCTAAAAGGGTTACCGATGATGGAAAACAAGGTGTTTTGAATTCAAAATTGGATATAAATGTTGTACAGATTGTGCCTAGAGTTAGTGATAGAAAAAATCGAATAGAATTCAGTGTTGTACATGAAAAATCTTTGAGTTTGGAGCGAGGTACAAGACTTGAAGTGAATAACAACAAGATCAAAGATAAATTAAATAAATTCGAGCATTTAAAAGATGAAAGTGATGATAAGAAAGCAAAGGATAAAGCATTAATCATTCCAATCGTTGAAAAAGATGGATTTAAAGGGAAATTAAAGAAGTTTGAAATGGAAATAAAGGAGCAGGACCCGACGAGTGACAAAACTCAAACCAGTGGACATAATGCAAAAACTGTGGTAAGTAAAATGATACAAACATTTATGTTGTGAATAATTCTCCTATACTAAAATATTGCTGAATGATGTGTATAATATATTCTGTAAAACCACACCTTAAGACCACCTTAATAATAAGACCACCTCAAAATTAAGAAAGCAATTTTCAAGTCAATTTTGACTGTTTTGCTCTTAATCAACCTTAATATTAAGACCAGTGCAATATTAGGGCCAGTTGTCAAGGGTCCCAAGGGAGGTCTTATTATTGAGGTTTTACTGTATGTACCGATGTAATTCATCTGGATTGCATAGAAATTAAGTGTTATAGTAAAAAATGTGTGACTTGGCAACATGCTTTTTAAAAGCTATGAAAATATTATATTATTGTCATATCACTTCACTGCCTGCTAGCTGGTATTAGACTTACTCACGAGGTCTCTTAAAACAAATTTATCTTATCTCTGTCCATTTCCACACAATTCAATGTAACAAGATGCCATTACATGCTTGTCCAAGGTTCATGATTGTAGAAATAATGGTACTGTGCGAGATCTCCAGAATGGCCCTCTCCTTAGCAACAGCCTCTCTTCAACAACAGTATCAAATTTCCTGTAGTAATAATTTCCTATCCATTTTAACACCTCTGGAGCAACAACCTCTCAACAACAGCCAACATTGGCTTCTCCCAAAGGGTGTTTGCTCTGGAGAGGTTGCTCTGTATCTGGCAGGTCTAACGGTTTTGTACAATATAAGAACTTGACTCTAAGATTCATAGTTTAAATTTCCTGTTTCAGTCACAGAACTGTATTCGTTCCTTTAATCCCAGTTAGTTCAAATGTATTTAATTTACGTTGATAGTGAAACAAATTCTTACAAATTACACTGAGTACTTTCTATGACTGCTTCCTTGGTTACTTACCCAGTCTCATGTCAAATTCAGGGATTGTTAATTCATGCTCAAATCCTGCTCAACACAGAGTCCGGCGCTCTACTCCTCGACCACTATGGCTCCCAGTATATCTAGTCTGATTAAAAGATATATAATTCATGAAAAAAGTTAGAGACATAGCTGTCATGTGTTCAACTACAAATCTAGCTGTCATGTGTTTAACTACAAATCTAACTGTCATGTGTTCAGCTACAACTCTAGCTGTCATGTGTTTAGCTACAAATCTAGCTGTCATGTGTTCAACTACAAATCTAGCTGTCATGTGTTTGAGCCTGTGTGAGGCATAGTGTTCTGTGTGACAATAAGTCTGAAAATGATATGTCTTGAAGTCATTTGTACTCCATCCTTGTTTTATGTGGGGAAGTTGTCCGTTGCTTGCTGAAGTATACAGGTTAGAGCTGCTTGGTATCCCAAGACCAATGGTTTGGTAAACTGTCTACAATACATTTCTCACATCACAGAGTTATTTCCCTTTATCCTATCTACAGTTGTCTCCCTTTTTCCCTTCTGTCTTCTATACACTGTAAAGGGATAAAGGGAGAGAACTCTAGATGGGATAATGGGAAAGAACTCGTGACAATTTCTTGTGACCCAAATACTGTCCAAAATATGGCAAAAAATCCAAATGAATAATGAATAATTCTATACCAATGTCTATATGGTCAAATTGTGTTATACTTTGTTATCTTTCTTTGATACGTGAGACATAGTAAACTCTCCTTGATAAGTGAGACATAGTTAACTCTCTTTGATAAGTGAGGCAAAGTTATCTTCCCTTGATATTTGACACTATGTTAGTTCCTCTTGATAAGTGAGACATAATCTCTCCCTTGATAAGTGAGACATAGTTATCTTCCCATGATAAGTTAGACATAGTTATCTTCCCTTGATGAATGAGACATAGTGATATTCCCTTGATATCTGAGACATAGTTATCTTCCTTGATAAGTGAGGCATAGTTATCTCACTGTGTTAAGCAAGACATAATTATCTCCCTTGATAAGTGAGACATAGTTATCTCCCCTTGATGAGTGAGAGAAAGATATCTTCCCTTGATTAATGAGACATAGTTATAATCTCCCTTGATAAGTGAAACATAGTTATCTTCCCTTGATAATGGTTTTCAATTGTTGTTTCAGATTCTGACCCCACAAACTCACAAATTGTCAGAAAAATTACACCAGTTTGAGCTGGCTGCCAAGTCCCAGAGTGCGACCCGAACATCAGCCAGAAATGTACAGGTAAGCTCAGTGCATATGTATATTTATTATTATTCCATCTGGAACAGTTAAGCCCCCCTCTGTGTGATAATGAATATGTCAGCTGATTTCCATTGTTTTGTTACAATACAATCATTGTGCTATGATCACAGCCTTGCATGCCATTATTATAATGTTAACAAGGTAATGTAAGCCAGTATTGACATTAACTCTGCGTCTTTTCTGACATTGTAACATAGTATACCTTTTTCTGACCTATTATACCTTTTTTCGCTATGGCGCCATTTAAGTCCTTTTGAGAATTCAGACATCTTTGACAGACCCATGGTCTGCACTCTTCTAAAGTGACAGAATATCAAGTTCTAAAAAGTCAAAAACTTGGGTCCATTGTCTCCTATCTGAAATCGAAAAAGTACAAAGTTTGATGGAAATCAGCCCTTTTCTCAGATTTTGTATGGTGGGGCCTTTTAAAGGGGGAAATTTGCGTCGTAAATTGCCAAATTGGGGAATTTACAGGACTCCATATTACCAAATTTATTGTTTGGATACAAGATGAATTAAGCAAAACTGGATGAATTTCCTGTTTTATGGGTAGTTTTGAGTGTTTAAAACATGTCGCCGATATTTACATTTGGAGATTGAAAATCGACTACTGCAGGTAAATAACTGGTAAAAAATAATTTTACTGATGAGGAAATTTTGACCAAATCTGGGGGGAAATTTCCTCTTTGGTGAATGGGGTCAAATAGATATTTGCCAATTTGCTATAAAAAAGGGGCTGAATAGAAATATAAAAAATCATGGACACGCTTAGTGCACACTTATGGCACAGTATGGAATAGTAGAACTGTTACCAGACTTGTTTGATTGCTATGAACAACCACGTGTTGTGGTACATTTCGGTGGTAGCCCAGTCTGAATCTTAAATAAACTGTTAATGTCTGTGATATACTGTTTTTAGAAGGTCAAGTTGGTATAATTACTGCAAAAAATGCATGAATCTTCACTGCAAAGGTGCAGACTGTTTATTCTGTGTAATCAAATAATTTATGTAGAACATTCACAAAGTGCATCAGACAGATGTCTGTGGTATTTCGGTGGTATATTCGGCAAACTTGGCTAAACGGCTACAGTATAATCACTCTTATACATTTATCGTCTGTTGTTCCCTAGCTTTTATTCCTCTATCATATCTTCCGCTATTGTTTCTACTATCTTTATACTCCTATTGTTATATTTCTGTTCAGTTTGAATTAGAAAAAATAGGAAGTACGCAAAATCAGAGGAAGGCAATGTTAGGACGTTGGAGTGCCAGTGAGACGCACATAAATGTAAGATGTTACCATGTGTACTGCGTGTGTATATACAGATATCTGTTTCATGTCTATGTGCCATGGTGTAGATGACGTTTTTTCATGTATAGATAGTTCCCACATCTACAATATTTACCTCCCTTGTTCTTAATCATCGGCCATTTTAATAGGCTAAACTGATCAGCACTCATAGGAGTAATTCCCAAATATGTGATAATTGAGAAAATACCAAGAATATTGTCATGTGACAATCACTTTTTATGCAACTTTCTGACCCATTCGCCAACATGAGCATAATGAATAAGTTGATTTTTTTATATCTGATTATTTTATCATCGTTTACATCATTTACCCTATACACATGAAGGAAATTTGCCTATCAATATGGCCGACTATTCAGAACAAGGGAGGTAAATATTGTAAATGTGGGAACTATCTATTGCATTTATATTTATCAGTGTATACCTAGGATCTATAGATTTTACTGTAGTTTAGAAGACATTTCATTAAACTATTTGGTAGTGTTGATAATGACCAGGCAATTTGCTCTGTTTTATCGGATCAAGGGATTTGGAACACAGTGGTCAATATTTTGTATCAAACCTCAAATGTACATACCATAAAAAGGGCAATACAGTTAAACCTTGTTTATTCGACAACCTTCGATCTGAATACTGGTATCATCCAAAATATATATCAGGCCATTCTTATGCACTTCAATTTGAAATGGACTATTCCAAACCATGATTTAGTCTAATAAAATTTAGGACCCTATGAATTCAAATAAACGAGGTTGACTGTATTTCACATCTGTTGTGTTTTAGTGCCAGAAGTTAGTATTGCATCCAAATGTCAAACAATCCTCAACAGATTATGTCAGTATCAAATTGTCATTGAATTGTTGCCTACTGGATGATAATGAGTTTTAGGAACAAACTATTAGGTCTTACTAACATTTTCCATTTCATCATTTTTAGAGCCTAGTTTATCATTTTATAGTTCCCTGCCCGTTCAAAACCAGTTGCTGTATAAACACAGGAGAGCGTCATGAGTTCTTTCCCTGTATCCCTTCTAGAGTTCTCTCCCTTAGTCCGTTCTATAGTATATGTATATGTAGAAGTACTGTATATAGTACTACAGAAGGGATAAAGGGAGAGAATTCTTTAAGGAATAAAGGGAGAGAATTAAATACGAAATAAACTATTGGTCCATAGCAACATAGATGGAAAGAGTATTTAGAAAAAATATTAAAATTCAAACTTCGAGAATGAACTTTTTTAGCACCCTGTATATTGTACCTCTGAAGTTTGAAATACTGTATTGGCCACAGAGTTCCAAAATGTTGAACTAGGTATACACTGGTGATATTTGTTCACACTTTCTTCTAGTTTTAATGTCACATGTTTTCTATGTCTTAATAAATATACCCCGGTAATCAAATGTTTAATGTGGTGATGGTAAGACATAAGGTTTATAAATTCAGAAAATGCTTTAAAATGTTGTACCTGAAAATGTTGCATTGAATTTGTATTTTCAATGGATCTTAGATATTGGATGAGGGACAAATGTTCTAGAGCATAAGTGTTTTATAGAAACACGTAATTCTAGCATTCTTCATCAATAGTTTTTTTTCAGGTTTTACTGATTTAATTCAAAATTCTGGTTGCTATGGAAACGCGTTCTTTAATATTTCTTATTGGTCTATATTATTCTATCCAACAACCATTATGATCTATTGCCTGTGCTTCTTGAACAACACTTTGAGAGAATATTTCGAGGATTCAGGGCAAGAATCCTATGTATTTATAAAGGAGTTAAGATATTCTTGCACTGAACCCTTAATTTCATTTAGTTGTTTTTTGTGTTTCACATTGCTTTCACTATAGTACTGTATGTGTTTAATTCACTGAGTATATTGCACTATCTATATGTTATATTATACTTCGTATCATATAATTTTAGTTTTGTAATAGATTCAGAAAATAAGGTTATGTTATTGTGTATATTAAGCATGGTTTATTTTGGCTATTCTGGGAAGATGACCCTCACCTATCAATTTGGGATACGAAATTTTTTGCAGACTATGGCTTACATTTAGTATAAATTTAGTGTAATGTTTTATAAGTATCAACTTGTCTTATTTTTCAAAATATATCATAAAGTTACCTATAATATTGATCATAACATCTGAAACAAACTGGTATCAAAGTTGAAAGCTTCACATTATTGAACTATTCCAGCAATATAAGCAAAATCATTATAACAGTTGCACTCCTCTGAAAATGAATGGCAGGCTCACCATCAGGAATGAAAATAACTGAATAATACATCTTGAATTTTTTTTTGCAATTTACATTTAACCTATTAAACTTAACAGCAACATAACAATGCAGTCTTGTCAATAAGAACCAGCTGCCTGCCGAAATTGCCAGTTCAAATGGCATTTGGGCCTGTTCTAATTTGGTTGCATTTTTTGGTGCCATGGGCTGGTCCCCACCATCCACCCCCCCCCCCCCCCCCCCCTCTCAAGCTGGCTGGTTACTTTTGAACTGTTTCAACCAATAATTATTGACAACACTGACATATACTGGAGTAAAAGCAGGACAAATCTATATGCTGCTTTTATTATTTGTTTGGAGATAAAATGTTAAGAAGTGAAAAAATGTTTTAGGGTCGGGGCAAATGTCGGGAAACCTGAAACAAACATTTGTTTATGCCTTAGGGTTGTGTTTGACATTCAGAATTACAGCTTAGCATCACTTGACATCACTTGACATATATTTATTTAATCAATTGCATTTGGCTCATCATAGTTTTCATCATACTTGACACAGACAATTCAATCCAGCCTACTACTTGACATAATTATTATAGTCGATACTGCCTATAAGTATTCCATTCTGTGTAGTAGTTGAATTAATATTATTATAAGAATATTTTACAGTCAAATTAATATACTTAATGTCAAAGAAACATATAAAATTGCAGATTTAACCATAGAAACAAGTATTCATTATTGTCTCACATTGTTTTGCACTGTTTGTTGCTAATTGTATTTCATATTTCTTATATTCAATAATTGTGATGATTTTTGCCAGAGGGATATTGTAGATATTATTTAAGCATTCATTCTGCGGACTATGAATTACAAATACTGATACTTTTCTTTTTATGCCCTTTTTATGGCCCCACCATTCCAAGATTGGCAATCCCTTGAATTTCCAAAAATCTGCATTTTGACTTTAAGGATTCAGACTGAAGGGTCAATTTTTCACTAAATTATAAGTACATTGTAATTTGGCTATAAAATTGTAAAATCGGTCAAAATTATCAAAAAGTCCCTTGAGATTCAGTACGCTAAGCTGAACCCCTAAATATGTTTATTTACATCATCAAAATCCATTCTTTACTGTGCATGCTTGATGGTACATTTTACATAAATTTTCAGTATCCATTTGTACTCCCCTTCTTAGAGTAAAAATATCTGTTCTTGTATACTTCATACCAAATAAATTCAATTTGTTTTCAAGCATGTTTTAATATATCATTGCATCATTACTGTGCAGTTGATATATCAATTAGTTGATTTATCGATACAAAATTTCCAATCAATGATAACCCTACTTATGAAGTTAGCAATATTTATGCAGTAAATTTATTTTTCTTGAGAAATTGACCAACTTATTGTTAAAAGTAGATAGTTTTTTGTCAAAATATACAGTGTCGTAAATATGAGAATACAAATCGGTGTTAAAATCACCTTCTTACAGATGTACGTACTCTACAACACTACATGGTCAATGTTCTTACATATTTCCCAAAACCCCAAATACACGAGTCTGATACAGGAATTTTCTATCCTGACCTACACGCCGATAGCGCTAGCGTAAGAAATGTCTCTGGTCTCGTTTTTTTCACTTCTTGGAAAACATTTTAAGAAAATTTATGATGCAATGTTTCAGAGAACGTCTTAATGAAGACATTAACATGCCATTTTCTCAAAATTATAACGTAGCATATTTCGACAAAAAAAAAGACTATCTACCTTTAAACGTATGTTCTGATAGTTAATGTCTACCTGTGTTAGCTGAATGTGCTGAAATTGTTCATAACTGTACCTACCAATACACAGCAATATATATATTCTAGGATATCTGCAGAACATTCTGGAACAGTTTCTTGTTTGTTTACTGATAAGCCCAATCATGCCAAGGCGATATGTTCTATATACATGTTTGTTACTGTCAGACTTCCAACAAACGCAAAAGTACCTAATAAAAGACTATGATAATAAACTGATATAGGTTCAAATGCTTATTTATGTGATTTATATCATACCTCATTTTTGTAGCTTTTACAATAATATATGATTCAACACTTGTTCATCTCAATCATTAGATGTTTGAATATTTATTTGATATTTTCTTTTTACTATTTTTATAACTTTTGATTAATTAAAAGTCCTGTTCTACTCAATAGCTGATAAGGCCATCCTTAAAAAAAGGTTAAGCACTGTTCTAATGGCTTAAAAGACTGAAAAAAACATTTTCATCAATGAACCTGAAAAAGTAAAATGAGTCGCTGCATTTTTCACGAGTAGGTCGCATAACTGCAATCAAACAGGATGGCCTAAGGATCACAGTGATATTTTATTGCATTTTGATTTGTGGATATGAAAATGAATTTGATTCATTTCTGAATACTGCATTTTTTTATTTCTAAATTATAATCACCAACCAATCCATTCAGCTCTTAATGAGGCATTTACTATGTACACTGTCTGTTACGACGCCTGTTCATAATAACAACCTGCTATATCCAACTACCTGCATTATCAACCCAATGTCCTCCCCCCCCCCCCCTAAAAATACCCCGACCTTACATGTACGTCTGAGTAAAAATACGAAAATATACAAAGATCTTTAATTACAAAATTTTCAAATTTCCGATTCTGATTTATTATAGCGTTATATTTTATAATGATGATGTTAATACATATGTTATGTAATATTATACCAACGTTTTATAAGACCTGAGCAAAACTAAATAATGGCCAAAAAGTTATGCCCGGGGCCCCCCTAATCCAAATTCTGGATCTGCCCCTGTCGGTACCAGTGTGTGTTGTTATGAACAGGTTGTAGTGTAGTATGTTTAAAAATGTGATCCTTATCAACTTTTGAGTAGTACATGTATACAGTCAAACCTGTGTTAAAGACCACCTGCGAACAAAGACCACTTTTGCAAAACCTGTCTGCAAAGACCACCAATTTTATCTCCCATCAGACCATTTTCAATGATATTTAATCTGTTAATAGAGACCACCTGTAAACAAAGACCACAGTTTGCTGTTCCCATGGGTGGTCTTTACAGACAGGTTTGACTGTATACTGAAATATCCTTTGAGAAAAACTGAATGATAAATTCTAAGGCTATAACTCTAATCAATGCCTAGATGACTTTCCCCAGTTGCTGGATATCATGATAAGCAATATTGTCAGATAAGAGCCCTGTATGATGTGATATGATCAGAATCAATTAATCGTATTTTGTTCAACATTTCAGAAACCTGAAGTTCGAGATATGCCTAAAAGAAATGTGTTAGACAGATGGAAATCTGTAGATAAACAACCACAGGTATGTCATTTTCTTGTCGGTTGCTTAATTTACTGCGGTATACTGCTTGAACCATAGGAGTTCTCGCTAGAAGAGATAAAGGGAGAGAACTCTAGAAGAGATAAAGGGAGAGAACTCTAGAAGAGATAAAGGGAGAGAACTCTAGAAGAGATAAAGGGAGAGAACTCTAGAAGAGATAAAGGGGGAGAACTCTAGAAGAGATAAAGGGAGAGAACTCTAGAAGAGATAAAGGGACAGAACTCTATAAGGGATAAAGGGAGAGTACTCCTGACAATCTCCAGTGGCCTGAATCCCAATGAGCTATATACCATATTTTACTTCACTGTGAAAATTTCTATCAGATCTTTCTGTCACTATTTTAGACCATTTTAACTTCTAGCACAAACAAAGAGAATTTACTATGACCATGTTTCAGTTTTATGAACTGCATTTAATTTTTTATTGTACATTAATTGTCACTGACAGTTCTTAGCACATGAGTTAGTCGCGGGTTATCTCCCTTTATCACTTCCAGAGTTCTCTCCCTTTATCCCTTCTGTAGTACATGTATATGTAGTACTATATATACTATAGAAGGGATAAAGGGAGAGAACTTTAAAAGTGATGAAGGGAGAGAACTCATGATAATCTCCAGTGGTTCTTAGAACATGTAAGCTTCTCTTCATGACTGCTTCCTCATTCAGGCATTGTGAAGTTAGTGATTCAATACAGGATCTAAACACACACCCTACAAATCAAGAGACAGATAGTATTTCATCTCTGTCTCAGAACCAATGTAACCTTATACCAGAGTAGTTTAATCCATAGAATGTAAACAAATCAAGATACCTTGTGTGCTAATTGGGTCACATCTCATGATCTATCAGTGCACTGTAGCCTTCAGTACTACACTGTGGTGTTTTGTTGTTTATGAAAATAAATGATCAAAAATGTCTTTAAGTCAAGAATAATTTCATTTTGAGACTTTAAGTGAAAAGAGGCCTTTTTTTACAACGTTGAACTATAGCGTTGCATTTTCTAGTGCACTGCATAAATACTTGTCATGATGGCACTAATGCCTGACAGGGAGGGAAGGCTGCGGTATGCTCTGTGTGCAATATTAACTAGGAAAACATGTCATGAATTTTTATACTAAATTAATACAAGAATTGTTTGACTTTCATGTAGCAGGCATTAAGTACTCTTGTATATTCATCGATGACTTCATTTTACTAGCTTTTTACTTTCTCAGAATTATCCCCCCTTGACTCTCTTCCACCATCAAGGTATTACTTCGAATCTTCAAGATTTTATAGTGTATCTTATATGCCTCCCACCTCATTCTTCCACAGTTTTTATCAGATTCCAGTGCAAAAAGCCTTTTACTGATACTGTAAAACCTCTATATAAAGACCACCCATGGGACCCTTTAAAACTGGTCTTCTTATTAAGGTAGTCTTAATGTTGAGGTTGAATAAAAAGCAAAACAGAAAGTTGTGTTCTTAGTTTTGAGTGGGGCTTATTATTGAGGAGGTCTCTAAGTAAGGTTTTACTGTACTTGCCATAAAGTGTAGATGTGTATGACATTTTGTTCAGGGTCTGTTCAAGAACTCCAGGACTGAAGGCCCTCCCCTGGTTCCTCGGATAAAATGGTATTGTGGGGATATAATCACATCAGTGATAATATAAGTCTGAACAAGATCTATTTAAATATTCAGTGTTGATAATATTTTCTCATTACTTCATACAGGAACTACAAACTGTGACATCGCCGACAGAAAGAAAAGAAGTGTTAACGAAAAGATTGAGTGGAAATACTGAATTCGTTGCCTCTAAATACCTTGAAAAGGCCAGTAAAAGCGTAGATGAAAGTTCATCACCAAAGACTCCGACCTCTGCTTCACAGAAACTGAGTTTTTCCCAGTCATTTGACCACAGACTGTCTTCACCACCGCCTGAAGCACAGTCTAATCATGCCTATGAAAACAGTAACCAGTCTAGGTCAAAGGTCACTAGCAGATGGCCGAGGGAAGAAAGCAATGCAAGCACACCAGACTCCAGCACGCCAAGAAGTCGATTTTCTGCTTCCAGTGTTGAAAGGAATGGAAGGGACTCGAGTTATGATTCTGGTACCCCTCACAGTAGTGGCTCCAGTATAGATGTAAGTAAAGTTTGATTTGATTGGTTAAGATTTAAGTTGATCAAAATTTGAACGATTAATTTCAATTGTAGTGATTCAAGTGTGTTGTTTAAGGATAAGATCAGTTTTATTTAATGTTGGCAAGACGAATATAAATGGGTTGCATAAAGTATTTTAACTGCATTACAGAATTGAGAATTTTATAATTATATTCCCATAGAAGGATTTTCGTTTCTTGCAAAATTTGTTGGAATGTTAATGTTTGCTTGTAAAACATTTGGTATTCAGAAAAGAACAAATTGAAATTGATTAAAAATATATCAATAAGTACTAATCATTTAAATTTCAAGAGGTTAAATTGATTACAATTGTAGAGTATTGGTTCTATAAGTGGTTTATAATTTTATCTGCATTTAATGTAATTTGGAGTCTTGGTGGTACTCAGAACTTTTGTTGCATCAGCTTTTGTTAACCAAAGACCGAATTACGCACGCTATAATTTGCTTGCATATAGTACATAGTTAAGGTAATGTTTTGACAAAAATCAGCTTTTATGTCATTAGTAGAATCTTACATCTGTGTTCATTGTTATGGCCAAGCCGAGTGTTAATCGGTTTTAGATGACAAGTTTAATAAATTCAATGAAAAATGGCCACTCATGTAAGATCCTCTTTGTAAATAATGGTTTTGTCTTGCAGAAAGGCCCTACTAGAAATTAAATAATGACAATATAATTGAAAAGGAACTTTAAATATTTTTTCGTTCTTCATTTTATTCTTTTACATAAAATGACCTTGTTTACTTTTTCAGATTTTATCTTGAATGGGTAAATTAAATGAAATAACATTTTGTTAGTGTAGAGTTTTAATGTCTTTCTTTTGAGTTTTGCATGAAAACAATTCATTTTTGTTTTGATTTTATTTTTGTTATTGTTGCATGATATTTTGACTACTAATTCTTTGCATACAAAACAAATTTGACCAGAATTATGATGAACAAATTGTGAACGTTGTTTCACATTATTTTCATTATATCAAGAATCAAATTGTCCATTTTTGCACCTTGATTTCAATTCAGAATTTAATCAGGGAAGTTCTTCAAGGCCTTCTTACTATATTTATTGACATACCATTTATCCCATCAGTTTGTAAGTTTCGAGTCATAACTCAGGGTTTTACCACAAAAAAATTCAAATAGGGGTCCCAGGAACCCCAACACAGCCATTTTGGGAGTCCCTGATAATGTTCGAGAGTCTGACACATTAATGAAAAATGAAGATCAGTCACTGGACACATTGAATGTTACCACAGTGGTGTCAATAATTCAACCACCTGAATGATATTGGTGAATTTAGTCGCCGAAAATAACAGGAATAAAAGCAAAGAACATAATTATTATCTAAAATGGGGATAGCGTTTTTTTTGCAGAATTGTCAGTGATGCAGAAAACCTGCGTCTGGGAAATCGCTGATTACTGCGAAAATTTAGAAAACAAAATGAAATGTTAGGAAATATAATAGAACACGTGTGTCATAAAGTTCTGCACTTGCCTTAATGTATTGTATGATAAGTACATAATGAAACGTTCTGATGAAATTTTATATTCATGAAAAGAAAAAAAATATTTCTGTTGCTTCCAATAATCTAAACAAGATTCATAATTGATGAATAAAATTACGAACATCAGCTAGCATACACTTCAAATTTTGCTGACATCGTTCGTTTCAATTTCGAACGGATGGATTGATTGGTTTATTATAACTCAGCGTCTTTAATCGTAAATCCATCGAACGCCTGTGCTTGCCCTGATTGTCTGTATTGTGTTGATAGTTGAGTGTTTGCATGTTGTGTTTTATCAGGAATCTACAGCCCATGCCAGAAAATCGTCATGCCAACAGCAGGTAAGAAATTTGAAAGTACATCCAGGTTTTCCGTTTGTAAGTGATGAAGAATTTGCTTAGCAATGGAAAATACACAAACTAAAGCTGAAAATGATTGTGACTGCTTGTGTTTATGCTTGAATACAGGTATCAGTTTGAACTGTTTTTATTCACTTGAGAATGGGTGTAAACAAGTGGTAAGATGGTTAGCCAATGAAAACAGGTTTTGGAAAATATTGACCAATAGACAAGTGGGTTTTACCAGTGGTACAAATAAAATTTAATTTTAGATCCTTCGAAGTTCAGTCAGCTGTTAAATCCTGTCTTTGTTTCCAATGCAATTCGAGCACAATGTTGTACCTCAGAATAAGAGAGAAATACCAATCTTTATACAAAATGTACCAACCCGGAGAATCAATTTCGAAATCAGTTTTGCACTCGAAGCCATGTTTAATGATTTAGATGCTCATCATTGTTATAAAACTTCCAAAATTGTTTTTGCTCAAGAATACAATCATTGGGCTTGATATGTGTTACATTATATTATTCAACATAAGTCTTCATGGTATCCCGGGACTAGTAACGTTGATTTTGAGCTAGCAGATATTTCAGTGTGCTAGCACAAATGTGCTAGTGCTTACTTTTAGTGAATTTAGTTTTCTCGGAAATAGAAAAAAAATTAACTTTTAACAAATTATGTAGATATATATAATTATGATTTTCTGCTATTTGTGAGTTTGTGTTATATAAGTTCAGGCTAGGAAGAATGATTTTGGGCTAATGCTTTGACTGAGCTACTTGCCCAAATGGGTTAATGCTCTGAAAATTGAGGCAAAACCCTGAAGATGTTTGCAGTCTTCATGAGAATCCACTTGCCCGAAGTTGAGGACAAGTAAAAATTTATCAAATGCTCTGTAAGAATACAGCAGATTTCATTGAGATAAAAGAGATACGGCATTCAGGCAGTTTTTACAAAGAACTGTAACTCGAAAACCGTGTCATGTCATTGAACATTGATTTATATTGTATTTTTTACGTTTGTCTGTTGAAAGGAAGAAGAAGAAGCTGAACGTGAAAGACTAAGACAAGAAGAGGAAGAAGCGGCAGAAAAAGTAAGATTTTATCCTTTAATGTCTCTCGGTAAAACCTCAATAATAAGACCAATTTTGGGAGCCTTGAAAACTGGTCTTAATATTGAGGTGGTCTTAATACATGAATATTAAGGTTGAATAAAGAGCAAAACAGGAAATGGACTCGAAAAGTGTGGTCTCAATTTTGAGGTGGTCTTATTATTGAGGTGGTCTCGGTAAAATCTATGCTGAAAAGGTGCCGAAAATCACAACTTATTAACCAGTCTTGATATGCCAAGCCGAGGTAGAATTTCTGTCTCCTTTCATTGGATGATTTAATTTAGATTGATTAAAGTTCAGTCAGACGTTAAATCCTGTCTTTGTTTCCATTGCGATTCGAGAGTATGTAGCATGGGATCTCCAAAGCAGCGGGTGGTCGGCATATCTCGTGATGTTCGCTCTCTTACTAGAACAGTTTTTATTGGATCTTCACCGAACTTGGGCACACTGTTATTTGGCATTTTGTCTCGTTCAAATTTAATGGTTGTTGAAATTTTGTGAAATTTTTTGATTTCGCGTATTTTGGTGAGTTGGTCCTTGTATTCAATTCCTCAAATGATGTCCGAGATGTAGGATTTTACTCTCTGTGGATGGGGCTTGTATACCTGCTTATCGAAGTACTAACTACTTGTATATAGTTCTGATTGTTTGTTGACACATATACAGTCCGACCTCTTGAAATTTTGCGAATAACACATGGTTTCAAATTGTCCGTTTCAATTTATTGTGCATAAGAAGATACATCGGGACCAGATATTTATTTCGGATGATACCACATATTCGGAAAGAAGGGTGTTGAATACACGAGGTCCGACTGTACTTGTGTATAGTTTTGATTGTTTGTTGACAATTATTGAAAATATTTCATTTATATTCCAATATTGAATGTTTATATCTGTTGCTAGGCAGCAAGAATGGCAGCAGAAGAAGGTCAAAAGAAGAGGGGTAAGAGGAAGGGTCTTGGAGGGCTCACACCCGAAAAGAAAAAGAAATTAAAGGTACGGTGATGTCCTCAATTAAATTAATTCATGGCCCCTTTACTAGTTGCAAATAACTATTTTCGTATATTATGAACTTTTGGATATAACCGTAATGTATTTTATTAATGGAATAATATTTTTTATCGTATCTTATAAAAAAGTTAATAAATGTAGTGTTTTGTGTGTACGTTTATTACTTACTTGCTAAAATTCAGTATATTTTAATGCGTTATTTTAAAAGATGTATTATGCTTGCTTAAATAATTACTTGAAAATACAGCCAACTCCGAGTGTAGCTAGTCTAGTGAAGAACCCAGATTAAAATGTGGCCTTGTCATACCTCCATGTTCTCTCTATTTTAAAGTAATTTTAAAAGAATCACTTGCTTTTGGTACTGATAGAAATATATGGCACAAGTGTTACTGTTTCGGTGGCAACAAGGCTGTGCCACATTACCACGTAAACAGTTAGCTGAGTGCTTATTTTGGTGGCAACAAGGCTGTGCCACATTACCACGTAAACAGTTAGCTGAGTGCTTATTTTGGTGGTAACAAGGCTGTGCCACATTACCACGTAAACAGTTAGCTGAGTGCTTATTTTGGTGGTAACAAGGCTGTGCCACATTACCACGTAAACAGTTAGCTGAGTGCTTATTTTGGTGGTAACAAGGCTGTGCCACATTACCACATAAACAGTTAGCTGAGTGCTTATTTTGGTGGCAACAAGGCTGTGCCACATTACCACGTAAACAGTTAGCTGAGTGCTTATTTTGGTGGCAACAAGGCTGTGCCACATTACCACTTAAACAGTTAGCTGAGTGCTTATTTTGGTGGCAACAAGGCTGTGCCACATTACCACGTAAACAGTTAGCTGAGTGCTTATTTTGGTGGCAACAAGGCTGTGCCACATTACCACGTAAACAGTTAGCTGAGTGCTTATATTAGTGGCAACAAGGCTGTGCCACATTACCACTTAAACAGTTAGCTGAGTGCTTATTTTGGTGGCAACAAGGCTGTGCCACATTACCACGTAAACAGTTAGCTGAGTGCTTATTTTGGTGGCAACAAGGCTGTGCCACATTACCACTTAAACAGTTAGCTGAGTGCTTATTTTGGTGGCAACAAGGCTGTGCCACATTACCACGTAAACAGTTAGCTGAGTGCCAAATATTTCCATCAACACACAAAGCCAGATGTTGGAAATCCCAAAGTCTGGTATGCAAGAATAATTTAATATTTCATGACGGACATCTTAACCGTGGTCTAGAAATGAATTATTGTTTTGTTATCATTTTGCATGTTTATTTGATGTTTTCTGGTTTTATTTGCATGTGCATGAAGGATTTTATTGCTGATATCGAATATGATGAAGAAGAACTGGAAGAGAAGCAACGAGAGCTTGCTGAAAGACTTGAACCTCTTCCTGATGATATTGATTATCTGAGTTCAGGTAAAAGAAGGATTGTTATACCTGGTGATATGTGCATATCTTTCAGGGGCACTGCTTTGTGGTTGATGGTGGTTCATGTTATTGGAATAGGAAATTTAGCATAGATTTTTTTGTTCATTTCACTCAAATTGGTGTCGGTCTGCCAAATAGTTCAGGGGTGTCAAAATTCCAGATTTATCCGGAAATCCGTAATCAGAGCCCCAGAGATCGATTTTCAGATCGATATAAATCCGATGAGTTTTTATGGGCAGTAGGGGCTAATCTGCTACTGAAAGAACAGAATTGAGTACGAATGTATTTTTAAAAAAGCTTACTATAAAACCAAGGTTGTTCCGCAGACAAGTCTGTGGATGAGTTCTTTGATTCCGCTTAGTTGTCAGGATTAAGGATTTAGCTCTGTTAAGGATAGTTCCCCTGACAGTTTGTTTAAAGTGTTTTCTGTGAAGCCGAGCTGTGCATTAATGAGTTTTAAGTGTCTTAACCTTAAAATGTTTTAAAAAATATTTTGTACACAGTCTTGGATGTTGTTTCAAGTTGAATCCTGTTTTTGTTCCAATGCAGTTCTATTCTGTTCCTCTGTTCTTAGTAACCCTGCACAAGATATCTATCAGAAATGTGTGTGGTTTACTTGCTTGCCATATGTCTGATTTTCGGTTTATTGTGATGTACTTATGTTTTATACTAAAGTGTCACTTTTCCTTTCATTAAATCTTTGAGTTGTTTGCATCACCTTGGTGGTCTGAAAGTGTTACTTTCCTGCAATTCTGTTGTTTGTGTATTTATCTACCTCCACACACAATGCCTTGTTGTATTCTTTTGACATCTTTTGTTTAAAATTTGTGATAAATGGTTTGGTATCTTAATATTTACTGTTCAGGCATGACTGTATCGTTCAAGCACATGTTTCAGGCAAACACAAAAACACTGCACATTGTGTGTTATGGTTCCTTACTGAAATGTTGCCCTTAGAAGCTCTCCAATTAGTTGTTGTTGTTTAGAATTGCTGCTGTGTTTTCAGAGTTATCTCCCATTATTGTTTACAGTTTGATACATATTTGCTCAAGCTTGACACAGTTGTGTCCCTTGGGGAATCTGAATCTTGCCCTGTGTTCAGTAAAGGTGTTTGTGGCTAACGTTTGGTAACGTTTGCAATTTGGTTCCCTGTGTGCAGTGAATGTGATATGGTAGGTCAGGGATACAAAACAAAACAGTTTCGTAATGTTCGCAATTGTTAGCTGTAACTGAATGCGGGGTTGTTCTCCAATGTTGTACTTAGTTATTTTTTAGTAGGAGAAGTTGTTTATAGGAGGTACATTTTTGTTGAAGTGGTGGTCATTAGTTTTCTTTTGTCTCTTAGATTTTCCATCTATGTGACCTGGAAGCTTGCATGCACACTTACTGTAGACATCCTCTGATTTTCTAACAGTGGTTAGTGCATGACGACTTACTGTTGTGTTCTTATTGGTGTCATTGTTTAGTACAGCATTTTTAATTGAATTTTAATTGTTATTTGTAGCAAATTATTATGCAAAAAGCTGCTGAGGATCTAAAGAAAGAAGCTTTAGCTAAAGCGGAAGAGAAAGAAAAATTTGTTAATGAAAGAGTTGGTCCTTTAAATACAGAAGGTTTGGGAGAAGGTAAATCCAGAGTGATGCGTGGTTCGGCATGATTTTGTGACTCATGCACCCTGAATATCTTCATTTTGATGTTTGTGGCTTGTTTTGTTTTTTTCCATTTCTTTATGGCTTGCTAGTTTGTGTTGTAGATAAGGAATTAGAAAGCATGCAGAGAAGTCGGCTTTGATCGAATTATCTGGTCTGTGATGCAATTGTTGAGCGATAATTAACCTTGTATTGGAGTGGTACTTTTGGTTATACTTTTGGCATGAATATGCCGTGGTCCAGTGGTTAGTGCGCTGGACTTGTAACCCGGCGATTTGGGTTCGATTCCCAGTCGCGGCAGGTCATACCCTTCCATGAAAATTTGATAAAAATGTCGATTTTCCTCCTCATGTGGAGAAGTTGCCGGCTCCTTGTGGAAGGGTAAGTTAGTACTGGTTAGATTTCAATCCAGGAAAAACTGGTTAGGTGAACCGGCCGCCGTATATAATTGAAATATTGTTGAGAAACGGCGTTAAACCCGATGAAACAAACATTGGCATGAATATACGTGTGTTGTTTTATTTGCACTCTCGCAGAAATGTTTTGTTAGTTCTTCAGTTGTTTTGTTGTTTTATTCAATGTCTGTTTTCACATCTGATGTCATGATATCGGTCTAAAAGTATGTTTTGCTCAAGAATGTTACTTGTTCTTGCATGATAGATTTCTATATGACCTGTTTGTTGGCATGTGTTGACTTTGCTGAAATAATTGCAGTGTGCTTTCCTCAGATTTCTTATCAGTTGAACTTAGAGATGTCTATTGTCTATGGTGATTTTGAATATACTTACTGATAAGCCCAGCCTTCTGTATCATGTTTTGATACAGCTTGCATTGTTTGTGTTTGTCATTAATTGCTGTTATTTTCATCCTAAGCTAAAATAAAGAGATCCAAAGCAAAACCGTAGAAATTCGGTTTTTGGAATAAAACAGTACATGTACATGTTACAATGATTTTGCTCTGCATATCCCAATAATGCAATCCTAAAGCATTATTTTTGCTGAACTCTTGGTGTGTAAATTGATTTTCATTTTTCAGTGTTTTTTTACCCATTTTTACGTTCCTGAAATTATCATCACATGTGTTTTTGTAATTAGTGCATTTCTGTACTATTAATTAGCAATTAAGCGAAGGCCTGTGGCAAATTACATCAGTAGTCGTAATTTATGGAATTTACTGTGCAAGTATTCTGAAAACGGGTGTAATAAGTTCATTAGTTTATTAACACAAATGTAATGTTTCATTTATGTCATACACAGGAGATTGTCACAGTTTTCTCCCTTTATCCCTTCTAAAGTTCTCTCCCTTCATTTCTTCTCTAGTACAGGTATATGTAAATATAGAACAAGGTAAAAGAGTGAAAAGCATAAAATTCCTTGTACTATGCATGTAGATACATATACTATAGAAGGGATAAATGCTGAGAACTCTTGAAGGGATATGACTTGTAACCCGGCGATCCGGGTTCGATTCCCGGTCGCGGCAGGTCATACCCTTCCATGAAAATTTGACAAAAATGTCGATTTTCCTCCTCATGTGGAGAAGTTGCCGGCTCCTTGTGGAAGGGTAAGTTAGTACTGGTTAGATTTCAGTCCAGGAAAAACTGGTTAGGTGAACCGGCCGCCGTATATAACTGAAATATCGTTGAGAAACGGAGTTAAACCCGATGAAACAAACAAACAAACTTGAAGGGATATAGGGAGAGAGAGACCTTGTGAACATCTCCTGTGATATCATATAATTAAGATAAATATTTTATTGGTAAAGCTGACCTTTTTCATGCGTGATAGAAGGGACCATCTCTGAAAGGCAATTGTGACACATGGCATTTCTAATTTCTTTTGTGAATCGTCAAAAATTATAGATGGCTGTTATTCCGTGCCAGTGCATCATTTATGATTCTAACATGTCTATTGTCTTCCTTATATGGAGTACCAGTATTTATTTTCTAGTAAATACGACATACCAAAATTGTGTACTTTACTTGCATGATACAGGCATGAGAATTTTCCTGTGAAAATCCGCGGATTTGACGTTGCAAGGGCTGTTTTTGAGACAATGCCGTCTTAGATGCTTAAAAGCCAGGAGCTTCAGCGGCCTCCTGAACCTCATGCCTAATTTTCAGCTAATTTCGAAATTTTACATTCTCATGCTTGAGGATACTGTTACTGTTTATTGTATGATGATGAAGTAGTATCCACCTTTTTGTCATCATATGGTGCGGATATTTTCGTGCATTATTTTTTTGGAAAAATGGCACACTTCGTGCGTTATAATGTATCAAAGCAAAAAGACTTATTCTAGCAGCAAGTCAGTTTGTGACTTTTGTCTTATTTATATTTTATCCTTTCGTTTGGTTTCACAAAAATATGCCAAACAAACATACAGTATATATTATTCAAAACTCTTTCGTTTGGTTCACATTGCTGGCGTTGTTGTTGTTGTTGTTGTTGTTGTTGCATGGAGTAGCTGGTTAGGGTATATGCGATTGTATAAGAGTTTTAATAGAATTTATCCACTTTAAAAAGTTTTACTGTATAGCAAGTCTACAATTGCTAGCATTTTTCTTTTACTAACATTTTGTGAATTTTTTTTAGCATTTTTGGAATTTTTCATTTTGTATGATGCAGATTTTGAAATCGACGTATGTTGTTGGATTCTTGAATATTTGTTACAACAGGATATAGTCACAAATTCTCTACCTTTATTCCTTCTAGAGTTCTCTCCCTTTATCTCTTCTGTATATATATTACAATTGTACTGTCAAAGGCATAAAGGGAGCGAACTAGAGATGAATTCCTGTCTTTGTATCTGTGTTTATTTAAAAGTATTTACCATAGTTGAAAATTGAGTGTTCTGTATACATTAATTGAACTATTTTGCTGAATTTTGAATGTCATTAATTTTAAATAAAAACTATTTAAACTAATAAAACTGCTTTTAATAATAATAATAAATCTTTCTTTTATCATAACATTTGTCAAGACAATTACAAGGCATTACAAAACAGCATAAATTACTCACTTTGTAGAAATAATTAAGTCAGTTGTTAAACATATTCTATAATTTGAGAGCACATCTGTTATTTTGTGTGTTCTAAATGTTTAAATATTGTTAGTCAATCCATTCTGTATGATCACGGACATATAAACCCTGGAGTCGAAATAGGCTGGTATATGTATTTATACTTGTTTGAACTCTTGCGAGCGTTGAGATCAATCGATTGGAAAACCTCGTACAGTTCTACGAAAAGGATCCTTAATAATAACCGAGGTGTTCCGATAAGCAGTAAAAAATTGATGCCATCCGCCATCTTGTTTCTGAATTGTGAGAAGTTGACATTTTGAACTGCGGTAATTGTCATGTTTATAACAGCTATATCGATGGCTCAATGCAAAAATGTCGTAACTCCTATATAAATACATAGGAGTTATGACATTGTTGCGTTAAGCCTTCGATATATTTCTTGATGGTATTTATATATTTTGTGTTTATCTTGTATGCATTTTTTGGTTCAATAAGTCTGAAAGAGCGTTGTTTAATCGGATGGAATTTCTCTTAAAATCCGCGATACTAACCGGGTGTGCGCTTAGGTTTGTGGGTAAATTCCGCACTAAGGATTGTGGGTACGTTATCGTTTCACCGATATCAGCCTGTTTCGAATTCGTGGTTTATAATGTCCGTGGTATGATTAATGAACTTGCTTACGTTTAAGCCATGATTTAATCCTGTAAACTCATTGTAAAAATACTATTTTGTCTCATTATTTCAGCGGAATTAAAGAAACTTATCAAAAGTCTCCATGCGAAACTTGCTCAAATTCATTGTGAGTCTTATGATATAGAATTCAAAGTAAACAAACAAGAAAAAGAATTAGTTGACTTGAACATGAAAATCAGTGATTCTAGAGGAAAATTGTAAGTACACTAATTTTATTTACAGTTTTATATTAAAACATATGAGCACTGCTATGGGATTCACAACCTTTACAAAAAAACGCAACATGTAATGGCACTATTTGCAAGAAGGAAACAATATTTACTCCATATGGTCATATGGGGCAAATATTGCTTACTGTCAGTACATGGTGACGTCACATGTGACATTTTCTGGAAATGACATCACTTTAAGATGAGGTTGGAATTCGTACAGCGGCGCTCATATTATTCTAATTGTACTTGACTTGAAAATATGGCTTTTTGGTAATACTTAGAACTATGATAGTGTCTATTTAAAGATATATCTGGCTCATCTGATCCTAATTTTTTTTAATGGGCTTCATCCAGTATTGTTGTTACATAGTCTAAAACATCATTAATAAGAATCATTGCCATGTATAACTGTTTAAACTAATCTTGTTTAATCATATTACTAACAGACAAAACTAGTAAATTTTATGATAATACAAATGTTTTTTTGGTCATTAATACACAGAGGTACATTATAAATGTATTCTGTGATGATGCATATTTATTGAAGTTTTAACTGGATATAGTATATTTTTCATGATTGTCTAGATAAAAAATGAATATACCATAATATACCTTAAATTACGGTTTAAAACTGTATGCAAATATTACCTGATTTTCAAAGTATATTAGACATTGTTACAGTTACAACATTTAAATCTGGTAACATTTGTTAGTCTCACAGTGCTATATGAAATCAGAAATATGTGATGGTCATAAAATTTCATATTGTCTAGAAGATTTTAATGTTTAACATGAAAATCACCAAGATACATCATGTATGAATTTGTTTTGACAACAATCGGCTTTGTATACATGTTATCTTATATCTTTTATTTCATTTCAGCGCCAAACCTGTTTTACGTAAAGTTAATAAAACAGAACAGAAGTAAGTATAGTCGCAGTCTGACTTGTCTACAATTTTTCTATATACAGTCAAACCTGTCTGTAAAGACCACCCATGGGAACAGCAAACTGTGGTCTTTGTTTACAGGTGGTCTCTATTAACAGATTAAATATCATTGAAAATGGACTGATGGGAGATGAAATTGGTGGTCTTTGCAGACAGGTTTTGCAATAGTGGTCTTTGTTCGCAGGTGGTCTTTAACACAGGTTTGACTGTATATCCATAGTTTAAATATATTCATTGTCTATTTTCTATATATACAATGATTTTTTGGTTAGTGTTACTGCCGAATATAAAACACAATAATTACCCCCATATCTCATAATTACATTGAAATCTCAAAGCAAATGGATCTAAAGAGCATTCAACATTCATTTAACCAGTCCATGCCGTTTCTACACTTGAATGTCCGCTATCGGACTAACAAGAGTATGATTTGATTGCTGAGTGTAAGGATCCCTTATAATCATGGGCCTAGGCCATCCCCTAACAGATCCCTAGGTTATAAAAAGAAATAAAGAATAAGGAAGGGGCATGAATAAACATATCAAGTTTAGGAATGGGGAACAACCTACTAAGGGTTATTACAAAATAATATTCCGTTTTAACGAAATAATATTACGTTATTACGAAATAATGTTAGGTTTTTACGAAATAATATTACGTTATTACGAAATAATGTTAGGTTTTTACGAAATAATATTATGTTATTACGAAATAATGTTAGGTTTTTACGAAATAATATTACGTTATTACGAAATAATGTTAGGTTTTTACGAAATAATATTACGTTATTACGAAATAATGTTAGGTTTTTACGAAATAATATTACGTTATTACGAAATAATATTACGTTATTATGAAATAATATTATGTTTTTACGAAATAGTATTACGTTTTAACGAAATAAAAATGTTGCTCGAAAAAAATAATGGAATGTCACTTTAGGGGCTCCGTAATAAGCTACTTGTTAATCAGAATTCTTTATGATCATACAACTTCTGGTGTAGAATTATATTTATTTGTTAGATATGTATAAGTCCAGTGATTGTATATTTGTTTTATGTATTTTATAGGTTTGCAGCTATAGCTAAAAAACAAGAGGTCAAAGATGATTTCAGAGAGACCTTAAAATCTGCACATGATGACGACGTAAGTACTTCCTGAAATTAACTCCCTTTGTTGATAAATTATGACAGGAATTATAAGTTTAGGCAAAGGAATAATTGAAGCATGTCCCTCCGAAAAGGAATACATACATTTGTGATGAGTGTAGACAAAACTACCAACAAGAACCAGGCTATTTATAAATCATACACAGTCCAATGAGGTACTGCTAAGGTTTGTACCTTTCCCCAGATGTTCCTTGATCAATAATATAGATCCTTAAATCTCCAACGCCACCAATCAGTAAAGAATGTCTCAGTATAACTATTTAGGAACACCACTAAAAATAGAATGAAAAAACATTTGTAAGGAACACAATATATATGAATTCAAAATTGTTGTCGTTGACAGCAACCATACCCCATCCTCATTTGATGCAGTAATCAGAACTTGCTGATTTCTGTCAGTTTTTAGACTCTGCAGAAATATTTGTCTTCTGTGGCCGAGTGGTTAAGGCATCTGCCTTGGGAGCGGGAGGTTGATGGTTCAAATCCCTGTAGGGGTCCGTTCTGATATGGCCGGTTGGTGAGCTGCCAGCTAGTTAAATAATGGTTACCATGTGTCTGGCACCTGGCATTAAAGGAAATGAATCGGGAAGTAAATGTGCTCAGAAAATCATAAGTCAGAAATGGCTGGCCCTTTCAATAGGGATGACACTTTAATAAATAAACACACGCTTTCACTTTTATTTGTCTGCCTGTTATTAAGGCACTAGTTAAGGTATAGGTGTACAATAAACATCTACCGGGTATTGTATCATGCATGAAATGTATACAATCTGTACCGAGAAAAATGATATCTGATGCTTTTAATGTCAAATAGTTAAATTGAATGTTTGAATGTTTTATTTTGTGAAGTACATACGAGTATTATTGTTGATGTTTAAATGTGATTGTCAGGTTGCTTTTAAATATCAGCTTTTCAATTGATGTAAACTTTTATCGTTTTTGTATAAGATATAATTCTATATTTATGTAGCTAATGATTAAGTGTTTGTCCTAATTAGGCCAAACCGTAATGCTTATTTGAGCGCTGCTATGGGATTTACAACCTCTTCTGTAAGTGATGTCATTTCAAGAAAACGCAACATGTGATGGCACTATTTGCAAGCAGGAAACAATATTTACTCCATATGGTCATTTCGTTTTTAAATTGCCATATGGGGCAGATATTGCTTACTGTCAGTACATGGTGACTTAACTTGTGATCTTTTTTGGAAATGACGTCACTTAAAGAAGAGGTTGGAAATCGTACAGCAGCGTTCATATTTATGAAGTTTATGACAAAGTGTTTGTCCTAATTAGGCCAGATTCCCTTGAACCCTTAGAAATGTTCTACTGTATTATTCATATTTGATCTAAAACATATATTATAAAGTCAATTATAAGGAAAGCTTTGTGTATGCAATATTATGTATGCTATGTATGAATGTTTGTATGATGATATTGGGTGTAATGTATTTATTGCATAAAATACGAATTAAAGGGACTGTGTCATATATTTTGTTAAGAAAATATCTGCAATTTAATTTCATTGGAGCTTTTTTACAAAGAATTCCATAGCTTTAAACTTCAGAATATGAGTCTTTGACCAGTGCAGGAAGTTCCACACCTGAGCTTATTCATATGTTTGGATTAAAAAAATCTGTGAAACAGTCGCTTTAAAATTGCGTACCAATGATAGCCTTGTTGGTAATTTTCATTTATAGACAATATTGCATAATAGTAGAAAAACATCCATTTATTTCAGGAACCTACAGAGTAATAGTATTCCTACTGACCACTGAGGGGTGACCTCAGGTAACTGTTGCCATGGGCAACCAGAAATGTGGACACATATTTTTTTGCATTTTCACAATGTATTGTCAAAGCACACACTAACTGTATATGTATTGAAATAAATGGAAAACTGTTACTAAGAATACATTTTCACATCACTCAAACGATTTTAACATCTTTTATTAATATTTAGATGTTCTTGTGTTTTTCTATACAATAAAACCCTCAATAGTACATGTAAGACCACCCTTAGAACGCTTGAAAACTGGTCTTCTTATTGAGGATTTGAGGTAGTCATAGGGTACTATAAATGTTGAATAAAGAGCAAAACAGTGATAATGGACTTGAAAATTGTATTCTTAATTTTGAGGTGGTCTTATTATTGAGGTGATCTTTAAGTGAGGTTTTACTGTATTACATGAAGTGCTTTAAGCCAGATTTGCAAAAAGAGTTAAAATTTTAAGTTGAACATCACAAATTTTGATCATGAATGGAAACTTCTATTTTGATGGTGCCATTTATTTGATACGTTTAAAGATTTAGTGAAACATAGAAAACAATGTGTTCTGGTCAACTTTGTTTCCATTTATTTCAAAGTAAGCAAACTGCTAGCAGGGGCCTTTATTCACAAACATTTTAAGACCGGCACCCAGACTTGAAATTTATAGAAGTTACATTTACCAGCATTTTGTTTTCATTTAAAGTCTAAACAAATGAAATTTTATCTGAATAATTTTTGTTACCCAGTGTACACTTGCCAATTTTTATTAAAATGTATGCTGTTATATCAACATAGAAGCAACATGAAAATTTGATATTTTAAAGTCTGAGTTTCAGTCTGAAAATGTTTGTGAATAAGGCCCAGGCGTTTGTAGCCATAACGTCTACATATCTACATGATTGTTTGAATGATACACTAACTTACAACGGGAACAGAAATATTGTTGCAGCCCCTTATCTGAAATCAGTAATGATACACTAACTTACAACGGGAACAGACATATTGTTGCAGCCCCTTATCTGAAATCAGTGGATCATTACCAAACTTTTAAACATAAAACTTGATCATTTACTCCTTGAAAAACTACTTGAATTTGCAAATGCCATAAACTCCTTGAAAAGTACTTGAATTTTGAAAAAAAAGACCAAATTTTGGTAAATTGATTTCTTTTGGTGCGAATAGAAAAAGGACAAAAAATAAAAAACACCAACAAATTTAAATTTTTACAATGATGAAAAAAGACAGCTATTTTTGACAGGGCCTACTGCCAAGTAGGTAATAGTATGGTTATACAGTACAGTACGGTAGTCAAGAGGTTTTGTGTCCTTCTAAAGAGTAATTTTATCCTTGCTGCAGTGATTGTCATCTCGGGGGGGGGGAGTAAACTTGTTTATACACTGGATCCCACCTTTTCTATACATTTTTAGTCCTTGAAATTGGGGAAAACACCTAGAAAAGTACTTGAATATTTTGGGGAAGTTCTGTATGAACCATGATTACACAGTTTATGTTTGGTAAACATGTTTTGCATACTTCTATAATGCCAGATAGTTTAACATCAGATTCTCAAATTAATTCTCATTTATGGTACCTTCCTATAGTATTGGACACTTATTGGATACATTCCAAAATGTAACGCATTAGAATCAAAGCACTGTAGGTGCTTAATTTGTGGCTGCAGCAATATTCTGTTTGTAAATGTATTATCTTGCTAATTTTCAGGTTTTGCCTGCGGATTTGTCGCTGGCTTATAAGCTGTGTACGAGTTATATGTACTGAACGCACGATAACTGATATTTTGATTATGTGTACACTAAGTCTTGTTTTATGTGCACTTCTTAATTCGCATTCTCTGTTTGTCTTGTCTCTGTCATTTAACAAAAATCCTCTACCATACTGTAAATTGATCACTGATTTGGTATAAATCATACAAAGGTAAGAAAGCAAAACGTGTCTTTCCGCTATATGCAGATAGGCTAGATTTGCTTTCACCCCTAGATATTGTCTTCTATTGCACTTTTGAAAATATCTGCACTGGAATATTTACTCATAAAACCACTACCATACTGTATTAACTTTGAATGATTCTGTATCAACTACTTCCATAATCAAGCCTCGTTTTGACTCTTTAACATTGATATATGTAAAAAAGGTATTCTCCAAATAAACCAGGAATGATTGCCTTCAATATAATTCCAAGTATGATGATTTCTTTCCCGTTACATTTAATGATATTCAATCAATCCCAACCTTACCCATATTACAAAAAAAACAGTATAAAAACCTATTCCATACTGATTCAAGAATTCAGTATAGTAACCCAAAATTCATTACGAATAATAAACATGAATGCTACTAAAGAGTTAACAAAATTAGCATGTAACAAGCCATTCTGTACTGATTAATATGTTTAACAATATGTGGTGATGTCTACTTCTTTCTCTTTGGACTTTAATGTTTGTATATAACCTCTACCATAGTATTTATTCTACTTAACATGGATGTGATTTCGTGATAGATAGTTCCCACATCTACAATATTTACCTCCCTTGTTCTTTACCATCAGCCATTTTGATAGGCAAAACGGATCTGCCCTTCTAGGAGTAATTTCAAACTTTGTCATAATTGAGCAAAAATACCTGGACAATTTGCATGTGACAACCACCTTTTCTTCAACTTACTGAGCCGACTAAAAAAATGTTATATCTGATTCGTTTATCATCGTTCACATTATATTCCTTATAAACAGTAAGGAAATTTGCCTATTAATATGGCTGACAATACTGATCAAGGGAGGTAAATATTGTAAATGTGGGAGCTGCAGTATCTACAGATACATAACATTTTAAGACGGCTGAATGCTAGCATTTACAGTGCTATATTATTAATCAATAATTTGATATATAGCAGTAAACATATAAGTTCAACAAAAGTCATACTGATGACAGAAAGAATTGAAAGATGAAAGCAAAAAATCAAATTGAAGCTGTAGACTTTGAAAAAAACATTAAATTAGATTCTGTCAGAATGAAAACATTTTGCTATGGAAAGAAATAATTGGAATCTTAATACATGCATTGATTCAATGACCATAATTATGACATACATCGTCTTCATAGTTGCCCAAGAGCCTTGCATGGCGAAGCTTAAGTATCTCAAATAGGCTTAACGATAGTATCTTCTTCTCATTTTTACCTAACATTGTGATTTCACTGTTTATCAAGGTCATTAAAAAAAAAATAATGACAATGCATAAATTGGTGAAATTTTAGACTGTCAAATCCAGGTGAAGAATCTTACTTGTAACATGATTTTCTTATTTTCTCTCTTCAGAAAAAATAAATCACCAGTTCATCAGATAAGATGTTCTACTTGTCTACATATGTTTCCTTGGATGTGATCAAGTTATGCCAGTGTGACCTTCAACTCTTCTGATTTAACTGTCATGGAGTTAATATTTGCTGCTCTCTGATTGGCTGATTCATTATCAATCAGACACAGATTCAGGATCATCTACTTCTTGATTGGTTGTTAGCACTTAGCTCTTTTGTATTATGATTGGCTGTTTAGTACTACCAATCTTGTATCTGATTGGTTTAGAAGCAATTTAGGAATCAGCCTATATATATTGTATATATTTCGTCAAGAAGTGCATTCTATCCTGTCTGTGCTTGGTTGATAATGTTTGTCAATTTAATTCGAATTTTGACAAGTTTCGTTTATTAGAAAACTTTGCAAGCTGTCGTTTTTTTCGTATGGTGTTCATTTGTTGTTGTTAAACGCTTCTCCTCACTTATTTATGGTACACATATATGATTAGGATAAGCGCAATTACATTTTTTGTTATGTAAATAGATATTGAACTTGACAAATAAATGATTACTGGTATCGCCCATTACTACGTGCATCAATCTTCTTGTTGCTAAGTAATCTTGTATGCTGTAAGTTATAATTTTGTATCTGCATGTGTATTCTTATTTATTTGTATCTAAGTCGATGTAATAAACTTGTATTGTAGCCAGTAATCGGCAAGTGTCTTTTGAAGTGCCATTAACTTAAATGCCAAAGTCCTTGCCCCTATATTCTCTTGTAAAATACGGGGACTTTCAATTTTGACTTCTTTGTTCGCCATTGAAGAGCTCATAAAAACAATGTTCTTCTATTAATATTTCGATGGATGTTAGTTTCAATAGATTCAATTTGTTGTAGAAAACTTTTATGATATTTGATATATGTTTTAATTCATAAAAATAAAGAACAATATTATTGGTTATATATTATACTAATCTCGAATATTTAAGAGCATACAGTATATGTATACATGTATATATATATAAATGCATTTACTAGTCAATACTTTATAGTTTATATAATTTTGGGAGTAATGAACTGCTTATTTTGATTCGATTTGTTTCAGTCTTCAACAAGTTCTTAGTACTATTCTTTCCTCGCTTCGGCTAAATTTCTTTGAATGAGTTTTCAAGGATGCAATGTGTTCTGTTGACATCCTTTGAAAGATCACAGTGGATATAAATGTGTATGCTTGAGTAAAACAGTCTAAGAAATTATTTTGATCATATTTTTGTCCGACTGGTTCTGATAAAGAAAATCTGAAACCAGTTTTAATCTCTTTTACGGTCTGGTTCCAATAGTTTACTAGGAATCGTAGTTCTGGACTGGTTTTTGATAATTGACATCAAATGATTCCAAGAAAACTTTCTGACTGGTTATCTAAATTTCTTCATACTGGTTTACTGTTTGTATAATTGGGTATTTTGTGTGTTTATCATTGTTTGTATTTGTACATGGAGCTTATTGTATTTTTATTGCATTATTTTGCATTATTTTCTAATTAACATTATTTACAAATATTCGCAAACTGCTTCCATTTATTAAACAAAAAAATGGTAATAAATTATTGAGGGAAACGAGTAATGTAGATATAATGTAGCAAAACTAGTATATTGTTTAAATCTATCCTGTAGTAAATCAAGATTCTATTCCACCAAATATCCTGTGAAATAAATAATCATACATCCATTTCAAATTATTGAAACAACCAATGTGTGGTCTAATTTTTCTCGCATGGTATTTGAAAAAAATTACAAATTTTTGCGCAAAATTAGATTATTTTTGAAATAGGATGATTGGTAGAACAGTTCTGTTAGACAATTCTCAATTAATTCTTTCCTTTTATGCCATATTTGCTGTTAAACCCATGTTAGAAAAGACAAGAACAAAATTACTACAGATTGAATCTTTAAAAGTATTTTTACACGGGGAATGGAAATTATTATACATCATATCGTTACATTGATAACAGGAATAAAGTTACAGCATTTGTTTTCTTGTTTGACAACAAATTGAAATTTTATTTTAATATACAGTGGAACCTCGTTTATTCGACAACCTTCTATCCGAAAACTTGGTATCATCCGAAATAAATATCAGGTCCTGATGGATCTTTTTAGGCACGTCGAATTGAAATGGGTCATTCGAAACCATGTATTATTGGATAATAAAATTTCGGACTCCATGGATTCGGATGAACGAGGTCCGACTGTATTTCGATAGCCATCCAAGTAGAGAAAAACGACGTTACCTCATCATTGACGACAGCAATGTACAAAAACTGCATTGTGTTATCATCTGTTGACTGATCTGTCATACAACGAAATCAACATTAAAACACCATTAATTTCTGATAAATTGTGCCTTTTGCTTCAAAGTTTTATTACATTTTTCAAATATTTGTGGTTTTGATTTTTGCACCAATGGCATGTTTGATACCATTATTAATAACCACATCTGAACATTTTTTTATATTACCATCTTAAGCTATACAAATATACAAAGCTTTAATATTATAAACCTACTTTGTGTTTTGTTTGAAATAATTGAATGATTTTCATAACGCATCGGAAAGATAATCTACGGCATTGAAATTGGGCTTGTCTCGTTTTTGGTACATTAACCGAGGAAAGCTAACGACAGTTGGTTGATCGGTAAATTGCAAACTTTAACTTTGTGTAACAGTAATTGATAATTATCAACATTGTTTCTTTAGTGAGACATTAGCTGTAATACACTGTAAGAATAGTTTATTGCCAGAATCTGAGATTAAACAGTCAAATTTGTATAGACAAGGGAGTGAACTCTTGTCATGATTATACCAGCACAGAGTAACAATTCAAATGTAAGGAAAGGTAACTCCTGACAGCAGTATTCTCCAGTCGTAGTTCATATACATCTTACCACGGCTTACTTTCACCTATTTAGTGTTATATTGTCAAGTTTTCCAATCAGATATCAATTACTGTATAATAGAATGGTTTCAATCCCCTGTTTTTCATCATTTTGTTCGGTACAATTCAAAAATTAATTCGGAATAAAAGTACTCATTCCTCGACCAAATTGTTGTTTTTTATCAAAATTCCCTGTTGAACATTTTCATAAACACAACTATTCCATGGGACAGGGACTTCCACACTTGTTTGTGGAGGCTTGGACATGGTTTCTAGAAGTCTTGTTCACGATTTGTTTAGTTATTTAGTAAAGAATGTATATTCCATTGTACGCTCCACACAGCACTTTGATTCCACTGCCGTTACAATCACACGCTGCTTTATGACGCAGTATATTTTGACATTTGAACTTTTTAACCTTCCAGATATAGCCAATGATTTAGTCGCAGTAAAGGAAATCACCGTTTTTCCACGATACTAAATTTCATTGGACAGCACTACATGTATCACGTGACTGCTGAGCTTAAAATAGACAGGTATTTTACCAATTAAACGTGTACTCAAAATGATGGCCTTTTGTGTCTAGGGAAATTTTGACAATCTAGCTTTAATATCGGTTTTATTTCGTGTCATTTAGCATTTTCACAAGGCAGTGTTTCATTCTTTCATCCAAGTTGTACTGATTAATCGTATTACAAATATTGTGGTGACATTTTCAAGTACCACCAAAATAATGCTGAGTAACAGGATGATGCTTTTCAAAATATACACTGATTTCGTCGCACCAACAACTGTATGAATAGCCTTAAATATTACACATTTACAGGCATCGGAATCATTTTGGCATGCCGTCGTAGTTAAAGAAACAGATGCTATCTCAAGATTTATCAAGTTAAAAGAAGCAGAAGGCTTTTTTGTTTTAATATTATTTCTATGTAAAGTAATAAAATCACAAATGTAGTAATTATACTTTCACAAGGCATTTATACCCATTGGATATAAAATATTTAATACAATATTTCACTCAACTAACAAAACTAACTTGAGAGACACACACCAATAGAAGTATCTGTAGCAATATGTGTTTTGTTTCCACACTACCCAACAATGTCCATGCATCTGTACTTTAAAGGTAGAAAGTATTATTTTTTGACAAAATATTCTTAGGCCTCAAAAAAAAATATGTTCGTTTCAGGTGTCATGCCCCAAAAACATACGGTAGGTAGGTCCAAAAAAGTTGTTGTTTTTTAGATTTTTTATTTTCAAATGAAGCAAATTAAACATAGATTTAAATGAATATGTTAAAAGACAAATCCCCTTTCCCTTTTAACATGGGTAATTTTTTAATCAAGGTGAATATAACGCTCTTATAGCTGAAATACTCGTAAAGCGTCTAATATATGAAATAGCAGATATATGAACCTAAAGAAAAATTCACACAAAGAAATTTTACCAAAAAGAAGACATTTTACCAAAAATTAAAAAAATGTTAACACAAGAAAAAATGTTCTAGAATCGGGGCAAAAAAATAGGGTGGGTCGGGAAATGTGAAACAAACAATCATTTTTAACGCCTTGGTCATAAAAACAAAAAATCACTGTATTGTCATTTTTTACATGGTTACCAAAAGCACAAATACAAGGGTCCGATAGCGATATTTTCTATCCTGAACGCGTAAAGTTGGTGCTAGCATAGGAAATATCTGTATCAGACTCGTGTTCTGCAGTTCCAGGAAACTTGTTTAGAAAAGTAACAATGCAATGTTTTAGAGTACGTCTGTATGAAGGCATTAACAAGCCATTCTCTCAAAATTATTACTAGATATATTTTGAAAGACGATAAGACTATGTACCTTTTGTACAGTGCATAACATTTCAGGTATCAAGTCATAAAAATGTGATTTTATTTAGAATCCATCCACAATCGTAGCTGTTTGAGAATAATATATTCGTGAGTGATGTCAGGGCTCTAGAAATCCACTGAAAGAGCCCGACGTCCCAGACTAGTCTAATGCTGAATCGGGCTACCAACAGTTGAGTTGAAGTTTGTCCCGGACAAGTTTGTTTTTAAAGCTAACCTACATCAGCAATTGTTCAGTTGTAAGTAAAATCTTATAATCCCACAAACACATACATGTGATTATTAATTTTTGATTGTGTAGCTATCATTGTGTGCGTTTATTTGTTACTAAATTGACTTATATTCTCGAACAACTAGATTCCTATGTCGGACAAGTCAAATTTTACATTTCCATTAGACCTAGAAAACAAATTCTAGAGCCCTGGATGTTTAAATACATTTATGTAACACAAACACTATTATTCCTAGGCATCAACTTCTTGCGGTTTTCTGTTGTGGTATCATAAAAAACCATGAACGTAGATAGAAGTCCTCGGCTACAAGTCTGGATGATTTGACTTGAAGAAGTTCCATAGTCGTATTTTAATAAACATAGAATTATTTTCTAATATATTTCCAGAATTTAGGAGTATATGAAAGGCTAATGAACGACCAGCGTCACCTGCAATGAAATATTAACAAGACTTAGAACAAGAAGTATAACCTGCCCGGCGTTCAGTTACAGCTAACAGTTGTGAACGTTACGAAACTGTTTTGTTTTGTATCCCTGACCCACCATATTACATTCACTGCACACAGGGAACCAAGTTGCAAACCGTTTAAGGTTAGGAAACGTTAGCCGCAAACACCTTTACTGAAGTTCAGTGAACGCAGGGCTGCAATATGAGTTTCCATTATATCTTAAACATCAACAATGAAGCATACAGGAAAGAATGATAAATATATTCCGCACATCTCAATATGTGATGTCATTTTTCACATCACTCTGATGCAATATTCTTTTTATTATAATGAAAATAAATTACATTCATGTAGATTGAAACGTAAATAAAATCTCAAGTTACCATGGTAACCATTTAATCAATAAAATTTCAATATGTTCACCTTTGGGAAGATGCTTATGCTGCACAAAATACTTTATGGCATAAGTTCAAAGGAAACTTGCATTAATATAAGTGAAATGTACACGGAAATTGATGGGTCAATGCACGTACGAATATCAAATAAAAAACCAGTTCTTATTGTAACAGATTGAGAAAAAAATACTTACTACTGGTAACTGGCTGGTTTTCATCATGCACCTCATAGACGGACGATTCTTCAACACCCATTAATGAAAGATATTCCTTTGTAGATTCGACATCTAGAGATTCACTATCCTGACCAAAGCAAGCAAGTAATGGTTTAGAACGTGTTTTTAGTTGACTTGCTTTATGTTGTTCCTGTATAACGATAAAAGCAGATAAAAATTTATTGTTAGTTTAATTGACCCGATTGACAGACTAACTGATTGATTGATTGATTGATTGATCAATTGACTGATTGATCAACTGACTTATTGACCAATGGATTGGTCGATTGACTGATTGCTTGATCAACTTGACTGATGGACAGATTATTGACAAATTGATAGACTGACCAACCAGTACTAATATGTTCTTGTACAAGAACCTGACAACTTCCTCATAGGAATCATACGAGGACAAGTGAGCCTGGTTG
This sequence comes from Mactromeris polynyma, assembly GCA_032209605.1. Lineage (NCBI taxonomy): Eukaryota > Metazoa > Mollusca > Bivalvia > Venerida > Mactridae > Mactromeris > Mactromeris polynyma. Next base: position 2,207,337 of record JASFXZ010000029.1, read on the forward strand.
TATTACTTATTAGATTTACTCAAATTATCATGAAGAAAGAACGGCTTACCCAAGCTTCAAATCTACTACAGTCGAAGCTCGTTTATTCGACAACCTTCTATCTGAATACCTTGTCTCATCCACAATAAATATCAGGTCCGAATCGAAGGTACATCGCATTGAAATTTATGTGAAATAAAATGTCGGACCCGATGAATTTGAATAAACGAGGTCCACCGTACCGATAATAGTAGCTGAATGCTCGACCGACTTGGCTTACTGGACTGGTTCAAATTCGGCCTTCAGGCAATGTTTAAACCCAACAAAAGAAAGAAGAGCAACCCATACTGTGATGGGGAATTAGATGTAAATCCTAGTAAAGATAAAAATCAACAATTATGAGAAGCACTCGAGAATTAAACGCTTGTATTTTAATCCAGTATTCCACTAACCGAATCAAGAATGTAACAATATTTCACCGGCTTACAGCACAGAGAACCTCGTTCCCGGCAAAACAGTAACGCTCACACCGGATATTTTCATTCGCAATGCATGTAATTATTATGATGTCATCAGCACGAGACTCTGGTCAGCGTGACACATTCACAACCGTGACACCTTGACTAGACAGATTATTGATTTTTGCACTTTATACGAGGACACCTTATACACAGAAATTGAGGAGCGGTCTCAGTCGCTTAAACCCGCTTATATCATTGAAATTGAGTGGAAAAATCCTATCACCGATCATTTTTGCCAACAGGTAAAATTGTTTGGCCAAATACGCAAATCTTTCGCAAATGGCGACATGGGTAGAAAGCAGAGGGAGCCCTATTAATAATGGCATAAAATAACAGAGCATGTACGTACATCTATAAATGACAATGCACGAGAATTCCTACAGAACGTAATAACTTGTCGCGTTTCCCAATCTTTTTTTCTCATAAAAATCTTGATAATACGGACGATAGCTCGTATTAACCATTGTTCTAAAATGCCTCCATTTCCGTATTCGTAGGCTATCAACTTCTGAAGTTTCGGGAAATTCATGATCCTGGAAAAAATAAGACATCATACATAATGAATTGTAAAGAAACAATATTAGCACGGCTATGGGATTTACAACCTCTTCTGTGAGTGACGTCTCTTCAAGAAAACGCAACATGTGATGTCACTATTTGCAAGCAGGAAACAATATTTACTCCATATGGTCACTTTGTTTTCGTATTGCCATATGGGGCAAATATTGCTTACTGTCAGTACATGGTGATGTCGCATGAGACGCTTTCTGGAAATGACGTCACTTAAAGAAGAGGTTGGAAATCGTACAGCGGCGCTCATATTATAGTTTACACAACTCAACATTTATAATCAGCCATTACGGCTTTCAGTATACTGCTTTACAGCATTCATTTGTATTGTAACATAAAATAATAATAAGATATTCAGGCCTCATTGAAAATGTTTATTTAAACAAAACACACTTTAACATCGGGAAAGCACAAATTTCGCAAATATTTTCTACAGCATAAATTTCCACATTCACCAAGCATAATTTTATCTACACACCATGTAATTGACAATTTGCCAATTTTTCGACACGCGATATTATCTACTTATACAGTATTTGAGAGACAAAATCAGTCATTAAAGCTTGCTCTTGAAGTTGTAGCAACCTTATATAGAATCGGTCCATCAGCATCATGTTTACAAATAATAATTTATCGATAGATCTTACTTTGTATATTGCAGTCCAGTTGGATCTACCATGGCCAAAGAATTAAAAATGTCTTTATGTACCACACATAAATTAACTCCTGTGTATACACTATGGCGGTTTGTCACGACCATGTTTACTCTGAAATAAAATACAATAAAACATCAATTAACATCATCTCTGTGAACACGATAAACTTCCTTCCAATGGAAATGAATTTTCTTGTATAAACCCAATTTGATAAGGCTTTCATTATCAATATATCCATTATATTGGATATAGGGTGGGAAGGTTGTTTAAATCATATTTTCTATTATGAATGGATGAAAAGGTTGTATACAACACCCCTATAATTGATATTTAGGTAAACAAGAGAATGAAAGAAATAGCGAATTTGAGTTATACGGGTAATACCTGTGGATATTTGATATGGAAACAAGTTTGTACCAAATGATTAAAACAGAAAAGAAACTAGCAGTACATGTAGCAGTCAAGTCAACATTTTATTATTTAATTATAGCTTAACCCGCCTAAATTGCCATTTTCCGAAGACATTTACAAAGAAGGGAGCATAATTTATGAAATAAATATTTTCCAAGCACTGGGTTTATTTTGGCTATTTTGGCAAGGTAACAATTAACATTTAAGAACGTTTTGCACAGTGCTTTAAATTATGACAAAACCATCAAATATATGTACATTTCACAAACCTGTCAATATTCAGTTCGGAAATGAAGTCGCTAATAAACTCAGTATGTTCTGATACACTCATTTCATAAATTTTGTCATGTGTCCACGTCCTCCCTCTACAAAATCGTGTGCCTAAAACAATTTCAGTGGTAGTTTGTAATTAGTTTGATATAAAGTAAGATGGACATGTTAAGTATATCATTAATTAAAAAATAAACTAAATTGATTGTAGGGCCATCATAAATATTGTTTGTTCCACATAACCATACCTACTCCTGAACATGGACCCTACTCGGAAAGTATTTTAGGGTATCTGAGTGGGGATTTTTTTGGGTGGGGGCTTCATATTAACTGTTGAAATCCCCATAAAAAATGATTAAATTAATTTACCTACCTACCCATTCTCGGTCCACAGGCTTTTCATAACATATACTATGATACTCTGGACAAATTGGCCAGCAAAACTTTGTATTACATGAATATTCATTAGTATTTCTCGACCAATGAAATGGATGATTACAAAAAAGAAGGAATCTCCTTTGTGAAGAGCTATCAGCAAATTCGGATTTCACCTCATTAAATATTCATGAGTATGAGATTTTTACTGTCAGTTTGCCCAGGGTATCATATATGTTATTTATAGCCTGGGTAACGAGGATGCTACCTACCCCATCCACATAAATGTTGCTGGGTAATGTCTAAAGGTAAGATGCCAAACAAACATTTTTTTACGAATAACCCATTTATTAAACAGTGCAAGGCTGCAAAATATCGCTTAAATGAAATGTGTGACAGACATGTCAATTAATACTGAAAATACATATCAGACTCAGAGCACAGATAGTTTCAAATAAATAAATAATTTATATTAATAATAGCCCTGTAGGTGTAATGCACAGATTAATACAATGCTACAAATGCCCAGTTCACATTATCAATGTGTTAGTGTTAAATTTTAGCAGATAAATTAAGCAAACATACAGTGCAGATATTGGTCTACTGGTCAGAGCATTTTATATAGTTAAGAACATAATTTTAAAAGTATTTAAATATAATTTAATCGACTTAATAAGTAAAAATGTGTAAGTGTGAACAACATAACTGATTTGACTTTAACAATTGATTAAACAATAAATAAATAACATTAATTGTAATAAATGATAACAAAAACTAAATATACACCAACACTTATTTTACAAATCAAACTTATTAATTATATTTATCATAATATTTTTACATTGTATATTTTATTATTTCATTTATAATATTTATATTGGGGGTGAAACGTCTTCAAATGTGATGAATTACTTAGACATTTCACCCCCATTTTGGGGGTGAAACGTCTTGGGAGGAAACGACTTGGGGGTGAAACGTCTAACAACCCTGCATATATATGTTTACATGGAACACTCACATAAACTGTGACATGAATATCTGACTATTAATTGCATTTTTCACTAAATGCCTCATATGACTGTCAAAATTGAGTGCACATACAGAATACAACATCTCATTCTTATCAATGAAAGTGATGCAATGTTCTTCCATAATAATTATTATACCACATATATCTATTATTAGATCTGTGATAATACATTTTAAATGAATAAGATATTGATAACCTTAAATCTAAATAGACCTTAGTTTTTTAGTTTAATAATATTTTATTGCATTAAAACTTAATACAAAGGGATTGGGCACAAGTAATTGATCACAACATTATTGAAGCCCGCTCCCAGAACATTGACACAATCATGGCAACTGCAAGAAAATATGACAGATAAATTTGTTGTTGTTTTAATCAGAAAAAAATAGACCTACTAACCTGGCATGTTAACTATTATAACGCGGTACCCTTTTTTCGCGAACGGTTTCAGCACATGTGTAAGTTCATTATGATCTCCATAAACATCAGGAATACCGAGTATCACAGGAGTGGAACTAGATGTGTTTTTCTTATTCCAGTCCATAGAATCCACATATCCAGCATCGAATATCACTCCATCTGGAAATTCCATCCATCGAGTAACACTTGTGCGGACAAAAATATAACGCAATCTAAACAAGTCTTCCAATTCCTCACGCTCTGAGTCTGAGACGGTTCTAGTACAATACCATCGGACAGAGCTGTGTCTCTTTGCAACTGGTTGTGAGTTTCTGCTTTTTAAAATACTCGTATCAGACACAAATATTCTGGAAATCCTTCCACGATAGAAGTTCATTTGATCGGTCCCCATTTGATTTCGTTCAGTACATAAAACTGACATTGACAGCGAGTGCCGGCTGGAGGTAACTTTGTGTTTCAGCGATTGACGGCAAATCTTAAGACAAACATGCATATGTTTATGAAAAATATACCTAATTTGGCACACGGTATTCATTATAGAAGCTGACATGGCTTATTTATCTTAAATTTAACAAAACTTCATGTCCTTACAAGGGCGCAGCCATGTTTTTTCGGTGTATCATAACGACACGTTCGTGAAATGTACTAGGTCGTTACTAAAACACGGTACGGGACGGATCAAGCCTAAAACACGGAACAATAGGTATTTGAGGTATTTTATGCATTTTTTTAATGGACTGTACATACGAATAGCAGTCAAAACGGCCCGTTGCCAAAACGGCTTCGGTCAAAACGGCCCCGATTGTCGGTCAAAACGGCCCCGATTGTCGGTCAAAACGGCCCCGATTGTCGGTCAAAACGGACCCGATAGTAGGTCAAAACGGCCCCGATTGTCGGTCAAAACGGCCCCGATTGTCGGTCAAAACGGACCCGATAGTAGGTCAAAACGGCCCGCTTTATGAAAAAGATATTACATGTTATGGCATTTTGGAACATATTAAATAAAATGATTCTTGTATAAATATCATTTTCTACTCGGAAATAAAAGATAAACAAACACAAATGTACTTCATAACAGGATAACAAAACATTTATAATTATTTGAATTTATCATAACATGTAAATATCTTTTTCATAAAGCGGGCCGTTCTGACCGAAAATCCGGTCCGTTTTGACCGGGCCGTTTTGACAACGGGCCGTTTTGACTGCATACCGTACATACAAGCACAACTACCAAAACGATCTTAGTAATTCAATTAAAATGGTACAGTAATTGCAACCTTTATGATAATGAAAAATACTAATACTCATAACTTTATACACTCGTGTCAATCACCAGCCCAACTTTACACAGTCACTCGCATGATACTGAATGACGCAAAAACGAGTACCCGCGTTTGTTAAGCAATCTACAGACAGTAGTATGGATTCAAAGTATCAGCTTTATTGGCATACCGACTGTTAACGGTTAAAAGACAACACTTGTTTTATCTGAAAGTAATTCACCTTTTCTGAAAGCAGCTATAGCTGACAAAATATGTACTCAAACATGGGTTCATACATGTGAATTTAATAATGCAAATGTACGTTAAATAGTTGATATTGAAAAGAGGGCCAATAACTCATGTGTTTAGTACAGGCCTACACACGTCGGTGTTTTTTGTTTTTTTGTTTTTACAATCATTTTAAAGAATCCACCAAAATTAGATTCTTTAACAATCGTCTTTTGAGTAACAAATAATAAAGTGGTTTTCATTAAAATTCTCGTTTTAGAAGCATTGGTTGCTATGTTACAGTTCACCTCTTATAGTTCTACACCCAGGCTGCTAAAATTATGCTTCGATCGTAATTCGTCACCTTTAATATGAAGTGAATACTTATTCACCGCGGTCTGATACCGTGAATTGTACATGTATGCAGTCATCCAAAGTGTATAACCCGATTTGTATACCGCCGAGTGATGTGTCTTCGACAGAGGGAAGCGTTCCAGACAGATTGAGTAGTGGTGTTCATTTTCTGACCAATAATTTGTAATTTTCGATGTATCTGTAGGATCTGTTGTCGTCTGAACGACGGTGAATGTCTAAATTTACTATAAAAACAATGCAAAACGATATTTTTGCGGAATAAAGCTTGTATCGTCCGTTTAAATTTGACATATAGAAACAAATGTAAAAAATCGCCTTCAACTGCTCGATTTATGTCGTTTTGTGATAGAATTGGATAGTTTAACTCCACATATCAAAACATATATTATTTACGAACAATTCTAGCAAGTTGCAAGTCTGTCGGTGCTATTTACCGACGTTTAATCCTCCCAAAGGGACTCTGGTATGCACAAATATGATGACGTTTACCGCAGAGGGTATTTTGCAATGATATATATAATATTACAATTCATTGTTAATTTTGAACCTTTCGATTCAAGAAAGCGTTCTTTTAAGAAACTAGTAAAGTATGCTTGCTTAGCTATGTTTTAGAGTGTACCATACTTGATTGAATCGTTATATTCTAACAATGAGAGCAAAAGAAAGCAAATACCGCACCTAAGTTGAATAAAGCACTGTCCACACGGTGTTATGTTAGATATATGTACAGGAGATTGTCATGATTTTTCTCCCTTTACCCCTTCTACAATGTTTTCCCTTTCATTATTAAGACCACCCTCTCGGTACGACTTATTTGAAACTGTATACAACTATTCTTTACGTGAATATTGGGATAAATGGAAACTTGAAGTTAATACTTTTAAGACAAAAATTGTAATTTTTAGAAAAGGGGGGCGTTTACCCGCCAATATGAAATTTACTTATAAAAATACTGATTTGGAGATTGTTAATACTTTCAAATATTTGGGTGTTGTTTTCTCGTGATGCTATTCTATATAAATCGTTTTGAATTTTTATATCTTTTCTTCGTTTTTATGACTAACTACAAATGTATTGAAGTTATCCAAGCGTTTGTGTTATTACATGTTCGTTATTCCGATGCATTTGAAATACTAATCATGAAAACAAACTCGTAAACAGTCACACAGCTGCAGTATTTTATCTTCATACATAATATCAGTAAATAGACGGCAATTCATATTGAAAAATAGAAATAAGACATATCGGTATCTTTTAGTGTTCAAGCGGTTAGTCCATAACCGACCATAAACGATATTCACGTATACCAGCAATGCATATCACAAAATGTACATAAACAGATAGTTGATCGTCACAATGCTTGATTGTATCATCTTCTGACACGATAGTCATCATTCCGTCGGTTATTGGCAGATTTCAAACTGTCCTTGTTGTTCCGTGATGACCCACTCCTATAAGGTTGGGACTCGTTATTCAAGTCGTACTTGTAATCTGTGTGTTTAGCAAACGGTTTTGACCTTGATTTAGTGTTTGTTGAGCCGTTTTTCTTTAAACGCCGAGCATTTGTGGAACTAGACCTTGACCTTATTCTACATCGAAAATTCGATGATGACTGGCGCTCCTGTCTGTCCCGGTGTTCCGATCTTTTTTGTCGATCCCTCAAATATTCTTCTGAGAATTGTCTCTTGCTATTTTTATCTTTTGTAAAATATTTATTCCGCAAAGATTCTAGTCTGTCATTCTTTCGGAAAGAAGAGACTCCACTCATTCTTTCCTGAGATCGAGAACCAGTCCTCGGAGATCTGTCACGTGATGAACGAATCAAACGGCGATTGGTTGAACAATGTGCACCACAAGATGGCGCCAAGCCATCATCATATGAACTAGACCTAGATAAGTAATGGGGAGGTACACTTTTTTCATTGTAATAATAATCTGTTTCACGGCCATAACTGATAGGAATATCGTTAGCATTTATATCAGTCATCAGATATCGGGGAATAGGATTATGCATATATCTGTCCTCTCCATATTTTGCTTCAGGCGTTTTGGAAAAAGGTGTTCGCAAACCATGCAACACATCTTTGTCATTTCCATCGTGCTGTGAGCGTCTGGAACTTGATTTTTTTCGTGTTGCTCTATAAACCTCGTCATCTAATGCAGTGAGTCTTGTTTTGCGTCCGCCGTCTCTGTGTGAACTGCTCTTCTCCTTTGATGAGTTTGATCTTGCTCTAGATGCTTTTGGGCTCTCGTGTTGTCTAGTGATATATCGAGGGCATCTGGTCGAGTTAACTCTTGGTGCGTCGCCATGGTCGGTATTTGAAGACCTACTATCCGTCTTGTACATTGACTGAAAGCATTGTTGTTCATCGGGGTGAGATGCGAGGAAGCCATTTTGAACAAGGGGACTTTGACAGTTATTGCTTCTTTCTAACAGAGGGAAGTAATCCACATTTTCAACGTCTCCGTGGTAATTTTGTTCAAGGGTAATGGCTATCTCCCAGGGATTTGGTGATGTTAGAGGTAACCCGGCAACGAGAGGACTGCCACGAGAAGAGGGCTCTTTAAGTTCCATGTATTGTGGAGTCCACACAACTTGTTCTTTATGGGCATAAGATTCAGTTACATCACCATCAAGAGTTGTCCGTGGCATCATATTGTAAGGACTTTCATCGCTTCGGTAACCACAGCATTGATTGAATTTAAAATGTTCAGTCAATACCTGAGCTTCATCTTGTCTGCATGTGTCTGGAGACGAATAAAAACTTCGCCGATGCAAATCCGTGTCATTCAGACAGCTCGTTTTCTTCTGAGTTCCGTGTAACCGAGGATCTGTCAAGGAACTGCTGTAATTAGCCATGACTTTATCGGAATTGCTCAGAATTTGGTATGCTGTTACAGGGCTCGGTAAATGATTTCCATTATGTACTCGAGGAGAATCGTTTGTGTGTATTTGTTGAAGCCTGTTGGTCAGCCCCAAAGGTACATAGTTTGGATTAATCATATATTCCATGTCATAATTATATCCGTTTACACAATTATTGACAACATTGCTATCAGTTTCCAGGAATTGAGAAACTTCATTGCCATATGATCTTTTACAGCTTTGGACACCTGAATGCTTCGCGATGTTTGTGGTTCGGAAAATATATTTGGGATCAAACAAAAAGCTGTATTTCTTCTTTATGTCAGAAATATCAACATCACTAATGTCTTTCAATACACTTACAATAGTTTCTTTTACACAACTTTCAAGTGATTTAGATTTCTTACATGAAGAATTCAGAGTTTCAATATGGTCCCAACTTTCAGTATCCTTTTCTCCGATGTATTTGTGAGATGTCCAGATATGATCTGTCACAAGTGTTGAAAATACACCAAATTCCTCTCTTTTTAACGGAACTGTATTGGCACAAACTACTGACAATTTATATAACGGATATTTTTCAACAAAAACATGGTCATTAAGCCAAGTACACATAAATCTTGGTCTGAACATTTGTGGACATTCCTCAGTTAATAGGCTATACTCAGCGTTATGCACTTCGTAGGCGTGCTCAGCATGTTCAATGGTTGCACATTTTTCTAGACTTCCACGCTCGTCATAGTTCTGGGCTACATGCTGAAGAGCGTAATCAGATTTCATCACCGTAACTTGATCCTCTCCGTCTGCATCACGTGACACTGCCGGTGTACCATATTCAAGCGTTCGTTGATTTCCGCGATGTATCCCACTTCCGGTTGTCACTTTACCATCATCGTCTTTTCCGAACAACTTCCTTCTACATTTTGTATTCTCGATGTATGGTGTAAACTTTGTACCGTTTCCATACGAGTGCGCATCAATATTAGGGATAGCACAATCTTGAACATTGTACACGGGCGACGGTAACTTTGAGTATTTATCACTACCGTGAATAGGGCACGCAACATCAATACATTGGTGCATTGAAAGCCACTGTTCTTGTGCAGATAAGTTAGCAAAGGTTCTAACTCCACCTAGTACGGACTTATGTTCATCTGCTGTGATACCCTTACATCCCACATCATCGATACCTAGCCATTTTCTTGTTTCTATCGATATAATGGTGTGAGTCGGCCATTGCAGTTTTCCTAAAACAATACAATAAAATATACTTAATTTTATCATAAAATGTATCTTTAGTTTAATACGCCGTTCTGACACAGAAACAACGGATGATAATAAGCCCACATGCATTTGGCTTCCGATTTATACAAAACACTTAGACATGAAATATTTCACCTCAACTTATATATATCTTTAAGTTTTAACAAGCAATATCTGTTTCAAAAGATGGTCGGCGCAATCTGAATGAAGCACATTTGTTGCCATATGAAGGTTGAGATTTGTAGTGCAACATAAATGAAAACAAAACAAACCAAGACAAAACAATGTCCAAGCTCATTTGTTTGATTATTCGTTAAACGAAATCTGTGTTACGAGTACAAATGTAATTGAATTAGCAGAATGCTAGTGGTCCCTTGTTGGGGAGTTGAACACAATTATAATCTTACATATACAGTGTCCATTTTTGTTTGGTGATTGTAATTGCACTAGCTATCTTAACCATCAAACAACTACTTCCAATTGTACTACATAGAAATGTGATTCTGCAAAGTCAACACAGTGAACACTTTGCGGCTTATTCATTAAACTCCCTGTCTTATAAGTAAATGTCATTACTCTTCGTGGCAAGATCAATTCGAATACCACACAATTCTAATTAAAGTGTCTCTATTACTGTGATAATACACAATATATTAGCACTCCCAGTCCTTTGATTCAACACGATCATTGACGGAGGATCAATTAGTAGATATCGCAAATCGGCCAAGTCCGACATTGTTCGGGTCAGTCTTCGTGCGTTTCCGTATACGAAAGGTAAAAAACAGTATTTCCTTATAAAACATTAGTATACATGTAACATTTCCCAACCCCCAACCTAGCTAGCACTTGATATATAAACTTCCATAATTAGAATTCAATTGTTGCGGCGTTCACTGTAACAACCTAAGATTTCCTTCATAATAATGGTTGTTTCGCCTGGGCAGAGTGGTGGCTGTAAAAAGATTTTTGTAGTTTTAACGTACAAAGTAATTAGACCAGAATTGATTTCCATTGGTTAACTCTTCCACGATAGGTGGCGCCTCGTTCGCACGAGAAATGTATGCTCAATTCGCGCCATTCAGTCTTACGAACGACTAGCTGTAAGACTTTATTATTTTGTCAGTATGGTAGACACGGTTTTCAATACCATATGAAGTAGGAACAATAGTGATACAGTCGGACCTCGCTTATTCGAGAACCTTCTATTCGAATACTTGGTATCATCCGAAATTAATATAAGGTCTCGATGTATCTTCTTCGGCACGTTGAATTAAAATTGGCTATTCGAAAATATGTAGGCTAACACTCGCACGAGTTAAGAAACTGTGCACGCATTTTGCAACCGAACGCTCTGTTTGCCAAAAAGTACGCGCCCATTGTGCGCCCACTCGCTCGAGCATCTCCGAGGTAGCTAGCGAAGGGCGCGTATTTTTCGCAAACAGAGCGTTCGTTTGCAAAATGCGTGCACAGTTTCTTAACTCGTGCGAGTGTTAGCCTTAACCGAACGCACGGCTGATGAATTCGAGTGAACGAGGTCTGACTGTACTTATATCGTATGTAACACTTATTTGTAGAACCACACGAAGTTGATATGTCTTTATGTATTTAAGTATAGCTATGCCATGTCCAACTTTCTGGCTCATCGCAAGATCCCCCAGATCTGATTGATATTGGCTTCATGCTATAACCGATTATATATACGCTACTTTAACGTCTCATGATCATTATCGTTTGCGACTTAATTTAGCCACCCGCTGTGTTTAGCTCGCATAATGAAGTAGCCCTGGGCTGTACTGTTTTATCACAAAGTGTTATACATTCATACATTTCCCCCAAATTCTTCTGTATAAAGCGCACTAATTGTTGATATAGTATATTGTAATTTTATTATTAAGCGATTTGCACATTTAAACCCAAAAATGACGTTTCGAAACAACTGCCATTTTAATACGATGAGCTCCACCCCTATGATCATATGGAAAAGTTTAGAATATAGGAATTGAGAACTTAGTTGTTATTGAATATTTCATCGATTTCAGATAGGCGTAGTGTCAGTGAGCAGGTTAATCATAGTCTATACGCACGAATCGATAGGGCACATCGAATCCATAAGAAGAAAGGGATTCCACATGATAGCTATCAATCAGTCATCGACAGGCGCGTATCCAGGCATAGGCCTACGCAGGTACGCCAATGCGTACAATTAGTCAGAAAGTGTAAAAATAAAAATTCCAAAACACTTAAATATAGCATGAAACGAACAATTTGCCTCCTTATTTTCAAAATTTTTCACCGGACCCCCTCCAACACTTACCCCCACTTGCAACGTTGCTGCTCGTTTCGAACCAACGATGCTCACACTTGGCGTATAAGACTACTTCAAAATCTACATTACCATAATATAAGAAATATTTTTTATCGTTTTATCTATAGATCCAAACATAACGGTTTATTTACAATATCTACTTACCGGTTGAAAGCAGCATCATTATCAATTCAAATTGGACATACTGTTTACCCGGAAGGAAGTCTCTGATTTTAAATACACACAAAGAACGTCATAATCTAAATGACGTCATCGTATCATTGATACGGCGCGCGCGCGGATACGCACTAGTTATTATGAACAATAATTAGTGGATCTAATAGAAATCTACAAACTACATTTTAACTATTGCGAGAAGAAAATACCATACGTGTATATACATCAATACGTCTCATTGGAACAACAGCATTTTGTTATGCGTTGAAAATGTTCCAATGATTCGCCGCGCCAATGAAAGAGAGAGAATACGTAACTACAGGGAAAGCCACATAAGACAATGCTTCCCCACGCAGATCTCCGGAAAAACAACAATCCACAAAGCATAAGGCACTAAAGGAGGTCAAACGGTACACATATTAAGGAACTGAGGCGCAAGGAATGGCCCAGCAGACTACAAGGAATAACTAGGAGAATCAAAGTGGACAGTAAGGGAAGGGGAGGTGGGAATTAATGTATGGAAAAGATCACAGGACAAGTCAAGACAACTGGCCTTAATAGGCCAAAAATGGGCAGGAAACAATCTGAACAGTGTATAAATGAGTCCAAAATTGACGTGAATGGTGGAATATTTTTTAGATTGTAGTTAAAGCATGGCTTCCTAATATGAAAGTTGTACTATCAATGTCTATATCAAAGTTTTTAACGTATTGATTTATTTCTGAGATGATATTCTGTATCAGTGGGCATTCCCAAAATAAATGAATTAATGTTGTTGTTTTTTCTTTATTACATTATAGTCCTACAATTTTCTGAAGGTGAAATTCCCATTTTGTATAATAAAATGTTAGTAGCTAAAATTCTGTGATTGATTCTAGTTTGAAACCATTGTAGGTATGTGTCATTCGTTGTATTAAAGACCCAGCTATATTTTTTTCCATTCATTTTGTTGAAAAGAGTCAGACACATTTTTCCAGACTTGTTGGCAGAACAATAACTGTATATATCAGTGCAACGAGGCAATAAATACGACAATCTCATTAAACTCAGCTCCAGTCGCACTATACAAATAGTCGCTCGGATACGGGGCAAATAATCGTGCATGATAAAACCAAAACTTTTAGAACAGAAAAGAATATTAAGCGGTTTAAGTTACACTTCTTTTACGACATGGGACATGCAAAGACGGTACTTGACTGTTTTATGTACGATAAAAGGTAAGCCTAACAATTCAAAAGCTTCTTCCCACTCACAGTCGTGTCAAGAAGTAGGGCTGTTGATTTGTATTCACGATGCAAATATAAAAGCCTTAATTACGTCCGAGTATACGCTACAGTCATCGCCTTGAAATGTTGCTTGTTTGTTTGCAAGAACCCAGTACTTAAAGTAAGTGTTGCATTGACAACATTATTGTCAACGTTGTTGTTATCTCAACAAACGATGAACCATTGGAAATCATAATAGCGTGCGGAACAAAAACAAAAGCATCACATTTCGTGACCACAGTGATTTAATGTAACCGTTAGGCTAATAACTTAGTAATAAGACAGTCGAAAGTTAGTATCAGATTAGACCGTGCCCTAAAAAGGGTAAATAATTAGCTCTTTATTCATTTATGTGTAGATAACTGCAAAGACTAAGTACTAAGTATTGTAGATGTCAAATAATGCGTTAATTAATTCAATTCCCGTCGATAACTCCATTAAATGTTTATTTTATCACTAAAATCTAGACCTTAAAGGAATAGTAAGTATTTAAAAATGCCATTGCTTGATCGGCTGATTGCTACTTTTACGTATGATGCTATTTAGAGGTTGTTATTCAAGGCTGGTGTGCCTTACGGCGATCATTAGCGTGCTAGGACAAAAGTATGCACGTTATCAAGTTTAATACATTTCAGAAGTGATTTAGAATCAACATAATTTTTCTAGATGTACATAGGTATAATACAGATTGAAATAAGAGTAAAATAAAATTACAAACACCGACATCTAAGTGCCAACGGGCGGATCAACTGGCTGGACATCGATCATCTGTTCAATATTTCATTACCGAACGACGCACGCATGGTGTTAGTGGTTAGAGAATTGGATTAACATTTTGATAGAATAGAAGGTAACGTAAACTTCACTTTTGTTGTTGTTCCGTCTGTTGTTGCTGTTGCTGTTTATGTTGTGGGTTTCGATGATTATCTGGGTGATGATGATAAAATCGATTAGGGGGATTCTGGACAAAATAAATTTGTGTCGACATTTATTGTATTAGATTAAAGTTGTAATGTTTGTCATCTAAAACTTATGTATAGGGTGTTAAAAAAGTTTGTTCACAAATTGTGAAGAACAATGTTGTGTGCACTGGCTTTTTCATATAATGATAGATACTGTATTTACCATGAATATCTGTTTTATTTAGAACTCTCACACAGACTTAAACTATTGGTCCATAGCGACATAGATGGAAAGAGTGTTTAGAAAGATATTCAAATTCAAACTTTGTGAATGAACTTTTTAACACCCTGTATGTTGTCGGATAAAAAACAGACCAGTCTCTCCAAATCAGCCGTCTTTTGTTCAATAATCTCTTTCAAACAACACTATTATTTGTTCAGTTGTAAAATAACCTTTCCTAAAACACTCTTAAAGAGACAAAGACAATATTACAATTCACAGTTCGCTTAGTTTGAAATATAAGCATAATTAGATAAGTAACACCTCAATAATAATACCACCCTTGGGACCCTTGAAAACTGGTCTACTTATTGAGGTGGTTTGAATATCGAGATTGAATGAAGAGCAAAAAGTGGACTAGGAATGGTGTTCTTAATTTCATGGTGGTCTTATTATTGAATTCGAGGTTCTACTGTATTATTATATAGTACGTACATAATACATGTATATATTCCGGATTGATATGCCTGGATTTAACTCCTGCGGTACAAACAATGTAATACCAAAATCATCGTGTTCAAACTAGGGATGTCAACGAATAGCAATTTTGCTATTCGAATATTCGGTCAACCTTCCGAACGAATATTCGAATATTTGAACATTGAACTTCTTATTTAAATTTGAAATTCGAAGTTTAATTTTGTGCTTATCAATTTTGTGTTTTAAACTGATCACTCAAGTTGTAAAAATCCCCGCGATTACTAATAATTTCAGGGCCTAAGTGTCATCACCAGAGTGTTATATCTCTCTTGCCCCCCAATAAACATGCCAACTAAAACCTGCCGAATCAGCATTCGATTATTCGGACGTACAAACGAATATTCGAATATTCGTTGACATCCCTAGTTCGAACACATCAAATTGCGTTAAACGGATTATTTAGGCGAGCGATTAATCAACATAAAGTCATAAAGACATTTCTATCACATTTGCTATGTATGTAGGGTTTTTTCTCGCTTTATAGCATAGAAGTACATTTTTACATATTAGCATCAAATATTTCATGGATTTGCACGTGTGTTTTTTGACAAGCGGTTTCGACGCGCAGTCGAGCATTTAGTAATTTTTAACGTTGTCTCATAGTGTCGTTGTGTTTAAGTTTTACGCCGTTTATCAACAGTATTTCAGTGGTCAAGTATATTTATTTTGGCTTTGTTTTAAATCTTTAAATGGTGATAATTACATTTACTTGACGATCAATTAAAATGCGATAATCTCATTACTTACATAAAGTATTTTTAACAGTGCACATAGATATGATGACCAACAATTTTAGAACTATTTTAAGTGCCCTACAACAGAGCGATCTTACTATAAGGGGATCACGTGTTGTCCGCGTACAGAGCAACGCTATCAGAGGAAATGGCGTTGGCGCCAATGTAAGAAACATGAGCGGGGATGTATCCCAGTCCAGAGATATTGTAAGTGAACGTGACAGCGCACATACTAGTAGTCGTGCTAGTGAACGCGACAGTGGTGCTCATAACTCTAATGGTGGCTGGAAAAGTGCGCGAGGACGCTACAATAACAACAATGGTGGGCGTCGCGGCAATTACAGGGGCCATCAAAGTCGCAAGTAATTAACAGTCGGGTTTTGGAATGTTCGTGGTTGGAGTGGTGATAATGAATCTGATAACTTTATTTTACGAGAATCTTGTGTTTTAAATAGTAATTTAGATATTTTAGCTGTTGCAGAAACCCATTTGGTTGGTAATGAAGTTTTAGACTTAAATACTTATAAATGGTTTGGTTTAAACCGCACGCTTTTACATAAAAATGCCAGATCTGGTTCTGGTGGTGTTGGGTTTTTAGTGAAATATGAAATTTGTGATGTTTTTAATATTTCTGCTCTTGAAAGTTCGTTTGAAGGTATTTTGTGGCTTAAGTTAAGCCATAGATATGAAAATGTCAGCATCTTCGCATGTGTGTGCTACTTGCCACCGGAAAATTCTTCCAGATTTGTTGACGTTACATTGTTTTTTGAAAAAAAACTTGTTAGCAGATATTTATAAATATCAAAATCAAGGTCTACTATATGTATGTGGAGATCTAAATGGAAGATGCGGTGACATGGATGATTATATTAGGGGTGTAGATAATGTTATTGACCGTGATGTCATAGATTTTAAAACAAATCATTATGGTGAACTTTTTACTGATTTTTTAATTAATACAAACATGTGTATGCTTAATGGGAGAAATTGTGTCAAAAATAATTTTACTTCTATTTCAAGCAAGGGGTCGTCAGTTGTTGACTACTGTTTTACTAGTCATTGTGATCTGTCACGATTTTCAGAATTTTCAGTCACTACTATGTCCGAGCTGGTCGACCAGTCTGGAGATGTAACCGTTCTTGCAACGACCTGTGTCCCTGACCACTCCTTGTTGACATGGAAAGTTGCTATTGACACTCAGTTGTATAGTGATTATGATCAAAATCACCAAGCAAGCAGTTCCTATGATAAATTTGACATAACGAAAATACCTTCTGATTTTTTTGTACGATCCCTTTGTATTACATGATGTTAATATTGCAATTAATAGATTAGAACAAGGTTTTCAAACCCAGAATGATATAGATAATGTGTACACTGACTGGTGCAATATTGTAAAAAAAAAGTATGTATTGTCATGTTCCGTTTAGAACTATTATTTCTAAACATTGTAATAAACGTTTTAAATCAGGAAAACCGTGGTGGAACGAGAGGTTGACTGAGCTATGGAATAATGCCAGTATATGTGAGCGTAATTGGCTGCAGTGTAAGGAGAGAAACCAAAGATTTGTATTAAAATCTCTATTTGTACAAGCTCGAAAACATTTTGATCGGGAAGTTCAAAGGTCGAAACGTTTATACTGGTACTATTTACAAAATGAATTGACCCTTCCTCAGATATTTGATTGACAGGCCGATTGGCCAATCAGATAACGGGATTTCGACACACCCCCAGCAGCTCGCTTACCTTAGACAAACCTTAGACAAACAGGAAAAGATTAATGAAAAATATAACCCTGGAAGATAAAGAAACAACTTAAAATATGTTTGTTGTATATATATATATGCAAGCAACAAACTGCTATACAATTTTACACTGATTAGCTAAATTCTTGATTAATTATGTCATTCGAATCAATAATTAGAAAGCAGTGAAGGTTTATTTCACCAAACTGTCATCTTCTGGTTTTAATAAGTTGCAATTTATATAATGTCTGATAGGATCAATATATCTGCGTGTTGAATGATCATTATTGTTAGTTTGATAAACTACAATATTTGACTTTTACCAGCATTTAGATAAGTATTTGAATATTCCATTTGCTTAGGGTGGACATTACTTCATAAATTAGTTATAAATGCCTAGTTTGTAAAACAAAAAATGCCCAGAATCAATTATAACATCAATAATTATTGAGATTAGAAGATAGTATAGCCATAAACATATATATGCAGAAAAGATATTTTTATTTTTTTGTTAATACTAGTGAAAAATGAAAATACAGGTGATTTACTGGTATTGGTTACTCACAGTATCTCTTTCAATCGTAATTTATAAGAGTTAGAAAAGTTCTGATGTCTTCATTATTTCATTTACACTGGTGTTTACAGTTTATGATAGGGCAGAAATTAGTAATATATCGTGTTTAAACCCTACAAATCACACCTATGTCGAATTCAGTTCTAAAATAATGTACACATTTTATAACATTCAACACAGACCTGATCAATGGTATTTTAGTAAACGTCTATAGAAATATTTGACACTTCATAAATGTACTGTATATATGTGTCAGATGATGACAGGAAGCACTGATTGGATGTATATTGGATTCCAACTGGGACAGACAAAGAGAAATGCTGATTATGGGTCTGGACAAGATTGATATCTAGATATCTAGTGCACACAGGGGACAATATTGTTTAGGCCTATTGCGTAATATTATATAATTTGTCCGAGCCAGAACTGGCCTTGTTTCTTTAAGCATAATTTCTGGAATTTTTAGAAATACATGTATGTGTTGAATGATTAATTGATGATTTGAGATATAATCCTAATATTTTAATGTCTGTTCACTTTCTAAATTATTTATTAAACAGACTATTTTGTCAATTTCAAAACAAAATATTTACCACATGGACTTTTAACAAATATTTTTGATGTCAGATTATAATAGACATTACAAATTATCCTTATATTATCCAAAAGATGTAAATTTTGAGCATTTATTTGTGGCTGTAGTATAAAATATGTCCATTCCAATAAGACGCTTAGCTATGATGTTGATTTTTCTTTGATAATATTTCGTCTGTCACAGACGGTTTTGAGTATTTCTTTCTTATCAGTAAAAGAGTCAAAGTTTGATCACAACGATAATTCAACGCAAAATCGCTTGGAAGACACTCCAAAATTACATTACGTTTATTATTGTCGGTCGCCATTTTGTAAAGCGCTTGTCTAACGTAGTTACAACGAGCACCTGTTGCTAAGGTGGGCGTGGCTACGGTGCGTTTGAGGAAGGGTCAATTGTTAAATGAATGCAATGTTGACCAAAGCTCATTTTGGAAATCCATCGGCAAAATTGGTATTAATCAATATAAAAAGAAATTTATACCTATGGAAGTAAAATTAGATGATGGAACATTATCTACCTCTGTTAATGACGTTTTAGAAAAATGGAAATCTGAATTTAGTTCCTTGTTTTGTAATAATAATGCTTCTCAATTACCTTTTGATACAGATAGTCTTAATGAACATGGTATTAATATGCCGTTTAATGAAAACATTTCCGTGTTAGAGGTAAAAAGGGCAATAGACGATGTTAAAAATGGTAAAGCAAGTGGGATCGACAATATACCCAGTGAAATGTTAAGAAATGATACTTCTGTAGTTTTTCTCCATGTTTTATTCAACGTTTGTTTTAATAATGGCACTGTGCCTTCTTCATGGGGTAAATGCATAATAAACCCGATACCGAAATCATCTACTGCAGATCCGAGTGATCCATTATCCTATAGAGGTATAGCTTTGGCAAATTGTATGTATAAGATATATTGTAATATACTTAATACTCGCCTGACTGTTTGGAGCGAAAAATCTGACAAAATTTGTGATGAACAGAACGGTTTTAGAAAGAAGCGTAGCACCATAGACCACATATCATCGTTAACTAACCTTATAGACACCAGAAAAAAGTTAAAGAAATCTACATTCTGTGCCTTTATTGATTTTAGTAAAGCTTATGATTTTATTAATAGAGACAAGATGTGGAAACGATTGTATGAAAATGGTGTCTGTGGTAAAATGCTTCTTGCTATAAAATCGCTTTATTCCTCGGTTTCTTCCTGTGTAAGGGTTAACTCTTTTACCACTGACTGGTTTGATGTTCAGTGTGGTTTAAGACAAGGCTGCGTCCTTTCCCCTTTACTATTTAACATGTTCATAAATGATTTAGCTTTATATATCAAGTCGCTTAATATAGGTATATCTACTGGCGATGAGTACGTGTGTATCTTATTATATGCTGATGATATTGTTTTGTTGGCTGAAAATGCTGAACATTTACAAACCTTGTTGAGTGCTCTTTCTGATTGGTGTAATACCAATGATATGTCGATTAATATCAATAAGAGCAAGGTAGTACATTTCCGTCCTAATTCAGCTCAAAGAACTACGTTCTCATTTTGGTGTGGTAACGAATGTTTAGATATAGTGGACAGGTATAAATATCTTGGTCTTATTTTACATGAACAATTGAACTTTGAAATTACTGCCAAAGCTGTCGCACAAAGTGCAAGCCGTGCTCTTGGCTTATTAATAACAAAGTGTAAGATAATTGGCGGGGTTCCATATGAAGTATTCACAAAATTGTATAATTCTTTGGTTTGGCCTGTTATAGATTACGGGTCAGCAATTTGGGGTAGTAAATCTTTTTCTTGCATTAACACCGTACAAAATCGTGCAATGCGATACTTTTTAGGGGTTGGGAAATATACTCCCAATGCCGCAGTCATAGGTGAAATGGCCTGGCGACCTCCAATAGTTCGACAATGGATAGCTATCTCTAGGTATTGGTCCCGCCTGTCTAATATGGTGTCTAACAGAATAAACAAACGTATTGCACTTTGGGCGTATGCTAAAGCTACTTCAGCATGTAAAAATTGGATGTATAAAGTTAAAAGTCAAATATCTGCTTGTAACTTGAATCAGTTTTGTAATATTGATGTCTCTATTCCTGTACATTCATTTGTTGATAGTCTAGTGCAAAAACACATGGCGTTATTTATTAATGACTGGTCAGTGACACTTAATCGTAATGAAAGTGTATCGGGGCGCGGCCACAATAAACTTCGTACTTATTGTTTGTTTAAAAATGAATTTGTCAAAGAAAAGTATTGTCAAATTATTTTACCTTTGCGTCACCGTTCTGCTTTTTGTAAATTTCGCTGTGGTGTAGCACCAATCAAAATTGAGACTGGGAGGTATACAAATATAAAACTTGAAGATCGTAAATGTGACGCTTGTAATATTTTGGAAGACGAACCTCATGTAATATTAGACTGTTGTATGTACAACGATTTAAGATTACACCTATTTGAGCAAGCAGCCATTTTAGATCCAACTTTTCATAATAAGTCTAATGTAGACAAACTAATAATGCTATTCACACATCCATTGTTGATTCGTATATGTGCCAAAACCTGCTTTAATATTTTACAAAGACGTAGCTTTTATATGTGTAAATAATGTCTAACATTTTCTTAATGTTATTGTTGCACTTTTTACATATTCTGAGAATCAGCTGCTAATTAGTTCATTCTCGATCTGATCGAGGCTGATAATTGGTTTTCTAATACTATTTTTTAGTTGCGCATTTGCGCCCTTTTTGTACTTCAGTATCGTATTGTGTTCTGTTTTATAACAATTTTAATATACAATTAGCGACTGATCCTCAGTTTTACCTGTACATATTGTTGAATCGAATGTGATATTTATTGTTGATAATTATAAGTCTCTTATAATTCTATACAGAATGGCTAAGTACTTTTTTGTAGTTAGTATATTGTTTTGTATTATGTTGTACTGTACATAGATGAGACTGAAATAAAGAATATATATAGATACAGATTAAATATATATTCTAAATATCCATTATGAAAGTAGGCTTTGAAATGGATGTTCCAAATCAAACTCGAACTTTAAAGTTTCCAAAAAGAACGATTGGTATTAAACGTCCAGAACAGAAAACGTTTGTTGATAAATTGTTGATTAATTGAATGCATAAATGATGGATTGATTAATTAATCGATTTATTGTGTTTTCAGTGATACAACATCAATGAGAATGACGCCGTACAGGACGGGACTTAGGCTAGCTCACGTTGTTGGAATAGTGGCCGTTATAACGGTTATAATGCAGGCTATGTTGATGTTCAGACATCAGCGTTGTAAGTATATCATATAATCTTTTATACAGACCATAAATGTTTCAGTAACCCCCCGCTGTTTCTACTCCGTAATTGTGTAAAATATTTCGTTCATTTCATTTATACACGTATTTAAGATATATCTGATTAATACAGGTACAATAATAGATGTCGGATGACAGCCGCCGAATCAAACCAATTGTACATTCGGTATTACGACCATCCAATAAGTCAATTGTACAATATCCATCAAACCACTAAATACATAAACGCAATTGTAAACACTCCATTGAAATAGCTCATGATAGATACACATCCACATAGATAGACATTTAAGCCACTAGCATAGATAATCAAAGCGCTGAAAGCACAAAAGTAGTTCGGTATTGAACACTGGTTTTGTATTCAACGCTTCCAGATTCACATATAAAGTACGAATCATTATTGTCCATTGCTTAACCATTAAATTTAATTACGTAGTAAAGATTTATACTGGTATTGAGTATGTTAATATATAACTCAACGTTATTGATCTGTGCAATGGATATTGTCATGAGTTCTCTCCCCTGATCCCTTCTATGGTATATAACATGCATGTAATTATCAGAAAAAAATGTATATATACATGTATATATAGTTTTCTATAAAAAAATAAAGTTACACCTATAAGACGTAATTTATTACATGAGACTATTTTACTGAAAATTGTAACCGGATCCATTTTTCAAACTTTTGTGTGTAAAATTTGATAAATTTCAAAGAGTGTTTGTGTTTTCCGACTGGATATCAGTATAACTCATTATCTGGCTACTCATAAAACAACTTTACAGAAGTTTAGACTTTGGACTAAAAATATACATGTAAGCAGGTCTGATCCATCTATACTAGTTATTTAGTGCTCGAATAGCTTCACGCACGAGCATTTCCTTACGTAAATTGACATGGATCGGTCCTGAAAGTACATACATGTACGCCTTTTCGCGGTCACTCAAACAGCACCGTATATCGTGAACTATGTACACGCTGTCTATTTGTCGATATTTTTTCAAAACATGTTTTCATTGGCTGACCACCTCAAAGCATAACGGACCGGCAATCCGTAGACCCGGGTTTGAATCCCGGTAGCGCCGTTGACCGATTTTTCGTGTTCCTCAACACATGACTTCATTACAACAATTCTTAAGTAACTATAAACAGACAAGATCATATTTTATATTGCTGTAATCAACTGGTGGAGAATTAATGTCTTCTTTATTTGTTTTAGGTTTCTGGAAACATGATACGTCTGTTATGGAACAAAGAATTAGAGTGATTCCGTATGAAAGAGGCAGTGAGAATGTGGTAGGTTTGCTTTGTTCTTTGTTAGACAAGAAAATCAAATTTACATTTCTGTAGAATATATCATGTACAAATTTAAACAAATTGAAAATAAAAATAAATATAACTTAAAAGAACCAGAGGTGTTTCATGAACTGGGACATCTTCTGTATCATGCAATATCCTCAAAAAATCTAAATTTACTAACATTTTCCTGGAAGCGTCGCCCATATGGGAAACTGGTGGCGACGATAAATAAACGCAAATACACATAAAAGGCAACACTGACACAAAACACAACCATAAATGATAGATGAGTACCGCCTGGATCGGTCAATGGCATAAAGATACTAATGCTGTTAAAACTAACGCTTATATTACTTATCCGTCATATTACAGGCCGCACCAGTAACCAAGGTAACCGCCAACAGAGACTACATGTACGTACCGAAGCGGAAGCCGACTTACAAACGTAAGGATGCAACACAAGAGTTCACCTACGATCATGAATTGCGTATAATTAAATGTGAATGCTTTGCACCATTGTTTGCTGATTTATACAGTGGTATTGTTCGTGAATTCTACAACAATCATTAAACACATAGGTTCGGGACTCTAGAATTGACCTCAAGTACAATTGTTCCCGACATGTGTACATATTAAATTTGACTTGTCCAACATGGGAAGCCAGTTGTCCGAGACTAATCAAGGCCGTTCATTATTAAACAATTGGTCAGGATCAACACTGTATACTATACAGTGTATGTAACCATGATCTGACTATCATACCGTACAGTTAACGACTATTATGTGGTGTTAATTCCATTTTGTTTGTGTCATTTTCAGGCTTAGAAACAGACTTGTCCATTGGAGCCGTATGCACAAACACTTTAAGACTGAAACTCAGACTTAAGACTTAAAAATCGCAAAATTTATATTTAACAGTCTTTCTTTTTCATTAAATCGAAATGAACGAACTTTTGTCTGAATAGTTGTAATGACCCCCGCTACACTTAAGCCAAGTTTTATTAAAATCGGTATGGTAATAACAATGTAAGAGCAAAAAGTAGACTTTAAAAGTCTGAGTTTTAGACTTAAAATGTTAGTGCATAAGGCCCCTGGACTAAGCTCAACTCAGATTGTTGGTAGACTTGTCCAGAACGTCGGGCTAGTGGATTTCTAGAGCCCTGAGAATGAATTGATTTTATTATCGATGAATATTTATCAAGATCTATATTCTTTTTCACAGGTCGTCTTACTATTGGGATCCCTACGATAAAAAGACGGGATGGAGAATACTTCATGAATATGCTGAGCTCAATGTTCAACAAAACATCCGACAGCGATATGAAAAATATAGTATTCGTGATATTTTTAGCTGACCTTAAAAATACGGAATGGAAAGCGGAAACGGAAGCAAAACTAAAGCATAAATACTCGGCCCAAATTGAGTCCGGATCACTGGAAGTTATACAAGCCCCGTCTGAATTTTACGACGACATGACAAACTGCGGAAGCAATTCTTACATGGCCTGGAGAACAAAACAAAATTATGATTACGCGTATATAATGAAATATTGTGAATATCTATCCGAATATTATATGCAAATGGAAGATGACGTCATAGCCTCAGACGGATATTTTGACGCCATTAGTACATATATTGGAAACCAGACGAACGATAACTGGGTCTGTTTGGAATTTTCAGAGCTTGGTTTTATTGGCAAACTTTACCATTCTAAACACCTAGAAAATTTAGCGGACATGTTGTTAATGTTTAGTGATACTCAACCGGTCGATTACACATTTCTATTTTATAATATGTTAATGAAAAATGGACCGCGAAAAATAAGGAAACCCACGCTATTTCAACATATGGGCTATCATTCAAGCCTAAGTAAGAAAATTCAGCCTTTAAGGGACAAGTTTTTCGATTTTCCCGCCAAAGAATGGAAGGGAGATAATCCGCCAGCTCATATTTATACATCGCTAAAAAAATCAAAGAGTTTCCCGCCAAATTTGGCCTACAGTCTCGAAAATGGACATTTTTGGAGTGCCGGAGCAGCTGCTAAAGACGATGTTTACTTACTTGTGTTCGATTCTCCTCAATCTCTAAAAAAGGTTGTCATAGAAACAGGATCAGAGGAGCATCCGAATGACATTATGCGAAATGGAATAATCGAAGTATGTGTTAGTATATCTGGGTCACATGACTTTCCAGAGTGCGAAAATCAAGTTCATTTGAAAGAATTCAAAAATGGGAAAGTATTTGTGAACACCACTGATATATCACCTAAACTAGGAGTAATAAAAGTAAAAGGTTTACAAATAAGGATAACACAAACTCAAAAGGAGTGGGTGGTTATTAAAGAAATCGCCGTATTTGTGTCTAAATAATATATAAGCTTTCCAAAAATATTTGTTTAATGTATGGAATATTCGATATTTCAGACGCTGAAGAAAATATGTGATAATTTTGAAAACAATGAGAAATAAAAAGGCCACACCAGATTGATCAGTAGTTCTTTTTTTAAAGCGAAAAAAAAATTACAATTTTATTTTTTACTTCTCAAAATTTCACAGACGGCGAGTTCTTTTTTTACAATTATATTTTTCTTATATTTCTCAAAATTTTGCTGATGGCGCTTTTTTCCAATTCTATTCTTTTTAATGAGTAGCAAATACAAAAATATTGAGCAATGCTGGTTGCAAACCTAAAAATAGACAGCAGGCAACCACATAAGCTCACATTAAGCACCTTGTGCGTTATGTGAGCTACCCACTTCGACTTGAATGTTACCATGAGATGCACAACTAGTTTCTGTTATTGGGTCATAAATTCTCCTTAAAAATGCCTTGGTGGATATGCATTAGATGTCTTACACATCTACACTTCTGATTGTTTTGTTTGCCAAGTTATATTTCCTTGAAAACTGATTGAGTATTTCTTGCCTTTAACTAAATATTTGATATCTGGACACACCGACAGACAGGGCGATTCTTAATCAGGTGAAAACTCTATAGCAAGTCTTCTTATAAATGGCAATTCAAGTTTAAAATTATAATGTTCAATAGCACCATGTTAGTCTTGGCTGAACTTCAACAGCCAACTTCAGAATTTCGTCTGAAAAATCTCCAAGCAGTTTCATCTGATTTTCTTCTGCTTTGGACAAAATAATGGTTATATTGTAACGCCTCAAGAGTAAGGGGGCTTACCATTTTGTTTTCTAATTTCTAGTTGTGAGGCTTTTCTTCCATGATATTCTAGATTAATGCATGTTTCCAATCAAGATGTTTATAACGAAGCATCGAATCGTACACATATGTGTCGATCAAACTGACTGACCAAACACATATTATACAGCTCCATGCTCGCTTTATTCTATCCGAATTCGTTTACATTTTCTATTGTCATCTGTTTTCGCGACTGCATGAATTTTCCAGTATTCGTATGATTTTCCAAGCTTGTCACAAGCAAACCTTTAAATGTCTGTGTAACGGTTTTATCAAGGTATATTTAGCCTAAGTTTTGATGCATTTAATGTAAATTTCCTGCACATCGTCTACTATCCTTGCAGGTTTTCCCATGTTTATAATGCATTGTTGGAGTGTTAACTACGGTTGTTAGGCATATATTTAATATCGTTGTCGTCTTTAAGGATGTTCAAATGTGATTTTAATGTCAGATTATATCGGGCCAGTTTAGAGGCGCTGACTGTCCGTAATAGTTTCACGACACCGAGTGTGAAATGCATAGCGATTGGTTTATTGAAGTTTTAAGCCAATGAAAAGATGTTACGAACGACATTCAAGAACGACTACTCTTGATAGCTTTAAATATGGACAGACAATTTTCGGAAATCATGGCATCTCCCGAACGCTTGAGCTAACGGTAGCATTTGTACCGAAATGTAATTAAATGAATGAGAGTACCTTTAAATGCGAAAATTAGCCTTTATTAGCGCCGAATTGAACTACAAATCAATTTGGTGTGGCCTAACAGACTTTCTTCGTTTCATTTTGTTGTGTATCCCCTTTGTCTATAGTTTCACACTTGAGTTGGCTGTAATTAACGAACTGTAGGTGTCGTACATAATGACTCCATCAACAACTGAGTAGCGGATCAGTGGTCCAGTGGTAAAACGCTGGACTTGTAATCCAGGGATCGCTGGTTCGATTCCCCGCTCCATCACTGACCGTACTAACAGTCTTTCGGACGAGACTTTAAAAACCGAGGTCCCGTGTATGATGCTTTACATCGAGCACGTAAAAGAACCAGGGGTGCTTCTGGAACTGGGCATCTTCTGTATCATGCACTATCCTCCAAAATCTAATATGACTAACATTCTTCCGGAGGCGTCGCCCATGTGGGAAACCGGTGGCGACGATAAATAAAAGCATATACAACAACTGACAACAACTAAATAGCGATCAAATATCGATCCAGTATTGATTTTTTATCCGTAACGCATTCCCCGCGATCGTTGTCTAAGGGAGACAATTCAATTAGTATCGCACCTTGGAGAATCAAGGATAATCAAGGGAGACTATCAAGTAAAATTCTTTAAAAAATCTGGCAATGTTTATAATTTTGTTATATAATTTTGCAAACTGACAGATTTCATGTTGCTTTGGTTAAATTTAGGAAAAGAAACCACTAGCAGAATAATACATTTGAAAACGCACATTTTTGTACAAGTATCTGTGATATGTCTTTTAAATGTGATTTTATTGTGTTTTAAAACTCATTTTGATATGAAACACCCGTTGGATTGGAAGACAATTTGGCGTTTATGATTGCGTAAAATGAAATAATATTAAATTAAGTTCTTATCTCGCATCCCTGGGTAAGTTCGTGGAGAAATCTTGCATTTTGCGTTTATAAATGTACTGAGCATAGTTCTAAATCTTAGACTTAATTTCCAAGATAAGGCGACCACTCAATGATTAATTATGAGATCTAAGTTCCAGTTTCCAGGGCCCGATCTCTCAAAACATCTCAAAAAGAAATCTCAGCTCAATATGAGATTTTGCTCCCAGAGCTTAAGTTTGAGACAATCTCATTTTGAATTTCTGAGAAAAAAATTCATTTTGAATTTCTGAGAAAAAAACTCATCTCTTCTTTTTTGTTTTGTTATATATATTGTGAGTCAGGTCTAAGGTAATAAATATATTATTTAAAAAAAAAAAAAAAAAAAAAAAAAAATCTCAACGATTTGTGACAATATTTAAGCTGAGATTAAGCTTAGATTGAGATGCTTCGGGAGATCTGGACCAGATATACGAGGTGTTACGAGAGTTATTCCTATAGAATCGAGAAAAAGGCACAAAACATCATTGTCCATTGGGTGCAAAAAAATCTTTATACTATCACACATCAGACAATTTAATTGCAATATATTTTTGTTGCAGAATTTTACTAGATATTCTGTGATATATCATTGATTTAATAAAATACTGTTGTCGATACATTTTCGTACACCACGCTTTCACTGAAAGACAAAACCTGCATGCAATGGTGACTTAGACATGTTTTGTCAAAACATATTTATTCTTTGATCTGTTTTGTATACCTTAAATGAGTGTGCTACATTTGTTTGTACATTTGTTTGTACATTTGTATGTATTGTATGTATATGTATATGTGTGTGTGTGTGTAGGTGTATATGCATATTATGTATATACGTGTATATCTATATAATTGTTAATGTATATGTGAGTATGTGTGTGTATGTATGAGTAAATATATGCACAGTAACTTTATGGCTCAACAGTATGTTGTAGTGCATTATAATAATTCTATGTCATATTAGTTTGGCTTAAATATGTTGTTTAATAATGGTTATATGTAATATATGCCTTAATTTTGCGGTATATTGCATACACTGTCTCTCCCGAGAACGCATGTAAAAAAACGCATGTAAACTATCTGTAATCTTTTATGACTATTTAGAAAACAAATAAACAAAACCATTGTGAATTTTAGCCCAACTGTATTAAATACTTATAAATACAGTTGGGCCAAAATATTTAACATGGAATGATGCTTCACTCTTTTTTTATTAAACATTCATTATTTTGTTACATTGTTGTAGTTTTCTTTGCATGTAACTGATACAACCAACATATGTGAAAATGTGCCATTAGTTACATCAATTGGTCATGCCCAAGAAATATATTAATAAGACATTTAGAACTTTAAACACAGTTAGTATTGATTGGAGATCAGGAACGCAAAGTCACAAACGTTTGATGGACTGACATCACTTCAGGGATGTGATACTCATACTCGAACTTACTCGAGTACCATTTTTAAAGTACTCAGCAGTACTCAGTACTCGTCTGAAATTATGAGTACAAGTACTCGTACTTACTCAAGTACTGAAGCAAAATGGTCAGTACTTACGAGTACTTTGCGAGTTTTCTATGAGTACTTCCACACTTATGTGTGAAATGCAAATTAAAGTTACATAAAGTAAAAATATATATTAAAAGTGAATGGTAAAAATATTTCATCATAACAACAAATTGGACAGGCTAATTAAAGAAACATGCCTACTTCTGTAATGTTTTATTAATGGATTATAAATAAATCATGATCAAAGTCAATGTAGTTAAAGCTATGGTCAAAATATCTAACGGTAATCTACAGTATAAACAATTAGCTTATAAACAGAACAGAACAGAACTTATACAACATCAATATCCAATGCATTTTGTATTGATGGAGTCAACAGAGGTGATATCTCATTAATATACATGTATACAATACAATATAGCAATTTGCCAACCAATAGCAATCAATTATGGTATAATCAACTTTACAAACAGGCAGCTCTCATTTTCACAAATTGGTGAACAGAAGTCATACTTTAAATGCTGTTTAAAGTAAGCTAAAAGATTGACCTGCTCTGGATTTGTTGCCAATTTGCTGTTTCATTTGCAAACCTGTACTTGAATGTATCAGTCATGTCAAAATCAACTGTGTTGAAAGACTTGGTTAATTAATTTTTTGTCTGCTGACAATATGCATTATTAAATTGATTATACATAAATTTAGAGTTAGTACTCAGTACTTACTTAAGTACACCCACATAATTGAGGACTCACTACTTACTCGAGTACTCCTTAAGCATCCACTACTCAGTACAGCAGCATTTCAGATAAGTACAGGCTGTCACGTGAGCATGTAATCTTCATTGGAGTAACAGTCATGCAGCAGCCAGTCTTAACCACCAAACAAGACCACCAACTTTTGAATATATACACTTAAGCATGGTAAACCACCTCAAACGCTCAAGTACAAAGACTGTCAGTATTGATTTCAAGACACGAAAAATGATAATAGCGCCTCCCTGGATAGTCACATACACACAATACATAATCACATTCCAACCTGAGCTGTCTTCAACTTAAAAATGGCTTCCATAGCTAGTTCTAACTAAGGTGCTGAAAGTTATCATTACTTTCTTGTGGTTAGTGCAGCTTCCAGCGATGAAAGTTGATTACATTTCAGTGTATCCGAAACGTGCATGTATCCGAAACATGCACTACATTTACTATGATGTCAAAGTACAGAAACAAGAACATTTTTGCTTGCAGTTTCCATTCTTTTGATGAAAATGTATAAACATAAACATAATCAAGTACTCATACTTACATATCTGCACATATTATCAGGATAATATTGAATATTCAAATTAACAAAATGCAGTTCTAAGTGAGACCAACGCCATGATTGTCTCACATGGTTGTATTTGATTGGTTAATTTGTTACGGCCTTGTGGAAGTACCCTTAAGTCATAAACTTGACTTACATCTTTGTGGAATTGGAGTTTAGTCTATTTAGAACAGTTCCTTAAAACATTTTATAATTTTTTTTATTTCTCATTGTTTTTAAAATTATCACATATTTTCTTCTGCGGGTGAGATATCGAATACATTAAACAAATATTTTTGGAAAGCTTATATATATATATAATATTATTTAGACACAAATACGGCTATTTCTTTAATAACCACCCACTCATTTTGAGTTTGTGTTATCCTTATTTGTAAACCTTTTACTTTTATTACTCCTAATTTAGGTGTCATATCAGTGGTGTTCAAAAATACTTTTCCATTTTCGAATTCTTTCAAATGAACTTGATTTTCGCACTCTGGAAAGTCATGTGACCCAGATATACTAACACATACTTCGACTATTCCATTTCGGATAATGTCATTCGGATGTTCCTTTGATCCTGTTTCTATGACAACCTTTTTTAGAGATTGAGGAGAATCGAACACAAGTAAGTAAACATCGTCTTTAGCAGCTAGTCCAGCGCTCCAAAAATGCCCATTTTCAAGACTGTAGGCCAAATTTGGCGGGAAACTGTCTGAGGTTTTTAACGATGTATAAATATGAGCAGGCGGATTATCTCCCTTCCATTCTTTGGCGGGAAAATCGAAAAACTTGTCCCTTAAAGGCTGAATTTTCTCACTTAGACTAGAATGATAGCCCATATGTTGAAATAGCGTGGGTTTCCTTATTCTTCGCGGTCCATTGTTCATTAACATATTATAAAATAGAAATGTGTAATCGACCGGTTGAGTATCACTAAACATCAACAACAAGTTTGCTAAATTTTCTAGATGTTTAGAATGGTAAAGTTTGCCAATAAAACCAAGCTCTGAGAATTCCAAACAAACCCAGTTATCGTTCGTCTGGTTTCCAATATATGTACTAATGGCGTCAAAATATCCGTCTGAGGCTATGACGTCATCTTCCATTTGCATATAATATTCGGATAGATATTCACAATATTTCATTATATACGCGTAATCATAATTTTGTTTTGACCTCCAGGCCATGTAAGAATTGTTTCCGTAGTTTGTCAAGTCGGCGTAAAATTCAGACGGGGCTTGTATAACTTCCAGTGATCCCGACTCAATTTGGGCCGAGTATTTATGCTTTAGTTTTACTTCCGTTTCCGCTTTCCATTCCGTATTATTAAGGTCAGCTAAAAATATCACGAATACTATATTTTTCATATCGCTGTCGGATGTTTTGTTGAACATTGAGCTCAGCATATTCATGAAGTATTCTCCATCCCGTCTTTTTATCGTAGGGATCCCAATAGTAAGACGACCTGTGAAAAAGAAAATAGATCTTCATAAACATTCATCGATAATAAAATCAATCCAATCTCAGGGCTCTAGAAATCCACTAGCCCGACGTTCTGGACAAGTCTACCAACAATCTGAGTTGAACTTAGTCCAGGGGCCTTATTCACAAACATTTTAAGTCTAAAACTCAGACTTTTAAAGTCTACTTTTTGCTCTTACATTGTTATCACCATACCGATTTTAATCTTGGCTTAAGTGTAGTGGGGGTCATAACAACTATTCAGACAAAAGTTCGTTCATTTCGATTTAATGAAAAATAAAGTCTGGTAAATTTTTTTAAGTCTTAAGTCTGAGTTTCAGTCTTAAAGTGTTTGTGAATACGGCCTCTTGGTGAGTCTGTTTCAAAGCCTATAAATGACACCAACAAAATGGAATTAATACAACATAATAGTCGTTAACTGTACGGTATGTAGGGTGTTTGTCCAGTCAGATCATGGTAACATATATCATGCAGTGTTGCATGTCAAATTTAATATGTACACCTGTCGGGGACGATTGTACTTGGGGTCAATTCTAGAGCCCCGAACCTATGTGTTTAATGATTTTTGTAGAGTTCACGAACAATAACACTGTATAAATCAGCGCATTAGCATATAATTGGTAATTGGTTTTACTTTCAGTTCCAAAACTTAGTTTTAGGTTCAGTTCAGTGGGCATTTAACCTACAACCATTGTCTATTGACTTTGCGTCTAAACATATAACCATGTACAGTAAAACCTCAATAATAAGACCACATTTGGACCACATTTGGAACCCTTGAAAATTGGTCTTAATATTGAGCTTGTCTTAATATTGAGGTTGAATAAAGAGAAAAACAGTGGAAATGGACATCAACATTGTGATCTTAATTTAGTGGTGGTCTTAATGTTGAGGTGGTCTTTAAGTGAGGTTTTACTGTAGACATAAAGTTACAGCTGTCTGCTTGTCACTGATACAGTTGTTTGAAGATCTAAAAGAGCATTTCCTTGTATTTCTGAACACAATATATATTTCCATACAACCAAATACGCAAACAATGGTGCAAAGCATTCTCATAAAATTAAACGGAATTCACGATCGTAGGTGAAAACTTGTGTTGCATCCTTACGTTTGTATGTCGGCTTCCGCTTCGGTACGTACATGTAGTCTCTGTTGGTGGTTACCTTGGTTACTGGTGCGGCCTGAAATATGACGGATAAGTTATATAAGCGTTAGTTTTAAAAGCATTAGTATATTTACGCCATTGACTGATCCAGGCGGTACTCATCTATCATTTATGGTTGTTTTTTGTGTCAGTGTTGCCTTTTATGTGCATTTGCGTTTATTTATCGTCGCCACCGGTTTCACATATGGGCGACGCCTCCAGGAAAATGTTAGTAAATTTAGATTTTTTGAGGATATTGCATGATACAGAAGATGTCCCAGTTCCTGAAACACCTCTGGTTCTTTTACGTTATATTTCTTTTTCTTTCCGATTTGTTTAAATTTGTACATGATATATTCTACAGAAATGTAAATTTGATTTTCTTGTCCTACAAAGAACAAAGCAAACCTACCACATTCTCACCGACTCTTTCATACGGAATCACTCTTATTCTTTGTTCCATAACAGTTGTATCATGTTTCCAGAAACCTAAAACAAATAAAGAAGAAATTAATTCTCCACCAGTTGATTACAGCAATACAAAATATGATCTTGTCTGTTTATAGTTAGTTAAGAATGGTTGTAATGAAGTAATGTGTTGAGGAACACGAAACATCGGTCAATGGCGCTACCGGGATTCGAACCCGGGTCTACGGATTGCCGGTCCGTTATGCTTTGAGGTGGTCAGCCAATGAAAACATGTTTTAAAGAAAAATATCGACCAATAGACAGCGTGTACATAGTTCACGATATACGGTGCTGTTTGAGTGACCGCGAACAGGCGTATGTACTTTCAGGACCGATCCATGCCGATTTACGTAAGGGAATGCTCGTGCGTAAAGCTATTCGAGTTAAAGACCACCTGCGAACAAAGACCACTATTGCAAAACCTGTCTGCAAAGACCACCACTTTTAACTCCCATCAGACCATTTTCAATGATATTTAATCTGTTAATAAAGACCACCTGTAAACAAAGACCACAGTTTGCTGTTCCCATGGGTGGTCTTTACAGACAGGTTTGACTGTATTTAGTCCAAAAACAACCCTCTTAATTAATGTTTAAGTATATTGTGCAAAGTTGTGCGATCGCAAAGTTTTATGAGTAGCCAGATAATGAGTTATATTGATACCCACGTCGGAAAACACAAACGCTCTCCGAAATTTATCAGATTTAACACTAAGAAGTTTGAAAAATAGATACGGATACAATTGTCAATAAAATAAAATAGACTCATGTTATAAATTACATCTTATCGGTGTAACTTTATGGGTTTTTTATAGAAAACTATATATAGCTTTCATATTGGTTTTATACAGAAATATCTCAATAAAAAGACCAACTTCAGTTCAGGCCCGGATACAGAAATTCCCGATTGGGGGGGGGGGCAAACATGATTAAAATGCCCTGAACTTGAGGTGCACAGCGCCGAGTGGGGGTAGGTTCGGGAGGGTTGATCCCCTCCTTTAAGGGGGTCCGGGGGATCTCCTCCGTAATATTTTTTCAAATATATGTACAAATGTAGTAACCTTAACACCTAATCAGTATAATTTTATATTAGGAATACAGAAAAATGTCACTCCACAGCCGACTGGTGGATCCGGGCCTGAACTTTGGGACTCTATTATGTCTATAATTTTACAAACAGAACACATATTATTACATAAATGAAAAAAATAAGGGCTGGACAACAAGTTCTTTCAACATTAATAAATGCCCTACCCATATGATTATGCTAAGGCCGTCCTTAAAAACGTTGTTTGCGGTTATGTTATTTTATGTTCACTGAAATGTGCAAAAGAAAATGTGGTTACGCGACCCGGAATTTTAACAGTGGTTAGGTAGGTAAGTTTTTGTAATGGCTAAAAGACTGAAACAATTGTTTTCATCGATCAACCTGAACAAGTTAATTGAGTCGCGGCATTTTTCATGAGGCGAAAAATTTGTTCCAGGTTTCCCGACCTTTTCTATTATTGCCCCTACCCTAGAATTTTTTTCGCGTGTTAAGATTTTTACTCTTTGGTAAAATTTCTTTGTGTGCATTTTTAGTTAGGTTCATATGTCTGCCCAGTTATTAGACGCTTTACGAGTATTCCAGCTATTGAGCGTTATATTCACGTTGATTGAACATTATCCATGTTAAAAAGGAAAGGAGATTTGTCTCAAGTTTAACATATATTCATTTAAATATGTTAGAAAATTAAAAAAATATATATTTCCGACCTATTTCTTTCGGCATGAAACAACATTTTTTTTTGGCCTGAGTCGGTACCGTAAATGCAAGGATGGCCTAAGATCTGCATGTTTACAAGCTCATGGGCGGTATACGATCCAAGTAGTACCAGCATAGATCTCACATTTTGTGTATAACAGCAATATTAATCCGTGAACATTTCCCTAAAACTTTTCAAACGTTTAACCAATTAACTGTTTAAAACATAATTTCCACTCTGGAATTACTTAATATTTTACACACCTGCATAATAAGCAAGTCAGTGAAGTGTACATGTACTATTTAATGACTACAGATATTTCATAAAATCATAACTATTTCACTGATTAAATGCAAATATTGGTTCATCCTGAGTGATTATGTATAATGGATGCTAATGACTTTATTCACAATATAATGATTCACACGTTAACAGCGGTCGCTAGTTTGTTCAATGACTTGTTTAACATAACTATTTCATATGCTTCACTAAACCAACCCAGACAATATTCGTGTTGGTTTTGTGTACCCCGTTTGATGGATCGTTTGTGATGGATTCATGGGATTGTACACAAGATTATAGATATGCTCCTAATTTAAATGGGTCCATGCTGGGCATTTATCAAGCAAATCACAACTTGACGGTTGACATTTTCACGCATTCCAACAATTATATGAATTCATGTACAGATCGTGTTTTCTTCTACACGTATATCTAAACTCGACAATGAGACCAGCCTTCTCCTTTCTATACTGTACAGTAACACCTCAGTAATAAGACCACCATTATGATCCTTGGAAATTTGTCTTAATATTGAGGTGGTCTTAATATTGAGGTTCAATTAAGAGCGAAACAGTGAGATTGGATGTGAAAATTGTATTCTTAATTTTGAGGTGGTCTTATTATTGAGGTAGTCTTTAAATGAGGTTAAACTGTATGTTAATATTGTAGATAAAGTGGCATTATAAATTTGTTTCTCATCTAAGATGAATTCATGGTAGCTTCCAATCACCAAGATTGCATTTTATTTCATAAGAAATAAGTTTGATAATGGCGTGACTCTTAATAGAGAGTAGCCTATTGTAGTCGTGGGAACGAGCTAATATGTCGTGGGAACGTGATAGTTTAGTCGTGGCCACGACATACTAAGTCGTGGGAACGAGATAACTATGTCGTGAGAACGTGATAGTTAAGTAGTGGCCACGGCATACGAATTCGTGGGAACGAAATAATATGTCGTGGGAACGAGTTAGTAAGTCGTGGCCACGAGATAAAAATAATTCCACACATGTCACCTCTATGCCACCGTAGATATCGTCAAATTCAACAGTCCATGTTTTGAGTTTAAACATATTTATTTTAAATCGATTGTGAATTATTCAGTGACGATGGGATATCACCGAAGAGGTTAGGAGTTGTATGTCCCCCTTATTGCAAAGTATGTCAAATTCAGAGAAATAAAAAAAATACATATATATTGATTTATTGCATATTGAACCCTGAAAAGAGTTTTTTACAAAGCAGCGATAATCATTTTTACGATAATTAGCAGCGTGACAAATGGCGAGAAAGCGTGTAATTAGGGTTTGTGAATTTTAATTTCATTATATCGATTTTATAAATCATGTTTTTGTTTATTTGTTTTCTAATTAGTCATAAAATATTACTGATATTTTACATGCGTTTTCGGGAGAGACAGTGTATGCAATAAACAGCAACATTATGGCATAGATTACATATTGAGGGTTAAGCGCAAGACTATCATAACTCCTATGTATTTATATAGGAGTTAGTATAGTCTTGCACTGAACCCTCGATATTAATATATTCGTCGGTAAGAATGTTATTTCTCACTCAATACGTGCAACAAGGTTTTAAAATATAATCAATACATGTAAAACCGCTTTAACTATTGTTACTATGACTCAGGTATTAAAGATATTAAGATACAATCTAGTTAGTCATTTGCAGCAACCAGTTTCTTAACAAGCAAAGAAACATGCCATGTGGTTGGTATAAAATATTAATTAATTGATTCCTCAACACATCCACAATAGGCAACGTACATGTAAACAGTGTATTGACCTGTAATTATCAATACATCGAACGGTTGCTAAATGGAAAGTGATGTATCTGATAATAAGACTGTCAATCGATCTGAAATGTGATCAAGTTTGCGTATTTTGCTATAATTTTCACAGTGGGTCGTTTGATATGATAATTACCCAACATATTAGCTTGTGGGTGTTACAGATCTGTGCACATGATATTATCATGAGTTCTCTCCCCTTTTTGTTTGTATTTGCGTATATTTATCATCGCCTCCGGTTTCCCATGTGGGCGAAGCATCCGGAAGAATGTAAGTCATTTTAGATTTTTGGAGGATAGTGCATGATACAGAAGACGCCCCAGTTCCAGAAGCACCCCTGGTTCTTTTACGTGATCGATGTAAAGCATTATACACGGGACCTCGGTTTTTTAAAGTCTCGTCCGAAAGACGAGTTTGTAAGAACCGAACTTAAGGTTTCATATATACCGAGAGCTTGTAGACACATTAAGAACGTAGATATGCGGCTTAATTGCATCGGACCACGTAAGTCTTTGTTAAGTTAACATGTTTAAGTTTAACGAATGAAAAGCCAGGATAAAAACATTCTACTCCCGTTAGCAATTCATAGTAAAAAAGCATTGATGTTGAGAATAGGTTTAGTAAATAATGTTGCTTAGTTCCTATTTATGCTCATACGTTTTATCATAATTTTATATTTAACATTATCCGTAAGAAAATTGTGTGATCACCTTTGACCTTTGATTTATATTTGTATTTATAAGAACTTTGAATGTAAAGGGTATATATATTTGTGTTTGTATTGTATGTAATTTTGATATATTTGGACTTAAAATGTATGCTTATATAAACGTATATAATTACAATATAATTATATGTGTGTGTTTATATTGTGTATTTATATGTAATGTTGACTATGTACTTTGTACACGTCGTAATGAATGTTCTGTTCTGTTCTATATAACATTCAAAAGGACCATCAAATAGTTATCCAACTGTAGTATTAAGCATGCTAGTTTTCCCTCGGTACATTATCCCATGCGGTTAACGAGCTGTATTCAATACTAATTTTTTTGCAGGAATGATACTACATGTACTTTCTTAAGTCCTTCAAAGTAAGCGCCATGTGGCCATTTTGGAGTTTTTGTTAACGAATTCAGAAAAAACGCTTTTTAGTTGTTCGGTAGTTCTAAGACAATTTTCGACAGTCGCATCGCCTTAATACGAAAACTACTTTTTTCGGAAGTGGCGCAAGAATAACAGGTAAGTGAATCGGTTAAAATAGTTCAACATTTGGGCGTAACTTGCTAACATACTCAATACCAGTTTAAATCTTTACTGCGTAATTAAATTTAATGGTTCAGCAATGGACAATAATGATTCGTACTTTATGTGAATCTGGAAGCGTTGAATACAAAACCAGTGTTCAAATCCGAACAACTTTAGTTCTTTCAGCGCTTTGATTATCTATGCTAGTGGCTGAAAATCTATC
This sequence comes from Mactromeris polynyma, assembly GCA_032209605.1. Taxonomy (NCBI): domain Eukaryota; kingdom Metazoa; phylum Mollusca; class Bivalvia; order Venerida; family Mactridae; genus Mactromeris; species Mactromeris polynyma. Next base: position 2,247,296 of record JASFXZ010000029.1, read on the forward strand.
ATGAAATATTTTAATGGAGGGTTTACAAAAGCGTTTATATATTTAGTAGTTTGATGGATATTTTACAATTGACTTATTGAATGGTCGTAATACCGAATGTACAATTGGTTTGATTCGGCGGCTGTCATCCGACATCTATTATTGTACCTGTATTAATCAGATATATCTTAAATACGTGTATAAATGAAATGAACGAAATATTTTACACAATTAAGGAGAAGAAACAGCGGGGGGTTTCTGAAGAATTTATGGTCTGTATAAGAGATTATGTGATATACATTTTGTACTTACAACACTGATGTCTGAACATCAACGTAGCCTGCATTATAACCGTTATAACGGCCACTATTCCAACAACGTGAGCTAGCCTAAGTCCCGTCCTGTACGCTGTCATTTTCATCGATGTTGGATCACTGAAAATACAATAAATCGATTAATTAATCAATCCATCATTTATGCATTCAATTAATCAACAAATCAATCAATCAATTTATTTCGGATTATATCAAGTATTCGGATAGAAGGTCATACCGATGAATCTTCATCATCAGATTAGCCGATAGTTATCGATGCGAATGTCTCTAATCAGTGGGCACGGTGGTCGGAAACACTCGGAAGCCTCCGTGATTTACCGATTTATGATATGATTTCATGATCATTATCGTTCGCGACTTAATTAGCCACCCCGCTGTGTTTAGCTCGCATAATGAAATTGCCCCGGGCAGTGCTAATTTATCAGAATGTATAATTATACATGAATGATACTTATTGTAACCTCTTATGAAAAAAGATATATTGAATTATGAATAGAACAGAACCACCGGGGAGTATCACGTGGTCTCCATAGTACATTTGCCGTACAAGATGGCTGAAAATTCCGTCAAAACCCCAAAATTTGATTAGTATTGATGGTTACCGATATGGTAGAATCTTAAGAATAGGCACAGAGTATCTGCACTGTGACACAAGTTACTCACGTGCAGCTGCTTTTCGTTTTTCCGAGGTTTAATTAGTTCAATTGGCCTGAAACTCGATTCATATTTTATTTGTTGTTCGTACATTGTCCGAAAATGTATGTTATTTGGGTATTTCAGCACAAAAATCTGGTATATGATATATATTTCTACAAAATATTGATTCAATTTGCGAATGTAGTATATCGGTTTTTAACAAAAGTTATTGATATATTTTTAAACGAGTACATTGTCCGACCAAAATATTTACAAGTACACTGTCCGAACGATTTTTTTCAATGATCCTGTTGGTGACGTAAAAACTTATTTTCACTTTCTATTATAAAACTCTTCATGCTCTGAACATCTCTTCTATATGATATGTTTTCTTAAAACCACTACATTTCATCTCCAGATTTAATGTTCAAATCCAAACACCCTTCGGACTAACTATAAAACTCGGATTAGAGGAGATTCCGGACAGGCGAAGATTTCTCCATTGAATGTCCGTAGGCAAAATTCTTTCAGTAATTTCAATACGTTCGCTAGATGATTTTCGCATTAACGCGACGTAATATATAATGTCTGAATGCATTATTTTACTCATCTTTGCCGAGTCATAAGAACATTTAAGCTAAAGTATTTTACATAAATTATGTAAACTTGGAAATTGAATTTATAAGTTATATGAGACTAACATTGTTGTGCTCCTTTCATACAGAGAAGATGTGCAGTGTGCAGTGTGATATGCAAAATGCATGCTATCTATATGTAAATTATCATTATAAAATTTGTTTGTTCATTATAGAACTTTGAAAATCCCTTTCAATGAATCATTCAACATATCAAATGATTTTAAACATAGCTGCAATTAAATGGGGGGGGGGGGGGGGGGGTTTCGCGACGTTACCGTCCATAAAACATGAAAAGATATCCAGATAGTACGGTGTATTTTCAAAATGCCATACATTTGTTTTAAAATTATGCAACATAGCACGTGAGTAACTTGTGTTACAATGCGGGTACTCTGCGCCTATTTTATTATTTGTTTAATGTTTTGCAAATAATCATTCTATTCAAAAGCAGGTTTTGGGCACTATAATCGGATCCTGACTAGTCTATGATTTAGGAATAACATCTGGACGCATTAATTTTTGAGATATTACCAAAGACATAAATGATAAGTTTTATCATTTTTTACACACAAATCAAGCTAATATATCATATATTGAAGTGAATAAGTATCAAATGTATTTTATTCATGGAATGATCTATCTTGCAGAAAAACGATATAAAACTATCAAATGTCAAACCTAATACTTAGATATTTATTTTATATAAGTTATGCAGGCTATTTGTCTAAATAATTGTGACATCTGTATTTTACAACATAAATAGCATTAATATCATATTTTACACTTTTAAATATGAAGTTAAACAATATCATATAAAAAATATATTTATTGTAATCGAATTATACTGTTTTAAAGTTCACACCTTTACAGAATAAAAAGTCGATCTATTGTCACCCTATAATGAACCACACCAATATTTTATTTCAAATTTATTTGCATATCGGTGTTGCGTAAACCAATCAAATCTTACGGTATCCACTAAACCAACTTCTCTTCAACCGAACAACGTTTGTAACCTTGACGCGGATTGGTTAACCTTTCGATAAGTGGTACGTTACCTCACCGAAATCCACTGAATTTATCGAAATCCAAATTAGATCGGGAGTGACCAGCAATCGTAACATCTCGGCAATTTTTATATTACACAACAAATCTTAACCTTCAAATTGCGCCGACGACCTTTTTTAAGTTCTTATTTAAGGTGTGTTATTTTGGGAACACTAGATTACATCGTATGCAAACAAATATGTTTGACAATGTAGTATGTTTATGAGCCCTTGTTCGGAGTCTTATCTATTGTTTAATTGTTTACCAAAATACGTGATTTATATCAGTAAAACTTCAGTCAGTCACACCTTACAGTAAATGTTGGCAGTTCGGTGTGCACGTATGTACACTTACATTATTTCACATGAAAGTCGAGACAACTATGTAGTCCTGTAAAACCATATACTTAAAGCCATTAAAAACGCAGCTACACGTATTTCACTTATCCTTCATTTTGTGCCCAGTGTTAAACGCGTTTAATTGTTACAAATGTGTAAATTATTCATCAAAAAGAAATCAAGATATTGCCGTAGTATTCATATTTCATAATTGATTAAGTGTAGGAAATTATGTGTGAGACAAATAAATACAATTATTTCCTTATAATGTCGTCGTGTTTGAAGCGAACAATTTTAAGTTGCGTTTTAATGGTGTTGAGTATGTTTTAAGTGTCTGTTCACGCATCTGTCATGGGTTTTTTGAAGTGATTTCTTTCAGGTTTAATGCCTGTTTTCACCATTTTAGCAATTATACATGGCAGTCAATTGTCCTTGCCAAGGTGAAGGACAAATGACCGTAGCTACATGTCATGGAATTACATGACCTGCCCAGTCCATGAATCGAACCCGGACCTCTCGAGTGACAGTCAAGGGCCCGATCTATCAAACAATCTCAAATAGAAATATCAGCTCACTGTGAGATTTTGCTCAAATCAGAGCCTAAGTTTGAGACAATTTTATTTTTGATCTCTTGAAAAATGTCTGAGAAAAAACTCATATCATCGTTTTTTGTTTTGTAATATTAACGATTTTGAGTCTGGGATAAGTAAATAATTTGAGATTTTAGCTGAGCTGAGATTTAGCTCAGATTGAGATGCTTCGAAAGATCGGGGGCCAGCGCCCTACCAACTGGGCTTATAAGAAGGGCTGTCAAAGCTTTTGATTATTTAAAAGTCTTTGCTAGTTTATTTCAAGAATTCTCGTAATCCATAAAGCCCATAGAGGTAACCATCTTAATATGGCAAGCAATTTATCAAATTTAGTACAGCGAAGGTTATAAATGACACGCACTAATTAAGATGATAAAATGATAATACGATTCGTTTCAGTGATTAGACGTGCAACTATTTTCGACAACGGCGATATGAAACAGTCCGTGATTGTGAAGGCATATAAAGACACGTATTCACGTAATGTGCTTTCATCTACCAACGTAAGCCTTAATACATCCCATCTTCGTAACTCGGTAATCATGTTACACGTACAATATGAAACAACTTGACAATCATGTTATATAAAATAAACGTGTATTCATTTATCTTACCGTTTTGTATTTAAACTTTCATCGAAGGTAAGATAATCCAACGTTATTTTCAACAAAAATAATAATCCTAATCCTGGTTTTTAATGTATTCTTCTACACACAAAACACTCAAATCCTGAGAAAAAACACTATGCCTGTTGCTCACTTCATTGTCAACAGTTTTCTGACTAACATCACCGATGTGTCTATTCAGCGCATATTCATGTATGCCAACCTAGAATGATTGATATTAGTCAGCCAAGTGTAACCATGTTGATCTTCTTAAGACGTTCAATATTGAATTTAAAGGTGCTGAACTCCTGATTGAATAGATAGTTCTCACATCTACAATATTTACCTGCCTTGTTCTTAACTGTCGGCCATTTTGATAGGCAAAATTGATAAGGTCTTATAGGAGTAATTTCCTAATATGTGATAATTGAGAAAATGTCAAGAGAAATTGCATGTGACAACCACTTTTTCTTCAACTTACTGAGCCAAATGACCACATGAGCATAATGAATAAGTTATTTTTTATATATCAGATTAGATCTAGTTTATCATCCTTTACATCATATTCCTTTCTTTAAATAAATCTGCCTATGAAAATATTTAAAATTATGGTTTTACAACTGATTTTTTTTGAGTGTTTTTATCTATTACATTGTACTTTACTGTATATATTTAGTTAACATTATCTATGTTTTGATTGTTTTAACGGCTTTTTTATTTTTGTTTTACTAGCTACGCAAACTCTATTCTGTATTATAACCACTCGCAGGCCATAAAGATGACACTACATGATTTATTTTGATATATTAATCAATAAAATGAACAAACACTTAATTTTGAATCGGCGATGTTTTGTTGAATACATTACTAGGTCTATGGAACGTGTTCCATAAGCGGCAAAGGCGGAGGACAAAGAACACACACATCACCTTTAACATTCAGATTGACAAAGCTCCACCGACTGAGCTTACCGGACAGGTCTTAAAGGTAGAACGTCTGGTGTTTAGTCTGATCAAAATATGCTACCTAATTATTTGGAGAAAATGGCATGTTGATGCCTTCACATAGACATACTCTAACACATTGCATCGTAACGTTTCTTGCAGATCTTCCTGGAACGACACAAAACACGAGTCCGATACAGGTATTTCCTTTGCTGGGCGCTAACTCGGCGCGTAGGTCAGGAAAGAAAATAGCAGTACCAGCCGCTTGGATTTGTTATTTTTGGTAAACATGTAAGAACAGTGACAATGCAGTGTACAACTGTATGTGAAGTAAATTACCACCAATAATATTTTGTCAATGTGCCTTTAAAAGTACACACGTATACCATAACATATGTTACCTTAAAACATAAGATTTTTAGCGATGTTGATTAGACACTGCAGCACAGCGCTGAAAATGACTTAATTGTTTTCTTTGTGTAAAACATACGGTAAAGCACCGAACGCGATATTTCGCCTTACTTGAAATTGAATAACTTGAAGTTCATGCACTATGCAGTTCGGGGTTAGTTTAACAGCACTCAATCGGAACAATATTTTAAAGATAAAATCTATGCAAGTCGTTGCTTGTGTAACCCAATCAGGGCTAGTAAATACCGGGTTATGAATCGGACTATATATCGCTATCTCTATAAATACCTCTATATCACTATATAAATCTTATCGATTTATCCTGCATCGGCTCGCGATTTTACCTATGCGTAAATTTCACGATATGGTAGATAACACGCTCTAAGCAGTCAAAGAAATGATGATTTAGGAAAAATGTCATCTTAAGTAAGACAGTTATGTTATTTATTGCTTAAACAATGATATCAATAATATTTCATTATTGTATGTATGTGTCTTATGTGAGGTGTCTGTTATTGTTGTTGTTTTATTTCAATTTTATTTTCAGATTATCTTAACTTTTGTAGTTTTTAATAGTCTCATTTACATCCTGATGTTAAAACATGATGTACATGTACAATGTATTGTGTATGCGTGTGTGAATGCGTGCGTGATTGGGTGTGTGTAGGTGTGCGTGTGTGAATTCTTGTTTATTTGTGCGTGTTTATATTGTTAATAGAAGGCCATATTGAAAAAAAGATGTACAATTTATTGTTAACCTTAACTATGTAACCTTCTGAAAATAAAGAATTTATTATTATTTATTATTATATTTAAATTCTCACATGTTAATGGCATTCACGGGTATCAAATCCCAATTGACAAATTCAGTGAACTTTCAACTTGAAGAAAAAATATAAGTTTTCAGACATTCAAATAAAAAAGCACTTAAAAGTACTACTACACGATTTAATGTTACCTGCAGAGCACCAAACTGTCTTTATTTTGCATAAAAACACTAAATCTTATGTGATAAAGAATAGCAGTCTAATACGCCTTGTATCACATAAGATTTTAGAGTTTTTATGCAAAATAAAGACAGTTTGGTGCTCTGCAGGTAACATAAATCGTGTAGTTAGATAGCAGGGGGTGCGTAGATTCCTATTCGAAAATCGAAAAATTAAAATGGCCAAAACTGCAATAAGATATTTCATGTATGTTTTTGATGTTATTTTAAGCACATTTACTGGATCGATGTACTAGTATATACCAAAACGCATCTCTGACGATCTAGCTACAAAAACATATCCGGGGGACCATGCACCGGAACCCCTATAACTAGACCTCGTACACCACATCAATTTCAGCTATTTCCTTTTTTTAGCTAAGCTACGACCCTTGATAGTGGATATTTTTGAAGCACAAGTTATTTGTTGATCTTATGCGACCTGGAACAATGCTTATTTGTCTTTGTCTTATCTTGAAATACAACATCAATGTCTTCTTTGTGTCGGGTTCAAATATTTGACATGACAGTCTTCCCACTTATTGTTGGTCTTATCGAGGTAAAATGATCTCTTTACCCAACGATAACTTGATCCCCGCGCAAATAATGGGGCGATTCTATTGAATGAATCCAGTACATTTCATGGGCTTCATAATGTTGTACACATAAAGTTGTACTCCTTTGTCATTTAATTCTTCTACATTGTTTAGTGTGTACATGTTCTTATTGTACTTTACAACTCATGCCTTAATTGGTCTAGTTTCTGGATAAACTAAAGCTAAAAACTAAAACGACTATCCAATAGTGATCGATAATCGGATCAGTTTGAAAACTCATAGTCGATAATCGAATCGGAAATAATCGAAATATTTAGCTTTTTAGTATAAGTATAATGCTGACTGTTAAATTCATTAATACAAATGTATTTATCACTTTTTTTACTACATTTAACATCAATGGGGCTTTACATTACTCTTATATCATAGGAAAATTTTATCATTCAATAAATAGTTGACTACTATTGATTAGATGTTTTTTACATGTATTGACTAGATTTAAGATTTGAAAGTATAAATGGGTTTATGAAAGGCGCACTCAAATGATATTTACATTGTTAAATATTTATTTTGTACCAAGTATCTTATTTCATTGAAAATTAATGACTTTTTAATGTGAATATGATAAGTGATTTAATCATTTTTAAATTCGTATCTTGTGGCTGAAAAATAAAAAAAATGGTCGGAACTACTTTTGATGCGTCACCTTTTGTTTACCAAAGACCAAATAACATCATACTTTGCTTGCATATAAGGGGACTAATGTAATGTTTTTTGCGAAATTCAGCCATTTCTGATATACTGTCATAAATAGGATCTTACATCCGAGTTCATTTTTTAGTGAATTTATTTAAATCGTCATCGAAAACCGATAAAAACTCGATCAATCATCGTGTTTATCGTTTTTAGAACACTCGTTAAATAAACTCAATAAATAATGACCTGTCATTTAAGATCCTCTATTCAGTTCAGACAACGAAAACGCACGTGGTAGGTGTCATATTGGAAAATCAATTTGCTATTAATTGTTTAAAACGAAATCCACCATTCTTGTGTTGACTAACTCGATGGAAGTGACCTACATGTCAACGGATATGGGTTGGCGACGTGAGTGCAAATACTCGTTATGACATTGAAATAAAACCCATTTGCCTTTCCTCAATACATACGATATCAGCGTTACTTCCGCTCTCCTTTTAATTTATATAGATCGATACTTTCAATTGATATTGATTATTCCAACCAAATTTGAATTCCATGGTTATCTCAGACCGATATTACATTGTGCTCATTATGGATACGCTGTATGATACTGAACAATGTGAGCCGATTCTAGTGTTGTAGAATTTCTAACCTACTTAATTGTTCTTTCACACGAGACATGTGCTGCCAGTCCCCCGGTGATTCAGATAAAAAACGAGTATTCGATATGGTATAAATGCGACTCTTCGAGAACAAGCATTAACCTTTAATTGTTATCCTAACCTTGAGTCAGCGCACGAAGAATATACCACAGAAAAGTGTCATGAGTTCTCTCCCTTTATCCCTTTATCGTATATGTATATACAGCCGGACATCGTTCATTCGAATTCACCGAGTTCGATTTGGAATAATACATGATTTCGAAAAGCCCATTTCAATTCGACGTGCATAACAAGATACATGGGAACTTGACATTTATTTCGGATGATATTAACTATTCGGATAGAAGGTTGTCGACTATACGAGGTCCAACTGTATAATACAAGGTCAGAAAAGCGTACTATGTACATATAGGGGACTACTATAAACGCAATAAAGGGAGGGAACTCTAAAAAGGGTAAAGGAAGAGAACTCGTGACAATCTCTTGTGGAATATACTAATTATCCGATTATTTTATCACCGTTTACATTAAATGTCCAATAAACTTCAAGGAAATTTGCCTATCAAAATGACCGACAGTTCAGAAACAGGGCAGGATACTATTGTAAATGTGGGAATTATATATATGTAAGGATCTATCACCTTGAACTGGAGACAGTTATGCAGGAACATGGGATCTGCACATATTCTCAGGACAACACTGGCCTGACAAAAGTTTGACGAAAATCCTTCAAATTGTTTAATCCAAATGTAAACCCGAAGACAACGATGTTGACAAGGCGCGGATAGAATGTGTATTAGTATTCTGAGCAGCGTTTAAGATAGGTGAACGTTTGACTCAAGCTAATTATACATCATTCGAAGCGTTAATTAGAACTGAAACTGACGACTAATTCACGGGTTCCATTTCACCATTGAGTTGACCCTTTGACCCCTGGATTTTCAAAAGGCCGCAATTTGACCCTCAGGATTCTGACTGAAGGGTCAAATTTTCTCTAAATTATAGGTATTTTGACTATAAAATCGTAAATATTCAGCTAGTGGAACACCAGTTATCAAATCTGACCTCTGTCCGGCGTGGCTTAACATGGGTTATGCACATCGTCGAGGGTGGTTGCACGTGGAAATCTTTATAAAATGCTTGGGAGATATAGAGTGGACGCTATTTGTTGCGGACGGACATATATACGACTGGACAGACGGACGAACATCCGAACAAAAAATAAGTTTCCCATTATTTGCAGTGGCTTGAATACTATTTTATACTGTGAACGCCGCTTTCATTAAAAATATGCTGAGACACGTTAAATTTCGCTGATTCTGCGGGAAGGGAATATATAAACACTTGAAGTTGATATCAGAATGCAGTCGCGATGTCGTTTAACATTACCTGTTGCCATATTCAGACGAAGTCGAGTGGTTAAGTCACTGTGACATATAACATTATCTCATCAAATACTATAATGTAAATACATCCTGAAATCCGTATTAACATAATCAATCATGTTCGTAATTTTTGTTCATTGATAGACCACTTTACTGTTAAAATAATGAAAATCAAACAAAACAAAATAAATAAAAACTATTGAATAAATAAATGGAACACGTTTTTATGCATATACAGTCATGATCTGTGCAAACATTCACGGTAACTATATTCATGTACCAACATCAACTTAAGCAAATATTTGGTCAACAACGTGTCACTATAACATGGTCCATTCACACTGAATATTCGAGGATGTTTTCTTATCCGAATATTATGACATCCGAAAGGAATTCATTTCGCATTGGTTAATGGAAATCGCCCTTGAACAAGACGCAATATCAAACACCGCCTGTAAGCTAGGGACAATGGTACAAAAAAGGCCAATATGATACAATGATAGCATGTGTTGGGAAATACTATGTGTGTACGCAATAATGGTATTGTGAACTAGCTTTGAATCGACTATATTTATATAATAACAAAAAGAGCTCTTCAAATATTTGAGTTTATGTCGATTTGGCGTTTCATACTTGCAAGACGAAAATAGCTAAGCCAATGGGTATTGACTATCTTGTTGCATACAGTAAACCCGCAAGAATAAGACGAACTTTGGGACCCTTGAAAACTGGTCTTCTCACTGAAGTTGTCTTAATAGTGAGGTTGAATAAAGAGCAAAAACTGTCAAAATAAACTCGAAAATATTGTGGTCTCAATTTTGAGGTGGTCTTCTTATTGAGGTTTTACGGTACTTTTATTATATTGCAAGCAACCCGCGGCTTCAAATAATCACATTATCCTTTTATTAACATGTTAGTCGATTGTCAATACTATCGATGGAACCGACGGTTGCTTCCGAATGAGGCTTTATCACGCAATCAATTGCTAGAATTTATGACAGAGATATAATTATAATGCTCTGGATTATTTTGTCTACTGTAAGTTAGGACGTTTCCATTCCGTACTCTGGAATATTTACCCCACACATGCTTTATCAAATAATTTGAGGAGGGAATATGGTCCTTGCGCAATGATTTTTCTCTTATAGCAATCCATCTGTATTCCAAGTTTCATAGAAATCCCTTCAGTAATTACTTAGTTTGATTGATTGATTACTTTATTTCCTCCAAGTGTCGGAGAGCATAACTACAGAACAAATTAATATACATATTACATGTGCATGTTCAAAAATAATACAAATGTACATACATGTATAAAACTGTTGAGGGAAGTCAGGTTATATTCCACCATCATTAGAGGCGAACCTAATCACGAAACGAAAATGCTAGATTACCATAGATGGACAGACATTCTTAAATTATAGTTACAACACACACAACACATACATGCACATATACACACATATATAAATTCATAAATTATCAAGTCTTCGCCCGACCAAATAGCAACTTAATCCAGATATCTGATTCTAGAGTTCAAAGAGGAGATATTTTTCCAATGACCTGTGGCAGAATGATTTTCTCGCTCTGAACTTTCTCTCAGTGATATCTATCAAGAGCTATGTTCCTACTTACACAAGAAAACGGAAGTGACCGATGGGTGGATACAAAGTGAAGCAAAGTAGGCCGGCCCTACGTCCCCACTTGTCTTGTTTTTTTTGTGTATATAAGGTCATCAGTCACCATGTACACTTAGGTACTTATAGGCGTTGTGTTGACTCCGATATGTACCCCGCATGTCTTTGTTTTAGAATACAAAAGGGTAAATCACGCATATACCAAAATATATGTCAATTTCGAATTCAAGTACGTCGCGACTTCGCCATATACTCGTATATGTAGATAAATCTGGGCTCGTATTAACAGACGTTTTAAGACTGAATCTCAGACTTAACTTTAAAATTACAAAAAAAAGAATTTACAAGCATTTCGTTTTCATTATATTTAAACGGATAAATTTTTGCCGGAATATTTCTTGTTACTCACTCTACACTTTTGCCATGTTTTATCAAAATATATTGTGTAATAATAACGTAGGAACAAAATGAAAATTTACTATTTTAAAGTCTAAGTCTGAGATTCAGTCTTAAAACGTTTGTGAATACGGGCCCTGGGGCTCAGGATTATAACGAATACTTACACCCAGCACTCAAATCTCAAATCACAAATTTTACTTTTACAAGTCTGATAGAGGACTTGAGAGAGTGGAAAATGCATGAACATGTCTAATGAGTGTTGAATGTTCCTTTTGATCCATTTTCTTTTAGATTTTAATGTGGGTATGCCATGAGGGACTGATTATTGGATTCAGCATTCATTTAACATTATTATACATTTTCAGGCTAAATATGAGTATATTTGTGATTTGAGATTTGAATGCTGATTGCGAGTATCCACTACAATTCCGGGCCCCGGTGTCAGATTCACCGTTTCATGTGATTATAAGGCACATGAAGAACTCGTTAAATAGTTGCTCGCCCATATGGGATATCCCGATGGCGAGGGTAAACAAACTCAACTCCTCGTTAAATAGTTTGAAAATTATTAGGGATGTCAACGAATCGCATTTTGGTATTCGAATATTCGGTCAACCGTCCGAACGGAAGAATGTTTAGTCATATAAGATTTTTGGAGGATAGTGCATGATACAGGAGATGCCCCAGTTCAAGAAGCACCCCTGGTTCTTTTACGTGCTCGATTTAAAGCACCATACACGGGACCTCGCTTTTTAAAGTCTCGTCCGAAAGACTGTTAATACTGTCAGTGATGGAGCGGGGGATCGAACCTGCGATCCCTGGATTATAGTCAAGCGCGTTACCACTGGACTACAGATCCGCTACCCAAATATACAACATGACATGTCAATAATATAATTGTTGACATCCACAAAAATTATCAACACATATTTCCCCACATGTGTCTTTTTTCTGGGCCTTAAGCCAATTATTCTCATCATTATTCTTCAAAACTAGGACGAAAATAGTTGAATTTATCTCCTCATAGTACAATAAATATGCAAAACTATTTTACTTACACGAAGGCTTCAATAAATCCAAATCCAATGTTAATGAGGACTGATTTTGATTAATTCCGCTTAATATAATCCAAATAGTAATTAAATCACAATATATTTCCAAATCTGATCAATCAATAGTTTACTCAAAGAGGTTTATAAAATAGTTAACACGTTATAGTACACGGGATAATTATTCCGAATTATTCGATCACAATTTCTATGTGTACAGTTAATAGTATTAATCGTTGGTTTGTTTTTAAGTGGCTATACGTTTTTGTTCTGTGATGTGGACGGACGTTTGAACAACAAGATTGTTTCATTAATGACAATATTCGAAAATAACAACGCAAACCTGCATGTATACATACTGATAAATCAATAATAAGACTACAGCCCGTGGCAATTTCAATATGATGGCTAAACACAGCGGGGTGGCTAATTAAGTATCTAACGATTGTTATCAAAAATGCCATTAATAATGCTAATGAATCAGAAACGATGTATAGACAATCTATCAGGTGCTCAGATGAAATGGGTTTTAAATGTTAAAAGAAACACATTTGTTCAGGACTATAGAATTCCACTAGACCCGACGTCCCGGACTAGTCTAATGCTGAATCGGGCTATCAACAGTTAAATTGAAGTTAGTCCCTGGCAAGTCTGTTATTAACGCTAAAGCAACATCAGCAATTGATCAGTTGTAAGTCAAACCATGTACGTATTAATAAAGCTTAACACTTTTATCACGCCTTTTGCCAATTGTCCACATAATATTAGAAGAAAAATAAAACATTGGAGGCATAACCTACAATCGGTTATGACTGTTCAAATGTCGTATCTCTGATTGGGATAGATATCTTGAATTACCCAAAGCCTTAATTGAGTCTATGGAAGTTTTACAGATAAATGTTTGCGTTATCGCGATGTAATATGTAATGTCTGAATGCATTCTTTTATTCGACTTTGCAGAGTAGTTTAAGCTACAATATTTTACAAAATTTATGTAAACTTGAAAATTCAATGTATAGCCCAAAATCATAAGTTATAAGATACCAGTATGTTTATGCTCCTTTCATAAAATGAAGATTTGTAATGCGATATGCAAAAAACATGCTTTGTTAAATATTGGTTGATTTTTGAATTCTTCCATAAATTATCATTTATAATTTGTTTAGTCGTTTGATCCTTCAGGATATACATCGCTATAGATGCCTCTTGTTTAATTAAAACTGTATGAAAGCGTTGAATATAATTAACTTAAGAGTTTGACCTACAGTTCATTCTTAAATAGATGTAGAAATGACAGCAAAATTACACTGTGCAGAAAATGTATTAGATATTTTATTTCTTAGAATTTTATTGATATTTTGATAATTTCACTGCATAAGGTGGATATATCAATCTCAAGCAAGAATTTCAATGAATCATTCAACATGTCAAATGATTTCAAACATAGCTGAAATAAAATATGGGTGTTTTGCGACGTTATACCGTCCATAAAACCTGACAAGCTATGCACATAGTACGATGTATTTTCAAAACGCCATACCTGAAAACTATGCACCGTAGCTTCATTTCAAAAGATTTTCGGAGAGGAAAATAATGATCTAGGGTAAAACTTTTGAATTGGGATTTGTGTACCTATTTAGGGCAGAATGAAAAATTCTAGGTGATTTTCGGGAAACATCGTCAGACATCTATCTATCACACTTTCAATACAATGTTTACATACTTTCATCAAGAACAAGCTGTTGCAAACGTTGCATTCAATAGAAGGCAAGTCAAAGCCCATGAATAGGAAGTCTAGATTTTATATTGCGCATTTTACATTTAATATTATCGCGTCGTAGTATTGGACTGAATGGCAGTGCTATTGGGAGGCAATCCACGGCACACCGCATTACGTCAATTCATGAAATTCATCTAAAATTTCCGTAGTAGTCAACTGGATGTCCATTTGTCATCTGAATTACCGGTAATATTAATCTGGATGGTCGTCTGTTAGCTGAATTGCCGGTAATAGTAATCTGGATGGTCGTCTGTTAGCTGAATTACCGGTAATAGTAATCTGGATGGTCGTCTGTTAGCTGAATTGCCGGTAATAGTAATCTGGATGGTCGTCTGTTATCTGAATTGCCGGTAATAGTAATCTGGATGGTCATCTGTTATCTGAATTGCCGGTAATAGTAATCTGGATGGTCATCTGTTATCTGAATTGCCGGTAATAGTAATCTGGATGGTCATCTGTTATCTGAATTGCCGGTAATAGTAATCTGGATGGTCATCTGTTATCTGAATTACCGGTAATAGTAATCTGGATGGTCATCTGTTATCTGAATTACAGGTAATAGTAATCTGGATGGTCATCTGTTATCTGAATTACCGGTAATAGTAATCTGGATGGTCATCTGTTATCTGAATTGCCGGTAATAGTAATCTGGATGGTCATCTGTTATCTGAATTGCCGGTAATAGTAATCTGGATGGTCATCTGTTATCTGAATTACCGGTAATAGTAATCTGGATGGTCATCTGTTATCTGAATTGCCGGTAATAGTAATCTGGATGGTCATCTGTTATCTGAATTACAGGTAATAGTAATCTGGATGGTCATCTGTTATCTGAATTGCCGGTAATAGTAATCTGGATGGTCATCTGTTATCTGAATTACCGGTAATAGTAATCTGGATGGTCATCTGTTATCTGAATTGCCGGTAATAGTAATCTGGATGGTCATCTGTTATCTGAATTACAGGTAATAGTAATCTGGATGGTCATCTGTTATCTGAATTGCCGGTAATAGTAATCTGGATGGTCATCTGTTATCTGAATTGCCGGTAATAGTAATCTGGATGGTCATCTGTTATCTGAATTGCCGGTAATAGTAATCTGGATGGTCATCTGTTATCTGAATTGCCGGTAATAGTCATCTGGATGGTCATCTGTTATCTGAATTACAGGTAATAGTAATCTGGATTGCCATATGTCGTCCCTATTGCCGGTAATAGTCATCTGGATGGTCATCTGTTATCTGAATTGCCGGTAATAGTCATCTGGATGGTCATCTGTTATCTGAATTGCCGGTAATAGTAATCTGGATGGTCATCTGTTATCTGAATTACCGGTAATAGTCATCTGGATGGTCATCTGTTATCTGAATTGCCGGTAATAGTAATCTGGATGGTCATCTGTTATCTGAATTACAGGTAATAGTAATCTGGATGATCATCTGTTATCTGAATTGCCGGTAATAGTAATCTGGATTGCCATATGTCGTCCCTATTGCCGGTAATAGTAATATGGATTGACATATGTCATCTGAGTTACCGGTAATAGTAATATGGATTGACATCTGTTGTCTGAATTGCCGGTAATAGTTACATGGATTGACATCTGTCATCTGAGTTACCGGTAATAGTAATATGGATTGACATCTGTTGTCTGAATTGTCGGTAATAGTAATATGGATTGACATCTGACATCTGAATTGCCGGTATTAGTAATATGGATTGCCATTTGCCGGTAATAGTAATATGGATTGACATCTGTCATCTGAATTACCGGTAATACTAATTTTGGATTGACATATGTCATCTAAATTAGCGGTAATAGTAATATGGATTGACATCTGACATCTGAATTGCCGGTATTAGTAATATGGATTGCCATTTGCCGGTAATAGTAATATGGATTGACATCTGTCATCTGAACTAACGGTAATAGTAATATGGATAGACATCTGTCATCTGAATTACCGGTAATAGTAATATGGATTGACATCTGTCATCTGAACTAACGGTAATAGTAATATGGATTGACATCTGTCATCTGAATTACCGGTAATAGTAATATGGATTGACATCTGTCATCTGAACTAACGGTAATAGTAATATTGATTGACATCTGTCATCTGAACTAACGGTAATAGTAATATGGATTGACATCTGTCATCTGAACTAACGGTAATAGTAATATGGATTGACATCTGTCATCTGAGTTACCGGTAATAGTAATATGGATTGACATCTGTTGTCTGAATTGCCGGTAATAGTTACATGGATTGACATCTGTCATCTGAGTTACCGGTAATAGTAATATGGATTGACATCTGTTGTCTGAATTGTCGGTAATAGTAATATGGATTGACATCTGTTGTCTGAATTGCCGGTAATAGTAATATGGATTGACATCTGTCATCTGAATTACCGGCAATAGTAATATGGATTGACATCTGTCATCTGAATTGCCGGTAATAGTAATATGGATTGACATCTGTCATCTGAATTACCGGCAATAGTAATATGGATTGACATATGTCATCTGAATTACTGGTAATAGTAATATGGATTGACATCTGTCATCTGAATTACCGGCAATAGTAATATGGATTGACGTCTGTTGTCTGAATTACCGGCAATAGTAATATGGATTGACATCTGTCATCTGAATTGCCGGCAATAGTAATGTGGATTGACATCTGTTGTCTGAATTGCCACTAATACAGTGTGTATGGAGCCCAGCAAAATATCAACAACCTAAAGGGCAGCGAGAACGATAATGAGTGACGTCATATATTAGTTTATTTTAATCGTTTAAAGCGTCATTTAACATTCGAATACACGACAAATAATCCCTCAAAATGCACAAGATTGTCAGATTTACTTGAAAAAAAACGGCACGTTAAATCTGATGTTGTATGCCTAGTTACAGACTAGACATGCATAGAAGCAGCCATTAAGAACGCCGTCAATGTTTTGCCATGCACAGATGCCTCTCGAGCGCTCATTAATTTTCGGCGCAGCCGTACTAACATGGTTTTGCTATTTGCATATCAGTGTAGTGCAAACCAATCAAATCTTATTTCAAGATATTTCTTGTTACAGTGTGACTCAGCGAAACTGTTCACTCACGCTAAACTATTCACAGTATCTTGACCATGACCCAACAACGTGGCGTATTCCAAATACAATATTCAACCCTGCCGCCTCTTGACGGCGTCGAATGAATGTCACACAGATGTATATAACACATAATAACATATAAAGCATGTTGTTCAATTACATTTTTATAACTCATATTTTTGTGACAACCTACCTTTAATGTTTATATGCTTCAGCTATTATTGTTTTATTAATGAGAACTAAACCACATGATCCGCGCCCAGTACATCGCTTACCTCGGCATGGGTAATAAATATTATTTTATAACTTTATTATTAATAATAATGTCATATTCAGACAATAAAACTACAGTAAAAACCTCACTTAAAGACCGTTTCAATAATTAAGAACACAATTGTCAAGTCCATTTACACTGTTTTGCTCTTTATTCAAACTCAATATCAAGACCATCTCAATATTAAGACCAGTTTTCAAGGGTCCAAAGGGTGGTCTTATTATTGAGGTGTTTCTGTAGTTTGTTGCTGAGCATTCACTTTGGCCTGGCTACGCCCCTGACCGAACAGGCCACGCCCCTGATTAAAGACAGAATGCACATTAAGCTGACTACAAATGGAATAAAAAATACTTAGATAAATAAATAGAAATATTTACTAAATATTCTAACCTGTCAGTAAGGATAACATCCAAACAAGAATCACTTGTGCTGTCTACGTATGTAAATTATATGTGAATTTTCTCTGCGTATGTGAAAGCTAGTTCAGTCATAAATTGTGATCTCAAAGCAGGCATTACCATAACGTTATACATACGAGTAATTATGTTTATCTGTCATTTATAAAATGTCTTGTTGCACGACACACGTCGTTGTCTGTATAATTATCATTTAAGATAATACCGAGTGAGAGAGATAGTTTAATTTATGTTATAGCTTTATAATGACCGTCCTTATGTTTGAGGGATCAGTGAGATGGTTAAAGATACCACGTCGTATATCAAACACCGTGGTCGACCGTAAGTAATTGGATGTGAATGTGTCACAGATTTGATGGAGACGTGATAGAAATAGAAACAGTGTAAGCAGTAATTTTAATGTTATTTAAAAAAAATGTATATATCTCGAGGGCTCGTATCCGAATGGACAGTGATCTTTATAAAGATGAAATAATTACGCTCGGGAGCTTGTCAAGAGTTCTCTCCATTTACCCCTTCTAGAGTTCTCTCCCTTTATCCCCTCTATAGCATATGTATATTTAGTACAAGGAGTCTAACGCTTTTCACACCTGACATTGTACAGGAATATACTATATTCGGAATATGTATGTCATGTTTTATATTGTTGTTGTTTTATCTATAAACTAGAGGCAAGTGCTAATCAGTTCATCTACTGCCTGACAGAGATGATACTTAGTAATCGATTTTTACACACATTTTGTACTTATGCACGCTTGTGCGCGATACTTTTAGTTTCTTATCCTAAGTATTACCACGGACCTATATATGGTATATTGAAATATCACCTCCTATATGCATCTAGCGTGTCGAATTTAAAGCTACGAACATTTAATGTTATGCGGTTTTAAGTACATGTCACTTATTACTATATATGACATTTGTTTTTACCGGCAATTGAACATCTTCGTTGAACGCCCAAACTTTACATGCCATGGTCCATTCCTTCATGAGAGATTTTCTGGAGCTAGGAATTCGTAGCAGAACAGGATATCATCCCCACAACATCACCCCCTATATGCATGTGTTGTTATACCACGTCCCTATATTTGTAGACTCATACGGTTCCCTCTCTCGATTTTCGGGACAATGTTTAGTTAAAAAGTTAATGATGTTATTCAAAATATTCATCAAGCTAAATCAAATAAACTAGACCCTTCCACGGACGCGTTACTTGTGAGGAAAAGGATTGAACATTTGTATATACAAGGTCAAAACCGTGTTAAACGAAATTGTATTAAAAGAAATGATGATTATTGGTCAACTTGAATTTCTGCAAAGAGGCAACTGAAAAAGAAAACAATTGAAGATGAACAGCATTACGCTGATGAATTATTTAAGGAAACCGGTCTAATTATGCTTATATTTCACACTAAGCGAACTGTGAATTGTAATATTGTCTTTGTCAATATATATATGCATATACTATAGAAGGGATAAAGGGAGATAACTCTCCAGGGGTAAAGGGAGAGAACTCGTGACAATCATTATTGTTCCTTACGTCATAAATGTTTGTGAACATTGTGTGTCTTTTTGACAGTTGCTATAAGTAATGAAGATTAGAATGCTTATTTATATAACATTTACATATGAAAAGCCTTTTAACTACGAACATTATTAAAGTTTTCCCAAATTGGTAAATTTTACGACGCCATTTTTCCCAATTTATCTAGGGTCTTTTTCCCAAAATGGACAGAAAAAGGCTTACTACAGCAGGTACATTCGAACCCCGGTTTGATGCGAATGTGGTCCGTGACTGGAGATAATATCGGGCTGAACGGGAAACTTTTCGAAGTGCACATAAACGAGGAAGAAGAGACAGTTTTGTATTATTTCAATTTTATTTTCAGATCATCTTAACTTTTGTAGTTTTTAATAGTCTCATTTACATCCTGATGTTAAAACATGATGTTCACGTACAATGTATTGTGTGTGCGTGTGTGAATGCGTGTTTGATTGTGTGGATGTGCGTGCGTGTGCGTGTGCGTGTGTGAAATCTTGTTTGTGTGTGCGTGTTTATATTGTTAATAGAAGGCCATATTGAAAAAAAGATGTACAATTTATTGTTAACCTTAACTATGTAACCTTCCGAAAATAAAGAATTTATTATTATTATTATTATTCAGCCGTCTATATATTGTTTATTTTCTAAATCTTTTACCGTAAGAAATAAGTTGTATTATAAATGAGTTATACATTTGTATTGTATGTTCTCCTCACTATTTGATTATTCTTCATATTGTTTCAATGAAAAGGTATTGAGTACTATATTATGATTTATATTATTGTTATCAACCAAACTATTGTGCATGTCAAATGATAGGATTGCCATTGACCAATGTATAATATTTCGTTATTTTTGTATATATATTTGCATTGTTTGTTTATATGAAATCATGGGCAGTATGCCTTATATTTCGGAATAAACTATCTATATTCAAAGTATTTGGTCTTCCGCATAGCATTCATGGTGAGAACAGGTATCTACTGCATGCGCGTAGGAAGGTATTGAGCATTGGGGTCGCGGATGGGGTGGGTACGGGAGAGGTATTCCCTCCTGATGAGAACATTTTAGGAAATCACCTTTCACAGGCGCAAAATCCACCACGTTTAAAATGATATTTTCCGAATATTTGTTTGCATGATTTTACTGCAATACATTCATTTACTTTTCCGAACAGGCTGTGCAGTTAATTATCTGGTCATAGTGCAACCAATGGTGAATTTGGAGCCATTGTGCGTTGAATGCTTTCTTGATTTTTAATACCAAACGTTCTTTTTGGAAACTTAAAAGTTCAAGGTTGATTTGGAACATCCATTTCAAAGTCTACTTTCATAATGGATATTCAGAATATGTATTTAATCTGTATCTATGTGCACTGTTAAAAATACTCTATGTAAGTAATGAGATTACCGCCCTTTAATTGATCGTCAAGTCAATGTAATTATCACCATTTAAAGATTTAAAACAAAGCCAAAATAAATATACTTGATCACTGAAATACTGTTGATAAACGGCGTAAAACTTAAACACAGCGACATTATGAGGACAACGTTAAAAAAATACCAAATGCTCGACTGCGCGTCGAAACCGCTTGTCAAAAAAACACACGTGCAAATCCATGAAATGTTTGACGCTAATATGTAAAAATGTACTTCTAAGCGAGAAAAGCCCTACATACACAGCAACTTTGATAGAAATGTCTTTATGACTTTATGTTGATTAATCGATCGCCTAAAAAAATCCGCTTAATGCAATTTTATGTGTTCGAACTAGGGATATCAACGAATATTCGAATATTCGTTTGTACGTCCGAATAATCGAATGCTGATTCGGCAGGTGTTAATTGGCTTGTTTATTTGGGGGCATGAGAGATATAACACTCTGGTGATGACACTTAGGCCCTGAAATTATTAGTAATCGCGGGGATTTTTACAACTTGAGTGATCAGTTTAAAACACAAAATTGATAAGCATAAAATTAAACTTCGAATTTCAAATTTGAATAAGAAGTTCAATGTTCAAATATTCGAATATTCGTTCGGAAGGTTGATCGAATATAGGGGATAACGTGTTTGTAAACAAAACAACCCGATTCCGCGCATGCGCAGTTAACTGGTGGGCAAAAGGGTATGACTGACTTTTTTCTGTATGACATAATAATGTGTATGTGCATAAATAATGCGTGAAATGCATCAATAGTAATTGTTAACATGTACACATATCTAACAAAGACAACAACGTGATATGTTTAATTGTGCGTCTATTTACCTTATCTTAATTTTACATTTAGCATTAAAACATATTCAGCATTTATTTTAGTGTCATTCATACACACACATATTAAGACATAGCGGTAGATAAATAAATACACATATATCACATGTTTAACAGTTTGTCAATCAACATTGTCTTGGCTGGCGCTAGGTTGAAAGAGTTGGTAGTCAGATTTGATAAACAATTAAATTGTATGGGAATAAATCTTCGCGAAATGTATTGGTTTGAATGGAGTCTAATGGATTCTTGGCTAGCGCTATCCTAGATGTTTACGTAATACATAAAGCATATTATCATTGTTCGGCAGTGCACAGTCAACTTCTCTACCAATGACAAAGTCTACAAAGCCAAGACTCCGTTTTAAATTAGACTAAATTCCTGTACAACTCACGTGATACCACTCAATTCTGCTCGATTTGTTTTCACACATCTTACAACATTTTTAATGACATCCGGTAATTTACATGTACAGACGTATTTTATTGTTGGAGACTTATCTTCTTTACAATTAAGTCATTTTCGGCATTTTCATAACTTTTTGAAACGGTTCAGATTTTGTCATTTTCTGAGCATTTATGAGATGCATCCTCATAGCGGGAATATCAAATCGAACATTGGTGATTTCACAATTAAAGTTACAATGCACAAGTTCTGTAACATATGCGATGGCAAATACACAACAATCGGATGTGTTCGTTTGCCTTTGTACATCAGGTATTATCACATTTCGCAAGTTTTTTAGATTCG
Organism: Mactromeris polynyma; assembly: GCA_032209605.1. NCBI lineage: Eukaryota > Metazoa > Mollusca > Bivalvia > Venerida > Mactridae > Mactromeris > Mactromeris polynyma. Next base: position 2,270,339 of record JASFXZ010000029.1, read on the forward strand.
CCCACATACATTTGTGACAGCTGTATGCTGATATTTGTGTTCACAGTTCTGTTCTTTAAAATGTCTAAAACATAAACGTGTGGAGTTGAGTTTGTTTACACTCGCCACCGGGATAACAAAAACATAACATAAACGGAGCCAGTTGAATGTTTTTATACGACGTTACCCATTGGTAAACTTCCGTCCATCAGCATATAAAAATAATTGACACTTCTCAACTTTATTTGTATATACATGTATGTGTTTGATGGTGACAGCAAAAACTGATTGGATGCATATTGGACTCCTACTGGGCCAGACACTGTGAAATGCTGATAAGGGGGCTGAATAAGATTGATATCTAGATAGTGCACGCCGGGGACACTATTGTTTATTGCATAACATTATATAAGTTGTCCAACCCTATACTGGCCTTGTTTCTGCCTCTGTTTCTGATTTTTATCATGTTATCTTATACGTATAATTTCTGGAATTTGTAGAAGTATGTGTTGCAGGATTTATTGAAGATTTCGGAAATAATCCTAATAGTGTAAATAATTGTCTGTCCCTATTTTGTAATGTCTGTCCCCACACTAAATTATTTGCTTTAAAGACTGTAATTGTTAATTTTAAGAAATAATTTTTACTACATGAACTTTTGACATATATTATAAAATCTTTTGGATGATTATACATGTAATAGACACAATATCCTTATATTAATTTATCAAAAAGATGACAAATCTTTGCATTATTAGTTGCAGTAGTATAAAAAAATTATGTTAGATGATCAACTATGAAGTTTATTTTCTTTCTGGACAAATAAAAGTTGTCTATGTACATAAATATTTCCTAAAATGACTTTTATTCACACTTAATAATATTATACATAAGGGGACGGACATTACATAGGTTGATGAGTCGACGGGTCCAGTTTTTCCTGTCAATGGCAGATAGCTACTGTTTCCTTTGCTCTTAATTCTTCTCATTAGGAATTCTGTGCCATGAAATCATAAACCCTTTCTCCGCTTGTGTGTACAACCAACAACTATGAAAGACTGAATCATAACTTAAAGAATTAACAATTTAGATAACGCGAATTAGCGTTATAAACAATAAGGCGCTGTAACCGGATATCGACTTTCTGCCCACCAGCAATGTTTACATTCGTATAACAGGTGCGCGTGACGTCACGGCGTTATCCCCTATTCGAATAGCATAAATGCCATTCGTTGACATCCCTAGTTCGACCACTGATTTGGAGAGACTGGTCTGTATTTTATCCGACAACATACAGGGTGTTAAAAAAGTTCATTCACAAAGTTTGAATTTGAATATTTGTCTGAACACTATTTCCATCTATGTCGCTATGGACCAATAGTTTAAATGTGTAAGAGTTCTAAATAAAACAGATATTCATGGTAAATACAGTATCTCTCATTATATGAAAAAGCCAGTGCACACAACATTGTTCTTCAAAATTTGTGAACAAACTTTTTTAACACCCTATACATAAGTTTTAGATGACAAACATTACATATTTTATCTAACACAATAAATGTCGACAAAAAAATATTTTGTCCAGAATCCCCCTAATCGATGTTATCATCATCACCCAGATAATCATCGAAACCCACAACATCAACGGCAACAGCAACAACAGACGGAACAACAACAACAGTGAAGTTTACGTTACCTTCTATTCTATCAAAATTTTAATCCAATTCTCTAACCACTAACACCATGCGTGCGTCACAGTCGCTTTGAATTCTTGTTTGTACAATGTGACAGGTATATGACCTTAGGTTGAACAGGATTTAGCAAGCAAATGATCTCAATAACAATTCTTGTTAATATTGATCCGTTCCTGTTCGTTGGTTTTAATTTAACAATTTCACAAAAGAAAGCCCTCCTTCATGTCGATTTTAAAAACTTGTACATGTATCAAACATTTATCATCCACGTATACATCCTTATATTAGAAATCGGGAAATTGTGCAAATAATTGCTAAGCGCGTTCAGTAACCTTAACCGACCGTCACGTGCCAATAAGAAACAACATGGTCAATAATTAATAAGGTGGCATGTGGGCTTTAATAATTGATATAACATCAGTCGTATAAAGGTAAACAACATACAAAGACACAAAGACAAGACAAAGGCCGGTATTTGGACTAAGAACGTGTTCAACAAATAAGACAATAAAATAAAATAAATGTATTTGAAAAATTCGGCGTCTTGAACAGTAGGAAGTGAAACATAATGTTGAAATAACGGAAATGCTTAGGAAATAGATAAATAAATTCCATTATTGCAAATTTGCAAAATGTATAGTATTATAGACCTGCTGTGTTGAATATCAGAAATTTTGCATACTTTCGGCGTGACGAAACGTCGACGTTCGGTAATGAAATATTGAACAGACGATCGATGTTCAGCCAGTTGATCCGCCCGTTGGCACTTAGATGTCGGTGTTTGTAATTTTAGCTTAACTACTCTTAGTGGCTTGACGCGCAACCTTGTCTAAAATCCTCGCGAGAGATAGATAGATAGAATTAAAGATTGTCTAAATTTGCGTGATTTTTAAGAATGTTTAAACATTCATTTCAAACTGTATTATATCTATGTATACATTTTCTAGAAAAAATATGTAGATTCTAAATCACTTCTGAAATGTATTAAACTTGATAACGTGTATATTTGAATCCTAGTTTACCAATGATCGCCGTAAGGCACACCTGCCTTGTGTAACAACCTCTAAATAGCATCATACGTAAAAGTAGCAATCAGCCGATCAAGCAATGGCGGATTTTGCTGCAAATATCCGTATGAAAATGCGAATTTTACCACAAACATCCGTATCAAAATGCGAATTTTACCACAAACATCCGTATCTAAATGCGAATTTTACCACAAACATCCGTATCTAAATGCGAATTTTGCTGCAAATATCCGTATCAAAATGCGAATTTTACCACAAACATCCGTATCAAAATGCGAATTTTACCACAAACATCCGTATCTAAATGCGAATTTTGCCGCAGATATTCTAACGTTATGGCGAATTTGCCGCAAATGTCCTAATGTTAGGCCCTACGGCTAAATTTTCCGGAAACATCCGAATGTAATGGCGCGAAATTTGCCGGAAACATCCGAATCTAATGGCGAAATGTCCATGGTATACTCTGAACCGAATGAATGTGCACTCATGAATGTTATGTCTATTCGAGGATTTATTTAGGCTTAGGCAGTACTGTGGTTCCATATAAAACTGCAATATCAGTCTTGAAACGTTTTGCATTTACTTGCTTATCTTTACAACAAGAGAGAAAGATCTTTGAAATAAACGTATGTACACTGCGCATGCTCAGCGAGACCGTTCACGTCGGCTGAGTTCGGAAAGATCGCCAAAAAGTGGCAATTCAAACATGTCAGTCAAACGAAGCCGCAAACACCGATCCGTATCTAGCGCTTTTGGAATTCCGTAACACCCCATTACCCTGCGGCAATTCACCCGAACAACTTCTCATGTCCAGACGGTTAAGGTCAATCCTTCCAACTACCAATGAACAGCTAAACCCCAAAGTGGTCGATGCAAAATCCGCGCGCGAAAACATGCAGTCCTTGAGCGGGAAATTAAAGTTTTACCACGACAGTTATCAACATTGAACCCTGGTGACAGCGTTAGAAATCAAAGTTTTACCACGACAGTTATCAACTTTGAACCCTGGTGACCGCGTTAGAAATCTAAATGGAAATGAGTGGGAATCCGCCAAAAATTGTTTCACGCATAACAAGAGGTCATATTGAAACACCAGATGGCCGAAACCGCAAATTCATAAATCAATCTAGACCTGATCGCCCGGATACGTTTCTCGTGAGCATTCACCCCTGTACGGACCTGTCGTATATCATGCCTATGAAATAGTGAATAAACATTTAACCATTAACCAAACTTCTTTAGTCTATTTTATGAGGTTGGTTATATTATAAACTTGGTGTAATTTATGAAGTGCACGCAAATAAATCATACATCAAAATACCATGAGCATATACTACGGAGGTGACACGAGTGTAATTATTTTTATCTCGTTTCCACGACTTAGCATCTCGTGACCACGACTTAACTAGATATCTCGTTCCCACGACTTAGTATCTCATGGCCACGATTTAACAACATGTATCTCGTTCCCACGACATTGTTATCTCGTGGCCTCGACTTAGTAAGTCGTGGGAACGAGATAAAAATAATTTCACACATGTCACCTCTATGCCACCGTAATATACAGATGTAAATATGTCTTTTACTTGTTCCTCTTGTGAGCCAATCATGATTATGGTCGTGTTCAAACTATCGACAATATTGGAAGTATTTCTTATTAATTTTAGCCTTAGGCCATCCTTAAAAAATGTCTGCTTGCAGTTACGCGACCATCTCATGAAAAATGCTGCGACTCGATTTATTTTGAAAGATTCATCAATGAACAAAATATTTCGGTATTTTTTTCCTGGCGCCTAGAAAAATCACAGAATGTTTCTACAATTGAAGATAAGACTATACTGAATGTACACGTTTTATAAATGAGTGGATAAGTCACAATATCATGGGAGGAAATACATGTAATACATAATATGTATCAATTATATCAATATATGTATGCAAAAGGTGACTGTTGATGAAATCATTATAGTACTAAGCTAAAACAAGAAATATCTTGAAAAGAAGATGGTCGGTGCAATTTGAAGGCTAAGATTTGGTTAGCAACATAAAGAATGGCGAAATGTTACAATTGCTTGTCACTCCAGATCCAAAATGGATTTCGGTAAATTCACCGAAATTCAGTGCATTTCGGCAAGATAACGTACCCATTATCGATAGGTTAACCAATCCGCGTCAAGGTTACAAACGTGGTTCGGCTGAAGAGAACTTGCCTTGGTGTTTAAGGTAAGATTTGATTGGTTTACATTACACTGATATGCAAATAGTAAAACCATGTTAGTACGGCTGCGCCGAACAAACAAATACGTTTTTAAGGATGGCCTTAGCTATATTCTTAAGAGCAAAATTGTTCAGGTAATATCCTGTACGTAACAGACGACAACGTAAAAACACCATCTGTCAAGAAAATTATATCCACACATGACGCCAAATAAGACAAAAGGAAGAAATCGATATCTATTACATGTGCTGATATTTTCCTAATGGGCAAATCGGATTTTCTGTTTTTGTGTATGTATTTGTTAAGAATTTACGAAGGCAATTCAATGTATTTTACGTGAACTATATATATAAAGGCTTATTCACGCGGTCACTTTCAAATTCAGTGCAATAGGTAAAATACTGAATTTATAAATAACATTTGCCAGTATCATATTATGTGAGAACAGTTTTAACTTTTGAAGTTGTAATTTTGTATGAATTTTTTGCATATAATTTATTGTTCATATTTTCTTTATCAAATGGCCTTTTATGTAAATAATTAAGGGAGATAACTCAATGTGAATGCAAACTTTCACGACACATTTGGGTTACTTCCCTTGGCATCGCAAAATCGTGCTTAAATGCGTTTCTGGCTTCTGGTCATGATTACAGTAATTTTGATATCCTGTTTACCCTGATAACTGGCAGCCTGCAGAGCTACACAATTAACTTCAGCAGATAGTGTCCATACTTCCAGCAAGTCATCAAGTAGGCCTACCACAAAGCCAAACTGTATATTTTGCTGTTTTCTATGTAGAGAATAAAAAGAAACTGCGGACATTAAAACGTGTACTTTGGGAATAATTTGTGATAGTTAGGGGCGTAGATTCCTATAGGTCGTCTCGATAAAATTCGAAAAATCGAAAAAAATCGGAAAATCGAAAAAATCGAAAAATCGAAAAAAATCGGAAAATCGAAAAATAAAATTGCCAAAACAGCAATAAGATACCTTATTGTATCTTTTTGGTGTTATTGTCAGCATATTTACAGGAACTAAAATATACACCAAAACGTATGTCTGACGTTCAAGCTGCAATTTGTTCATAGGGGCCATATCCCCGGAAACCCCCCCCCCTTAAACTATGCCAACACATTAATATCAGCTAAGCTACGCCGCTGATGGTGGCAGTGTATACATTTCCGTATTGGAGTTTAATATTGTGTTCCTCTGCTACTAGTGACTATGGTATCTGACACCTTGAAAATTCAGTTAGTTCGACATTTACAGGATAGCTTATATCTCGAATTATTGTCTGATTTTAGCTCAAAGTTTTAAGACAGTACACATGCATATCTTTTGCGATATAGAATCCCTTGTTTCTGCAATATTGTCGAAATTATGTACGTTTAGCAGTTGAACATCAATAATTATGCAATCTATGTAATTTGTATTATCCAATGACATGTACAGTAAAACCTCACGTAAACACCACCTCAATAATAAGACCACCTCAAAATTAAGAACACAATTTTCAAGTCCATTTTCACTACACTCAACAAAATTCCTAATCGGTCAGTTTATATTGTATCATTATTTGTCTAATAATGCATGTATTCACACCAAATTTCCCATACCGATATTTGAACAGGTAATGCAGCGAATTATTGATTTTTGTTAGCCGGCACGCTTTGAAATTAATCGTATTAGGCGTATTGACGTTTATAGCCCGTGTTGCACGTGCGGGGCATGGACACATATTTGCACGTGTTCGTGTACACTTTTGTCATTGCTGATGAAAATCCTTTTTGAAAAACACGAAACATGGCGAGAATGACTGAAGAAGAACGCGCCCGAGCCGTCGGAATGATACAGGCCGGAACTCATTTACGACAGGTGGGTTATATTTTTTGGAATTTCATAAGAATATTAACATTATTTGTTTGTAGCCATTATATTGAAGGTTCTTGCCACCTCAAATAAGATGAAAATGGAAATAACCACCAATATAATGGCTACAAACCAAATTACTGAGGTTTTACTGTATATGGTATTTTAAAGATATGTATCTGGCTCATCTGAAAATAAAATGTTTGAATTGGCGTATCCAGTATTGTTGTTACATTGGCTAAAACATCTCTAATAAGACCCATTGCAATATAAAACCGATTGAATTTTTTGTTATCATATTACTTACAGTCAAAACCTGTAAAATTGCCTGATTGTTATAAAAACTGGAAGTTTATTTTAATTATGTGATGTTCAAACATCTTTCTTCAACAAATATGGATTAATACATTATGAGTTCATTCTTTATAAATGCATGTTTAGTGATGTTTTAACCATAGGAACTCTATTTTTCCTGTTTGGTTTATTAAACAAATGAACAAAAAATGAGCATAGTATAACTTAAGTCTTTGTATGATTTACGGAGGTTTCGGTAAATTGCTAGTTCGGTAAATTGATTTTGTAGTATGAATGATGTTGATGTTTCGGTAAAATAATACAATAGTGTTATTAACGCGTTAGCAATTAATAGTTAATGCTAGAAATAAAACAAAACAAACTATCATCAAACATCATGTATTTGTATAATTAAAGCTGAATACAGATAGAAAAAACTATGACATATGCATTAGTTTACAGCTTAAAATAATAAAAAAGTAATAACAAATGAGAGGTACGAGTTGACCAAATTCGGTACGAGTTGACTTGGGTAGGTACGAGTTGACCAAAGAAAGGGTACGAGTTGACCAAATTCGGTACGAGTTGACTTGGGTAGGTACGAGTTGACCAAAGAAAGGGTACGAGTTGACCAAATTCGGTACGGGTTGACTTGGGTAGGTACGAGTTGACCAAAGAAAGGGTACGAGTTGACCAAATTCGGTACGAGTTGACATGGGTAGGTACGAGCTGACCAAAGAAATGGTACGAGTTGACCAAATTCGGTACGAGCTGACTTGGGTAGGTACGAGCTGACCAAAGAAAGGGTACGAGTTGACCAAATTCGGTACGAGCTGACTTGGGTAGGTACGAGCTGACCAAAGAAAGGGTGCGAGTTGACCAAATTCGGTACGAGCTGACTTGGGTAGGTACGAGCTGACCAAAGAAAGGGTGCGAGTTGACCAAATTCGGTACGAGCTGACTTGGGTAGGTACGAGTTGACCAAAGAAAGGGTGCGAGTTGACCAAAGAAAGGGTACGAGTTGACCAAAGAAAGGGTACGAGTTGACCAAAGAAAGGGTACGAGTTGACCAAATTCGGTACGAGCTGACTTGGGTAGGTACGAGTTGACCAAAGAAAGGGTACGAGTTGACCAAATTCGGCAAGGGTTGACTTGGGTAGGTACGAGTTGACCAAAGAAAGGGTACGAGTTGACTTGGGTAGGTACGAGTTGACCAAAGAAAGGGTACGAGTTGACTTGGGTAGGTACGAGTTGACCAAAGAAAGGGTACGAGTTGACTAAGGTACTATCCTATTATTAAGACTATGTCATTGTTCAATGTAAACAAAAACTACGGTGGCATAGAGGTGACATGGGAAATTATGTTTATCTCGTTCCCACGACTTAGCACGAGATAACGATGTCGTGGGAACGTGATAGTTTAGTCGGGGCCAAGACATACTTGTCGTGTGAACGAGATAGTATGTCGTGGGAACGAGTTAGTTTACGTGGGAACGAGATAAAATAAATTTCGCACATGTCACCTCTATGCCACCGTAAGAAACTGGTACTGAGAACTTTCATAGGGATGCTGAACATATTGTATAATCTATATACCATCAGGCGCGGGTACTGGTTAGCAACCAATGAAGTATTCATCGAAAATGATCAAAATAAGTTCTTATTACAATCGATGTACAAAATAAATAAGTTTGAATGTACTAATGCTACTAGCCAAATGGTGTATTTTATGAAATATTCCGAGATAATTTGTACACTGTTGTTTGATCAGTGATGTAATTATCACTGAGCTACGTTACATTATGCACATCACTCAAACATTAACAGACAATGATAAACTTTATAAAATACTTTTTCGTTTATCAGAGCTTTTGGCAGTCATATACCCATTAATGGTTACTTTTAGCGTTATCTGACCATTGTGATCAATACTCGATTACTTCCCCTGTTCGCAGATGCATTATGGGTATGACACACTTAAAAGAAAATGGCTGCCAAGATGCAAATTACTAACCGGGATGGTCAATGGTATTTCTTTCAATGAAGTCAATCATCGTTCAGTACTAAGTTCTAGTAATGAAGCGGAGAAGAAAGTTAGTTTAGATATATTGAAGGACTGATACGTATTTAAACGATTTATAGCTGTGTAACCCGTTTTTAATCATGAATTTGATGGTCGGCGACCAGCATCAGTAGCTCAGAGTGGTGCTAATATCTTACTGTATCTGATAGCCCGACATTATTAAAGCTTCAATATGATGTGTGATGTGATGCCGACCATCTCTGAGGATGGATCGACAGATCGTGAATCCCAGGAGTCGGGAGATGACGCCAACTTCGAGCAGTTGATGGTTAACATGCTGGATGAAAGAGACAAATTAATGGAAGCATTGAGGGAGTCTCAAGATTGCCAGAACCAAACTCAAACTAAAGTGCAGGAATTAGAGAAAGAAAAAGAAAGCTTGCAGAGGCAGCTTCAATCCACTCAACCACAGGTAAATCAAAATGTAAGAAAACACGCTTTTTACTGCTTTTTATACACTTTAGTTACAAGTACCCCACCCACTTCTGTGACCCATTCTGGGAAATAGAAGTCAGCATGTTGTTCCATATATTGAACATTATTTTATGTTTTGCAAACTGTTTGGTTTGTTTAAATCAGTTGGCAATCTTTTCATTTGTTTGTTAGGTATTGTTGTAGCAATATTTATTTCTTTCAGTTCAGTTCTATGCTTGTCTTCCTGTTATCGGCACTTGTATTGATTTTTGAAAATGCATACTGCTGCTATATATGCTGTATTAGTCATAATTGATTCTTTATATTCTCTGCGTTATTTAGCCTTTAACTAAAACAAAACATGATCAGAAATGTATGAATAGATAAAATCTATCATAAATCATCCTGCAAACAATGAGTAAATATTTTTATTCCGTGTTATAATTGAATAATTGATAAATTCTGATTGTATGCTTAAAATAAAATTTTGGTACTTAGCTGTGGAATGTCATTGCAATATTTTTATTTGTCAGATTAATATATTAGACTTATTCGTGAAAATAACCTCTTTACAAAAGGTTCACATTTTACAACAATGTGAGGCTGAAGGAAATATTTATCTATCATTAAAATTATTGATTAGACAAGATGTAGCGTTCTGGTGTCAATGGTGTGGGTACTACAACTTACATGTCAGCTCAACCTCTGGTGGTAAAGCACCATATCAGTATTTAGGGGTTCAGGGGTTTGGGTTAATTTGAAGTTTATACTTTAATTTTTACAAGGTTAATATTAAATGAAGTCTCAGAAAACAAGGTCAATTATATTAAGTCTCTGACGAATTCAAGCATTTATCAATAATTATAATACGGCATTATAATACAATGTGGTAATTTCTTGGAGTAAGATATATTGTTAACTTCAGTTATAATTAAAGTTAAAAAGAAGTCCGGCTATAACTTAAAACCCATGATAGCTGAGTCTGTTTAAATGACTTAACCTACACATGTCTTAAGTAGCTCAACTTACTGCCAAACATAATGTCATATTATGATTAACTTGATTAAATACTAGATTAATAAATTATTAAATCACTGTTTAGTGTACATTGCAAAATCATTTAAATGAACTCTTTAGAATACCGTATTGTCTTATTTATTTATTAACCCTTCTATTTTAAAAAGAAAGTTGTCCTCAAACCATAAAAATTACTTTTCATTTATTGGATATTTTCACAGGGACCATGACTGCATTTGTTAATCACTCTAGTGGCATTGATGTCAGATTCTTGTTAAAGTAATTTCAATGAATATTTTATTCACTTTAAAATAATAATTTTTTAATATTTGTTTTTGTATTTAGTGCTTCAATTATTAAGATGTTGAAAAAACTGAATCTTTCATCTATGGTCTATATCAGGCCTTTTTCTAAAGTTCCCGATAGTCGGACCCATTCCCCAAGCCAAATGTAAGTTTTTTCCCAATCAGAAAAAAAAATCCCAATCAGATGCACCCACGAAAAATCGTCTACGTCAGCGACCTTGCATATTACCGCTGGATCGCGAAATAAACATTGAAAAAAATGCATTCGGCATTCTCGGATTTCATCGTTGATTTCAAATAAATAACATTTGTTTCCCGGTGACCGCCGGCTTACGTAGGTGTACATTCATCGTGAACGGGAACCATCACAAAAATGTCGCAAGTAGTAAATTTACTGCGTCAAGATAAGAAAGACATATTCTCAGGGCTCTCACTAGGGGGCGACTTGAGCGAAGTGGTCGCCTAAAATGGTGAGACTTCGCCCATTCGCTAGATCAAAGCGAAATTGACTTCGCCGACAATTTTGGCGAAGTTACAGACGCTGTCAATCATCGAGTGGTAGGCGGAGCGTTCCCGCAGTCAAAACAATACAATTAGCCAGAAAAGTTCGTCTTCAAAACGTAAAATAAACCAACATGCTTCGGAATATAAACAAACTTTACATTGAGGGATTTGATCAGTGCGATGTTCATCGCCAGCATAAATAAGTTGAATAACCATAGGACTCGCTCAGAAAGTTCTGACAGAGAGGCACTCGACGCTGTTTCAAACATGGAATTTACCGTTTTCGATCCCTTAGAATCTGTCTTTCTTATTTTGACGCAGTAATTTTTACTACTTGCGACATTTTTGTGATGGTGTTCAATCAAGATAAACGTTTATAAAACGAAAGTCGGCGATCATCACATGTTATATATTAATACACGATGAAATCCGAGAATATCCGAATGCATTGTTTTGATGTTTATTTCGCGACTCGCCGGTAATTATATGCGGCCCCAATAGAGATTTTTCGTAGGTACTTCCAGATTGGGATTTTTTTTTCTGATTGGGAAAAAAAGCTATATTTTGCTTGGGGAATTGGTCCGATAGTCGGACCCGTGGGACCTATTAGACAACATTCCTTTTTGTTGCAATCAGAAAGTGTATCCAAACAAACTGGTAACGACGCATATATTGATGTTCCAAAAATGATCACTTCTCCTTAAGTCTCCCCACTTCTCCCTAATTTGACTGGAGGGAGAAGTCACTTCTCCCAAAAATTTCAGCCTAGTGAGAGCCCTGATTCTAAGGGATCGAAAACGATAAATTCCTTGTTTGAAACAGCATCGAGTGCCCCTCTGTCAGAACTTTCTCTGTGAGTCCGATGGTTATTCAACTTATTTATGCTGGCGATGAACATCGCACTGATCAAATCCCTCAATTGAGTGCGCTTTGTAAGGTTTGTTTATATTCCGAATCATGTTGGTTTATTTTACATTTTGAAGACAAACTTTTCTGATAGATTGCTGTCAATGATAATTGGCTGTTGGATAGACCTATTAATATGACCCTTCAAAACTTACTTCACATTTTGACATTTTCCAGTTAATAAGTTACATGCAAAGTGAAAGTAAAATAAGAATTAACATAATGAATGTGCATGCACATGTCTTGTATTTTAGAATAGCTGTAGGAATGAGTGTATGCATGGTAAAATGGTACACCTAATTTCTCAATGCTCATCTGGAAGCTATTTGAATTATTCTAGCCATTATTGTCCCTTGGGTCAGAAATGTTTGAACATTTTGTGTCTATTTGACAGTCGATATAAGAAATGTAGATTAAAATGTTATGTTTGTTTTATATAAAACTTAGATAAGAAAGCCTGTTCTTTTAACTATGACAATTCCCAAAATTGGAGTTGAAGCAATTAAATTTATTCCCAAATGGGCGAATTTTACGACGCAAATTTTCCCAATTTATCCAGGGTCTTTTCCCCAAAATGGACAGAAAAAGGCCTGGTCTTCTTATTTTTATACTGCAAAATGGACCCATATGCTTGACACTCTGTCCATTTTTATCAACAGGACCTTTCTCGTAAGCCAAATAAAAAGGCTTTTTTTAAAAAGAGACCATTAACTTTGACACAATTTGAAAGTTGGCAGAACTTTGTACAAAAAAATTTAATAATGAATTAAAGATGTGTCTGGCTCATCTGAACATTAGATACATGAACTGGCTTCCTCAAGTGTTTTTGCTACAATGAGGTATAATAAGAACCATTCCAATGTATAACCAATTCAAAAGACCTTGTCATGTTACACGCACACAAAGCTTTTTTAATTCACAATATCACAGACATTTTTTTTCAACAAATACATAGAAAAAGTAATTAATATCAATTATTAATGTTTTTACTAAAAAAATTAGCATAAATATTACTTTAAATAAAACATTGTAATCTATGGTGCACAGCTTACCTAGTTTTGATATGGTTAAAGTAAAGCGTATGGGTAAATTTTCAACTTTCTTCCCCTTTTTGTACTGTGAACATATGCTTAGATCAGAAAATCCATTATTGTTATGGCCAACATAAAAAAAATTGTCTGAAAATAAGGTATTTTATTTAATAAAAGATGGAAACTTTTCTCAAGCATGAAAGATACCAATAAATCTATTGGGAAATAAAGCTGTGAATGTTACTCAGATTAAGACAAGGGCATAAGATTAAGAAGTATAATTGATGCTCACCTTCTACCTGACTAGAACAAATATCTGAAAACACCCCGACCTATCAGCCATCTTCTTTCAGCCTGTAATAAAAAAAGTCTATATTGCCATTGAGTATGAACTTGAAAAAAGGACTGTTTCTGAACTTGAAAAAAAGGACTGTTTCTGAACTTGAAAAAAAGGACTGTTTCTGAACTTGAAAAAAGGACTGTTTCTGAACTTGAAAAAAAGGACTGTTTCTGAACTTGAAAAAAGGACTGTTTCTGAACTTGAAAAAAAGAACTGTTTCTGAACTTGAAAAAAGGACTGTTTCTGAACTTTAAAAAAAAGGACTGTTTCTGAACTTTAAAAAAAGGACGGTTTCTGAACTTTAAAAAAAAGGACTGTTTCTGAACTTGAAAAAAGGACTGTTTCTGAACTTGAAAAAACAGACTGTTTCTGAACTGAGACTCGAGAATATGTTTCTTGGCATGTGTCTGGTCGAAATGCATGATAAAAGGCCAGTTGCTTAACAACAGCTAGAATGTGTCTTACACTGTCTTTTATATGTTATCAGAAATGATAAATTGTCAATAATTCTGAGCTTAGAAGTCAGAACAATTGGAATATGTTTAGGAAATATAAAACAATGTAACCTGTCGCAGGGGTTAGACTTTAAGGTGCTGAATCTCATTGGTCTTAATTTTGATAAGTTTTTTACCAGATTTTACCATTTTATACCCAAAATACCTATAATTTAGAGAAGAAAAAAATTGACCCTTCATCAGGGTTTTCCCTAGGATCTGTCAGCTAGGGGTCCTTGGACCCTCGTGTTTGATAAATTGGGGGTCCTTAGTAAATTTGTAGGGTCCCAGATATGCAGTTTATACTGGACAAAAGTTTATTTTAGGGGTCCCAGGGATGTACAGTAAGTTGAAAATGGGAGTCCCTAGAAAGAAAAGAGAGTCAGGGAAATCCCAGCTTCAGCTTGGATCCTAAGGGTCAAAATATGACCTTTTGGAAGTTCCAGGGGTCAAAGGGTCAGCTCCTGGGTCAAGTGGAACCACTGACATATGTATTTTAATCTAAGTTCTGCAGTAATTAGTTTGCTTGAGTGGAGGATAATGCTATGATTTAATGCAGGAATTATTAACCTTGCCTCCATCTACCTTGCAAATTCATTAGCCTGATTGACGCAGTGAGTTCTATGTCAACTGGCCTGACCCAGTGCATGTCTGTCTCAATGGTTAATCTGATTAACTTATATGTGTCAAGATAAACATTACATTGTAATCATCTTTCCATATAATCCTCCAAATAATTTTTTTATTAATTTCTAAATGTCAGACAGTTTTATACGTTGTTCAAAGAACGGGACATACATTATTATAGTTTCACCTGCGACGGGCGGTTGGGCGGCGGCATCCAGCAAGTTGTTTGATCAATAACTTAAGAATTCTTTGTCTAGTCTTCACCAGACTTGGTCAGAATGTGTATCGGCATAATATCTTGGACAAGTTTGATAACCAGCCATATCGCACTTGTCACTCCAGAGTTATTGCCCTTTAATTGGAGGAGTTACTATGATATATTGTTTTGATTCTGACTTACCGTATGATTTATATCTAGCAATGATTATAATGTCACCCTGTCTAAATTAATCTAAAACTGACCTAGTGAGGAAACTATTCCAGAAAAAATACTAAAATTCCCAGCGGTCCGTTTGTTACACAGTTTAGAACAATTGACTAATTGCATTATTGATCTTGAATTTGTATCAGAATAAATGGACTCTTCATCATTCTGTGATATATCATATAAGTCTTTACATGGTGACTGTATTGTTTTTGGTTTGTCCCAGTGCGCGGGATACAAGGATTGTTTACAAATTGAGCAGATTTGTCTAGATTTGTCACCTTATAGAAGAACTTGGTGTCAACTATTGAACTGTATTATTAGAATGCTAATCATTGAATTAATAGGCTTGGAAAAAAGCCACCATAAATTTATGAACACTGTCGATGGATTATAAGGAAGAAAATTTCAGGAATTCAATTGAATTGTTGCAGTTTACTTAGAAATAATAGTTTTTTGTTGATACCCTGGACCTTTTGACCCCTTACATTTCCAAAAAGCCTCATTTTGACACCAGGAATCGGTCTGAAGGGTAAATTTGTCTCTAAACTATTGGTAATTTTGCTGTGGTAGAAAATTAAAATTGTGTCAAAAATTATCAAAATTACCCTTTGAGATTCAAGCACCTAGTGGAACGTCTGAGATATGAATGCTGTCAAATGTATGAAAATGACCCTGGAGTTGGACCTTTGACCCCTGGAATTTCCAAAAAGCCACATTTTAACCCTCTGGACTAAAGGGTTAATTTTTCTCTAAATTATAGGTATTTTGGCTAAAAAATGGTAAACTTGGGTAAAAAATTATCAAAATGACCCTTGAGATTCAGCACCTTGTGGAACTCCTGTACTTGGTTTTCAAGTTATTCAGACGCTTCCTTGAGTAGAAATTACTGACCTAGATAATTTTGAACTGTATTTATTTTTGTAAGTTCACATTATATCTAGGCATTTCTGTAGTCTAATTATAGTTCAACTTCAAATAAATAGAAGAGCATATGGTAGTGTGGTGTAGTGCTTGTTTCCATTAAATGTATAGAGATTTGCATCTGTTTTGCACAGTTTAATGAGCTATCCTCTCTGTCAAAGTAGCTATTATGCCACTGTTTTATAATGAAAGTGTGCCTTAAATCATAAATGAATTAAACCCCATTAATTTAGCTTGTTTTTCTTGGACTACGTTTTTATGTTCTGGCTAGATCAGAGGACATTCTACACCACAGTACAAGTCTGATATTCAATGACTTTAATGTTTTCTATAGTTTTCACGGGTCAGACTATCTGACCCATTCCCAAAGCCAAATATATGTTTTTTCCCAATCAGAAAAAAAATTCCCAATCAGAAGCACCTTATACAAAACATTGTCTACTGGAGCAACCTGGTCTATATTTTGAAGCTCTTTGAATAACTCCATTATTGTTCCTTGTGTCATAAATGTTTTTTTTGTGTCTATTTGACAGAAATGTAGATTTGAATGCTTGTTTATATTAAATTTAGATACGAAAAGTCTATTCTTTTAACTATGAATAAAACAATTAAAGTTTTCCCAAATTGGCAAATTTTCCCAATTTATCTAGGGTCTTTTCTCCAAAATGGACAGAAAAATGCTTGTATTCCGTTGCATGTTTTTATTCATTGACAACAGCAACAATGATATGTTAGGAATGCATCAGACGATCTTCGATGAGATGCATCTTTCTATCAATTACTGCATTGTATCTACATCAATAACAACCAATTGCCTTAGACTCTGATTGTTCTATCGGTAATTAGTTGCCATATATTGACCTCATGTAATTTTTGTTTGGAACTTTGTTAGTTTGTTGTTAGAGAAATATTTCTTAGCCGAAGAACTTCTGAAGGTGGGGAAATTTGGTGATGTGCATGAAACCATGATTTATTACTTAGAATGAAGGACATATTATATGGATTAAATCCAAATTTGATCATTTGAAAGCATGGTAAAATGTGCTGAATGTGCGAAATATGGTTTTGGTGGAAATACTACGGATAATACTCTTGTAATAATTCGGAAACAACAACAAAAATTTCCGACTTATCGATGGATTCAAAATGTCGCAATGTTTTTATTTATTTTATTTACTCATCAAAAAAATGAAAACAGTTCCGTCATGCTGTAAAAGGGATGTTAACAACACAATTCCTTGTTTTGATGTTTAATTAACTTAGGAAATTAAGTTAGGGGCATTACCTTTGTATGTGAATTATCTTCTTTGAAGTTTGTTTCATTCAACTTTCAAGACACAACTATGCAATGGCTAATGGATTTATTTACAATATAAATGTGGAATTAAAATTGTTTGGATTGGAGTATGTGGTTGCTAGAGTTATGGGGAATGGAAAGTACCTTATGGCTTTGATTCAGGTTGGTAATTTTTGCCTCATTTACAACCTACATTTACTCTTATCCTAAGGTTCAAACAATATTCTATTAACATGGTGCTCGAATTGTAAAGAAAACAAAGACAGGATTAAATACCTGACTTAACTTCAGTAGATCTAAAAATCAAATTTTGTTTGTACCTCTGGTAAAAAGTCATTTTTAGCGTAATCTGGACTTTGTACCTATTAATTCCTGATTTCATCTATTTAGAGAAAAATTAACAGCCCGAATCATTGGTTTCAAAATGTGGCTTTTTTGGAACGTCAAAGGGTCAATTCCAGGGTCAAATAGGGGGCCTATAACCTTCTTATTCATCAGAGTTTTACTTCTGCTTTAAATGTTCACTTTTGTTGGGTGAGTTCAGTTTTTCCTGATGAAGCAAATGTATTGTTGTTTTCTGTCTCTATGTAGACATTGCACCAAATGAAATTTATTTAATTGTTGGAAACTGTTTAGTAACCTCTGAAGTTACGCAAGGTGTGGTGATTCCTAATTTAAATTTAATTGTGATATTAAAACCAGGCGACTGAAAGGTGATCATGCAGTTAAAATGCCTAGCTTCAGCTTTGTTACAATTTGTAGTAATGCATCTGGTTAGATGTATAAAGGTGTTGTTGTGTTCGTTGGGCAGATATTTTACGGATTGAAATAGGATCTATTTGATTGGTTCCCACACCTGTTAGTGTCGATTTAATTCTGTAGTCAGCCATAAAATGTTGGAAGCTGAAGATATCTACTTCCGGACTTATTAATGGTTGATTCTGTTGTTCTGAATTCTTCTGTCTGTTCTCGGGGTTAATTTGGCTGTTCTGGGAAGATTTACCCATACCCTTTAAATGCGGAATTTTTGCATGTTAAACTTAGAAATTGGGGGAAATACTAGCATTTACAGCAAAATATTACTAATAAAAGTAAAGGATGTATAAACGTACTTGATTAATTAATATGGACTATTGCTATTTATATAAACTTCTTCATATTTATTGGGAATGTTTACATTCAATTTGGGAAAATATAATTTTATACTTCTTCGCTTTGGGAATATGGCCGAAAAAACAGGTATAAAACAGCTTGAAAAAAACTCTGGTTCTGCAACTTACATGAGTAAAGAGGTACTATACATAGACTAGTCCTTTTAGCTAAAAAGACTCCATTTTCCCCCAAAAAGTGTCATTTTTCCTCCCAAAAAGTAAGACAAAAAAATGTTTTTATTTACTTTTTTTACCTGACCCTGACTTTTCAGCACTTTGAGATGAAGAGGGAAAAGAAATAAATTAATGCAGTCAGCAGAAGGAGGAATTTGAAACATTTATAAGAAAAACGACCGTCACCTTATTTTCCCAAATTTAGGACTTATCGGCAATTCTTTTCCCAATTGAAAAGGCACAGGCAGTAAAACTATTTTCCAAAAAAATCCCTGTATACATGTATTGACTTGATAGCTTTAATATGGATTAAAGTCTTTACAAAATTTCAGTTTAAAATAGATTTTTTTACCAAATCAGTAAGTTTTCTTGTCTCCCTAAGCTGTTGAAAATGGACTGCATCTCTGCTAAATTATGAATTAGTTCATTATGAAAATTGTGCAGGTTTAAATCTGTGAAATAACTAAGTTGTAATCTCGATTTATAAGTTTACATGTGTATAGCCTGCTGAGCACTCGTCAAAAGCACACTGTACTTAAGGCATCATTGAAAAATTATTTGTTTAATGGCATTTACCCTACTCAGCAAATTTATTGCCTTTATCGGCATAAAGGTTTCAGCTATTGTTACACAGCACCAAAATATTCCCCCTTTCTGACAAAAAATTTTTTTTGGAGTAGGGGCCATTTTCAGGATTAGGTAGGGATATGCTTGGAACAAAAAAATAGGCATGGCCTTACTGGGTACTTTAACAAATTTGATTCATATTTATGTGAAGAGCTTAAGTTTATCAGACTCGTATCTTTTTTCGGATCAATGTGTTCCTCTGTAGTAAAATGCCCAGATGTACACAGGCAGAAGGAAATGTACCTGTATTTTTTTTCATGTATTGACTTTTTCATATTTGCTCCGTAAAAGTTCAAAACTGTCTAGATATCTTTCTTGTGTCTCCCAATAACATAGGCCTCAAATACCCAGGGTTTCTACTAGGTGCTGAATCTCAATGTCATTTTGATCCTTTTTTTCTGGATTTTACCATTTTGTAACTTAAATACCTGTAATTTAGAGTAAAATGAATCCTTCAGCTAGATTCCTACGAGTCAAAATGTGGCTTTTCGGAAATTCCAGGGGACAAAGGGTCCGATCCCGGGTCAAATGGAACCCCTAATAACGCAGTCAAATAGTACTATTTATTCATAATTCTTTAACTAGCCAAAATTATTATAAAATTCTGTAGTTTAGCAAGGTTGGTGCCTGTTTCAAAGTTTGTGGCTAGATTTGATAGATAAGTAATTAATTTGACAAACATTTATTCAACCTTATTATAAACAGACTTTTTAGACACTTCAGACAAAAGTTAGTAGACAGAACCTGGGATTATTGAATGAATAATTACACCCGACACTCAATTCGCAATATTTACTCTCTATTAGCCTGATAGCGGAAATTTGAGTGTTGAAAATGCATGACAATATATTTTTAATTCATTACTCTTTTTGGTCCATTTTCTTTGAGACTTTAGTGTGATTGTCAGATATTGGAGTAATTACTGGGCCCGGATTCACTAATGTTTTAAGACTGAATCTCAGACAGACTTAGAATTTAAAATTTCAAAAAATAAATTCTCAAGCATTTCGTTTTCATTATATTTAAACGGATAATTTTTAGCCTGAATATTTCTTGTTACTCATTCTACCTTTTTTTCCATGTTTTATCAAAATAATTTGTGTAATAATAACGTAGGAACAAAATGAAAATTTTACCATTTTAAAGTCTAAGTCTGAGATTCAGTCTTAAAACGTTTGTGAATAGGGGCCCTGGATTTTAGTGCCACCGTCTCATATTACACTCAAATCTCTATGGAAGTGGGTCATGAAGAATGTTGAACACTCATTTAATGTCATCATACAATATTCACACTCAACAGTAATCACTATCAAACTTATACAGTAAATCGAGGAGTTAGAGCCAGAACCAACCATCTCCTTAGTAAATTCAAACAAAGATGGTTGATTCTGGCTATAATCCCTCGAAATTTTGAAATTTGAGTGCTGAATGTAAGTACCGTATCTGATATAATCCCGGGCCAAGATTAGAGTTATAATGACCAATAGCTCTTAGGCTACCTACAAGCTCCAGCATTTAAAGCGGAAGTATCTGATAAAATCATCATTATAGACCTAATGCTACTACACGTAATCAGTAATGGGTCAATGATAGCTGGATAGTATTTTTCTTCTTGGTCCTATAATAATTTAACATGTGTACAACTCATAGAATAATCCTTCAGATTGTGGTGTATGAATATTAATTATGCATGAATCACTCTAGATTGATTCATTTCTTTCTTATTAATTAAAACTCCAGATCTCTGCATTGTCATATGCTGTAAAACATTTCTTTACTGTCGTTTAGGGACACTGGTGGGCGTCATGTTTGTATATATCATTATACGGCTGTGTTGTTATTGTAGTTGCTGTCTCCGTGGTGATGTTGTCGCTGTTGTTTTTACAGTTTTATGTTGTATTTGAATCATTGTCGTGGTGGTTAATTGTCCAACTGCACATTCTTACTAACAGGTGTATCAGCGATGCATGCATGCATGTATGTCGGCACATCGCAGCAAGACTTTATGGCTGTATGACATCAGTTGACATTTGTCATAGCCTTGTAAAGTTGTATGGAAATAAAGATATTTTGATTAATTAATTTTTTTTTTGTCATGGCGCCTTGGGGTTTTTTATGGTCGGGATGTCTGGAATTTCGTCATCGGTTTCTTTGTTTACATTAAGATGAACTAGTTTTGCTTGCCCTCGGATTCTGTTCTAGTTTTGAGACTGACGAAATTTTTAGAAGTCAACTTCAGGATGATTTGAAGGGATTTATAAGCAAGTGATGTCCCCAGACAAAATTTTCGAACATGCTATCAGGGGTTCCATTAGGGGGCTGAATCTCGAGGGTCATTCTGATAATTTTTTACCTGATTCTACCATTTTTTATCCCTAAATGTCTTTAATTTAGAGAAAATTTGACCCCTCAGCCAAAATCTGGAGGGTCAAAATGTGGCTTTTTCGAAATTCTAGTGGTTGAAGGGTCAACTCCAGGGTCAAATGGAACCCCTGTGCTATTGTAGTTATTGACTGACCTTTTAGTCATGAAAGCAGATTTTTATGTCTGTGATATCATAATAATTCTCGATGTCAAGAGTCCTTCATGCACTCATAAGCTTTAACCTGGCTGGGTCTGTTGGTACAGTGTTTTACTGCCAGTAAGGAAGTCACAGGTTTGGACCCAGGTGAGGTGTAGGTATCTATATCACAATATCACTGAAGATAAAACATCCAAAGTTGTTAGTCCTCCGAACTCGGAGTCGGATTATTGTGAGGAAGTTGTAAGTCTCTCTCAGAAGAAATGTTTAATATAATTTGGTTACCCTTGAACACTGGTTAGGTCAACTGACTGCTTTTAATACATAACTGAAATAGTGTCGAAAAAAACAATGCACAACTCCCAACACATCCCTTTATTCACTTAAAAACAAAACTACTGTTAAAAAACAGGGTTTTCCATTGGATTATTTTAAAAGGGGGGTTCTTGAACTCATACATTTGTAAATTTGGGAGTGCCTGATACATTTTTGGGGTCCCAAGAGTAAAGTTTTGGCTGTGACATTTTTATCATTAATTAGCCATTTTGATCATGTATTACCGCGGCACTTGCAAGGTACAAACACTGAGGTGATATTGGGGAAAGAAATTACCTCAAAGGCGTTTAAATAACAAAAAGTACCAATTTGCTGAAATTGGCTGACTGGACGCTTGTGGGTCCTGCATATGCGTACCTGTTCATGATTGTCAGTCCTAGGCCTGAAAATTGTGTTATGAGATGCAGAAAATGCACATCAGTATCTGGGAAATCCCTTATAAATAAAATTACAAACATGCGCAATGTACTTATGCCTCTTAAGGTAAACCAATTTCATGAATTCATTTTCTTAGCCAGTGAATGTTGATTAACATTTAAGCAATCACGATGGGAACCTCATTAATATTCAGACAGTTACCATATTTCTTGCATAATATTGTGAACTTAATTTGTTTGTACCTAGCCGACTGTCAGTAAGCGTGTGATGGTAAATGTTTAATGATATGAATGCTAAGTACGTTCCGACCTTATTTTTTTACCTGGTTCAAAATTGGTGACATAGTACAATGTTACGTATGATTTCAGTCCATACTGATCTTGTTTAATAAGTCATTAATTGTAACTGACTTAAACAGTGTATCATTGAAATTAATTTTTTGACAAACTTTTAGTGGCCAGATTGAATGGCTATTTTGCTGACTTCTAGCGCTAACCTAGCATTTTAATCATAATTCAGTTTAGGCTCTGTGCCCCTGATTCTTATGAATTGCAGAATTTACATTGTGTTACTCTCTGAGATCTTGAAAATTGTTCTTATAAATAACCTTGAATCTTGTATCAAATGAGCAGATTTCTGAATATAAGCCGGAATACAAGATAAACTATCACTTAACACACATAACTTACATATTGGAACACTTGTATTTATACCCTATGTTCTATTGTTGTATATTTCAGGAGCTTGCTTCTATAACAAAAGAGTTGAACAGTATACGAGAACAATTGATAGAAAGAGAGGAAGAGGTCCATGAATTGAAAGCTGAGAGAAATAATACTAGGGTAAGTTTACATCAAAGCATCATGATTGTCTCCCTTGTGTATATTAGATTACATAATTACCTCCCTTGGTCAATATTTTTATGCTAGTATAAACTCGATCATCTGACTTCTCTACAGAGATTTTAATGACTATGTCATTCTAAGAATGATGAAGGGGCATAAAGTGTTACCGCTGTCTGTGCATCCGTCTGTCTGTGCATCCGTCTGTCTGTGCATGCAAAACATTAGTTTTGCAATCCCTTATTGGCCAACAAGTATTGACTAGCTGAACATGTTCTTCTTGTCACCTGAATTAAGCAGCCACTTGTCTTAAATAGTCATCTTGAATGAATCCCGGTAGGCAATTTTTATGTTAAATACAAATTCCATTATATCACCACCTGCTTTAAACGGCCTGGTTTGATATATACCTTGACTGGCTGTTTAAGACAGGTTTGACTGTTTGATAGTGTTGTGTACTGTTTATTATTGATAGTAATAATGTCAGATATTAACATATTAATGTCCAGTGTCACGAGGAAGCATTACATGTGGTCTAACTGACTACAGAAATTAATTGTAAGTCTTCCCTTCTAAAAAATGATGAAAGAAGACTTGCGATATTCAGTAAACGTAATAAAGTGTCATTTGAATCCTCCTGCCAGCTTTGAGTCATTCATTGAAATTACTGCAGTAACTCGATAATGGCTGACTTAAAAAATCTAAGGCTCGTCTGGTTTAGCTTAGTTGGCAGAGCGCTGGGCTTTCATCCAGAAGGTTCATCATTCATTGAATATACTGCAGTTACTCGATAATGGCTGACTTACAAAAAAATCTAAGGCTCGTCTGGTTTAGCTCAGTTGGGCTTTCATCCAGGAGGTTCGGGTTCAATACATGTTCAGGGCAGGTCATGACCAGTCACCTTCTGAGACATTTAGCTACGGTCATTTGACGTCCACCTCTGATTCATGTCGAGAAGTTGTCAGCTGCTTTCAGAAGGGCGTGTTAATAGTGGTTGATAATTAATTCTAGGAAAAAATGGTTAGGTCAACTCTTTGCCGAGTTCTGTGACTGAAAAAAATGGCATTAAATGCAACAAAACTGCAAACATCTAGGTAATGTAGATAATGTGGACTTAAAGTTAGCTTTGAATGAATTAACTAAAAATCAAAGGCATAATACTGTCCCGCGAAAACCTTTTTTTCTTCAAAAATATTGAGTGTTTCTTCATGTGAGTTCAAATTGCTTTAAATATACATGCTTTTATTCTTTCAGTTATTGTTAGAACATTTGGAGTGTCTAGTGTCTCGGCACGAGAGGTCTCTAAGAATGACTGTAGTTAAACGACAGGCATCATCACCTGCAGGCGTCTCCAGTGAGGTGGAAGTATTAAAGGCTCTTAAATCATTATTTGAACATCATAAAGCTCTCGATGAAAAGGTAAGTTCTTGTTTCAGCTGAAGGTTAAATGTATGCACATAAACCTCCTTGGTAATTGCACATAAACCTCTTTAGTTGCGCATAAACCCTTGGGTTGCACATAAACCTCCTTGGTTGCGCATAAACTTCCTTGGTTTGCGCATAAACTTCCTTGGTTTGCACATTAACTTCCTTGGTTTGCACATTAACTTCCTTGGTTTGCACATAAACTTCCTTGGTTGTGCATAAACCCTTGGGTTGCACATAAACCTCCTTGGTTGCGCATAAACTTCCTTGGTTTGCACATAAACTTCATTGGTTTGCACATAAACCTCCTTGGTTGCGCATAAACCCTTGGGTTGCACATGAACCTCATTGGTTGCGCATAAACTTCCTTGGTTTGCACATAAACTTCCTTGGTTTGCACATAAACTTCCTTGGTTTGCACATAAACTTCCTTGGTTTGCACATAAACTTCCTTGGTTTGCACATTAACTTCCTTGGTTTGCACATTAACTTCCTTGGTTTGCACATAAACTTCCTTGGGTTGCGCATAAACTTCCTTGGTTTGCACATAAACTTCCTTGGTTTGCGCATAAACTTCCTTGGTTTGTGCATAAACTTCCTTGGTTTGCGCATAAACTTCCTTGGTTTGCGCATCAACTTCCTTGGTTTGCGCATCAACCTCCTTGGTTTCAGTTTTTGTTTGTATTATCGGTGATCTGTTGACTTTTGATGTAGCCCCCTGATTTGCGTAGTTGGTAAAGCATTCATCTGCCAATCTGGAAGTTTTAGATTCGAACCCTGGGTGAGGTGTATGTTCTTTGAGACATTCTGACCGAAGGTAATACATATGAAGTCATTTGTCCTTAGACTCTGATTCATTGGAAAAGTTGTCTTGCTTCCAGAGCAAAAGGTTTCTTCTGGTATGAAAATCAGGAACGCCGGTTAGGTCAATTGACGGTCATACACTGCTGAAATAGTGTTAACCACAGCATAAAACTCCCAACACACAACACATTGAATTTTTAACATTTAGCACATTTAAGTTCCGATTTGATTGCATTCTGTCTTGAAGTGAAACCATATATGCTGTTATTGCAGCTGTATTGTTTCCTTTTAAAATTTTACATTATTCTAAAATTTATATATTTTGAAAAGTAAGACATACATCTTGATATGTAGGTAAAGTCTTCTTTATGGTTTAATTAACTTCTTTGAAATTGGTGCATTTAGCATGTTAATGTTAGCATATATTTTAATATACAGTCTGACTATCCGAAAACTTGTATTATCTGAAATAAACATCAGGTCCAGTGTATCTTCTTATACATGTCAAATTGA
Source organism: Mactromeris polynyma (assembly GCA_032209605.1). Taxonomy (NCBI): domain Eukaryota; kingdom Metazoa; phylum Mollusca; class Bivalvia; order Venerida; family Mactridae; genus Mactromeris; species Mactromeris polynyma. Next base: position 2,296,558 of record JASFXZ010000029.1, read on the forward strand.
AATAGGCTATTGGAAACCATGTATTGAAATAAATTTCGGACCCGATGAATTCGAATGAACGAGGTCGGACTGTACGTATGTATGCAAGGCGTCTAAATATTTACTATGATTGACTATATTTGTATGTTAACAGGTCAGAGAGAGGTTACGTGTTGCTCTGGAGAGAGTTTCCACATTAGAGGAAGATTTAGCCACTGCTAATCAAGAGGTAAGGTCTTGCATCCTACTAATAGCAGAAACGAGGGATAATTTGTTGAAAAAATCTACCATTGTTTCAAGTTATCTTGGAGAATACTTAAAAGATGCTGTTTGGAGAAATAGTCAATATTTTCTTTAATAAATGTTACCTAAAATTTTTCCTAATTTAGACAGTTGTGACTCTTATTTTCCTAATCATGCTGGACCCAATCACAAAATAGTGAAAAAAGTCCCGACTTGGTTACAGGTTGCATGAGTTTCTCTTGAAGACTTAAGTGACGGATCATTTTTTGATAGTAATATTTGCTTGTTTATAGCTTGTGTTCAAGCTTGTGTTCATCATTTCATAAATTTTGATTATTAACAATATTTTCTCATAAAAACAGGTCATTTCAAAATTATTTATATAATTGCTAGCTTTAAGAGAGCAACAGACTAAAATTCCTTATCAAATACTCACAAGTTGTTGTATTTTTGCAGTTGTTTACGCTACGAGAACAGCAGACTAAATCACGTCATTCTAGCGGATCGACTGAAGATGGTAGACATTCAGTGAAGAATGATCCAACTTCTCCCCCACCCAGTTCTGATCATACCGATAGAGAACATCATCCAAAGGTAACTTGTTTAGGCCAAAATTACAAAGTGTTTCAGGGGTTCAATTTTGACCCTTGATTTGACTCTTTGACCTCTGGAATTATCAAAATTCTATATTTTGACCCTATGTGTTCTGGCTTAAAGGTCAATTTTTGTCTAAATTTACAAGTATTTTGGCTATAAAATGGTAAAATCTGGTCAAGATGACCCTCAAGATTTAGCACCTAGTGGGGTTCCTGGTGTTTATTTGTCTTCTTACCTACCTTGCCAAAACTTCTGTAACAATGTTTTTAGCCCTTAATATGAAATATTTTAGTTTCCATCATGAGAAATATAGTTAGGCAATTTCTTTCAATTCAAGAAATGTTGATTCTTTTAAAAAATCTACTTACCCAGCTTCAAAGAGTAGGGTAGATGTAGCAAAATGGTGAAAATAGACTCGAAAATTGTGTTCTTAATTTGAGGGTGGTCTTATTATTGAGGTGGTCTTTTATGTGGGTTTACTGTATAAATAGTTAAAATCACCCCCAAAATAAATGGAAACATGGACAATTACAGTCAAACCTGTCTGTAAAGACCACCCATGGGAACAGCAAAATGTGGTCTTTGTTTACAGGTGGTCTCTATTATCAGATTAAATATCATTGAAAATGGTCTGATGGGAGATAAATTGGTGGTCTTTGCAGACAGGTTTTGCAATAGTGGTCTTTGTTCGCAGGTGGTCTTTAACACAGGTTTGAGTGTATACAGACATGTAAACAATTGCAGTGGCAAACGAGATACAAAACAAGATACATACATAAATATAAATCTATTCTAAGAATCTATGGTCTTGTTCCCAGCCCAGAGTCCTAGGTCTGCACTGCATTTGATATCATATGTTGCTGACGAAATTTCTACTCCCGATTTCACTTAAATGACTTTTTCTTTTCAGAGATTATCCAATGGTTCTATAGATCCAGATTCTGATGTGAATAGAGTTATAGAATTACAAGAAACGGTAGAGAAACAGAACTCTGAACTTACAAATACACGAACAAAAATGTTAGAAATGAACAATAAATTTACTGAGATAGAGGAAAGCTACACTACTGCCCAAAAGGATTTAATTAAAGCTCAGGAACAAGTTGTGAAACTGCAGAGAGATCTCAGAGAGGTAAGGCTATTGAACAGTTTGTTGGTAGCAGCCTTTTTTTTCGTTTTTTGGGGAAGTATGGCGGGTCCTTTTGATCTTTAGGGGGAAATTTGCATCATATTTCACCAAATTTGGGTATTTATAAGATTTAAATTTTTAAATAATTTTACTGAAGGGGAATTTTTTTTCTAAGTAGGGAAAAAATATATACTTTTTTCTTTGGGGAATGGGGCCCAATATCGGCCCCAACTTTGCCATAAAAAAGGGCTGGGCAATGTTGGGCGGTCAAAACAAGAGGTTTGAACGGGTTAAACTGGTTCAAATGTCTTGGTCACTTCTCCTAAAGTGATCAAAACTTGTTGATTGTTATTCGGTGCTTGTCAATTTAATATTTTGTGGTTCTTTTAAAGGTGGATCTCTGTTCTATCAATACATTATATATGCTTAGTAATATATTTGAGAAAGTGGCATGTTAATGCCTTCATACAGACTTACTCTAAAACATTGCATTGTAACTTTTCTTAATAGTTTCATGGAAACTGCAAAACATGAGTCTGATACAGATATTTCCTATGCAAGCACCAACTTGGCGTGTTGGTCAGGATAGAATACATCTGTATCAGACACTTGTATTAGTGCTTTTGGTAACCATATAAAAAAGCGACAATGCAGTGTTGTAGCTTCGTCTGTATGAAGGCAATTACCAACCATTTTCTCATATTTATGGTAAGTATATTTTGTCTGTTAAACTGTAAATTATACACCATTGTATATTTCAGTCAATTGCCCAAAAAGAGGACCAAGAAGAAAGGATAGCAACTCTAGAAAAACGTTACCTGAATGCTCAGCGTGAATCTACATCACTACATGATTTAAATGATAAATTAGAATCAGAACTAGCTACCAAAGACGGCCAGTTAAAACAAGTAAGTAGATATTTCTTCCATATTGTCACAGTTAGAATGCTGACCTACTGTCTCAGATATAACTTTTAAGAAGAAGAGTAGCTAAGAAAAGAAGAGAGAAGCTTTCTTTAACGTCGCATATATGATCAACAAGTAACATGAGCTACAAAGCTCTTGTGCAACCAACAAGTTATCCACTAACAGATACTTACCTGGGCTTATATATCTCCTGATACTACCCTTTATATACTGAGTGCCTAGTAAGGGAGCTACCAGTACCTTTTTTCATGTCTTTGGTATAACACGGCTAGGGATTGAACACGCACTCAAAGTAGACACTCTACCAACTGAGCCACTGAGCTAAGACTGCCGTAGACTGGCCTCAGAGATATTCCGACTGTGCGACTTACAACTTTTAAAGTATCTCAGGGATTGTAATTCTAATTTTATAGAAAAATTATGAAAATTTAAAATTTACCTAAACATTAAGATTGATTTTTATGTATGTTCTGTGCAACTGTCGGGTCTGTACATCCAAGGTCACAGGCAATGTTACTCAAGATCACTTGTGACATCTTGTTTTGAAATACAGATTATCTGCTAAAATGGTATTCAAACAGTGTTTTGTCACAAAACATGGTAAAAAAATGATTAACTGCTTATAACCTGATATTTAATCTTTTATTGGAGTTAATAATGTTGAATGGTTCAATATTGGATATAATTACTTCGAAAACTCTCTATCCTACTTGCTTCTTGTTTTTCGACCTTCAATTTATTTTGGTACCTCTGTTTATTTCAACAGTTAGAGGAGAAAATCAAAGCACAACTAGAAAAATTGGAAGCAGCAGAAAACAAGCTGCAACAGTCATTGCATAAAGCTGAGACCCTGCCTACTGTGGAGGCGGAGCTACAGCAGAGAATGGAGGCCCTGACGGAGGCAGAAAGGAGGCATGGCTCAATTGAAGAACGAATGCAACAACTAGAGGCCAAAGTGCAAGAGAAAGAGTCTGAATTACAAAGGGTAACTAATTGGTTTATGTCTAGCCAATCAATTGCATTATACCGAAGTCCATTGCACAGATACATCTGTATGATTTATTACGATTGCATTACACTAGAATTACATGCCAGATTTGGAAGATTAGTCAGTCATTTTTTGTTTTAATCTGTGGTGTTGAATCATTGCCATAGCCTTGTTCAGTTATTTTACGTTCATTTAATTAATGATGTCTGCTTTTAGAGTGGGAAATAATTATAGACTTCAGGTCTGTAGAAGTGAAAATGGCTATGTGGATAGTTATTATATAACGGCTTTTTATTAAGTGATATTATGTGCTAATCCTAGACTAGGGCTAGTAGGCATTGAAATAGCCTTTGAGTATTAAAACATTATCTGGCTACTAAAATTGTTAAAAAAATGCCAATTTTACACTAATTACTCTCTGGTCTAATCTGGCTATCAATTTTTGCTAACAAATTCAGCCTAGTAATCATAAGTGCTGATGCTCTGCTTGGTAAATACAGGATTCTTTGTAAAACTTACTCAGAAGTAGTTATGACAAAACACACTTGTATGTTCTAAATACTTAGGAAATAGCTAATTATAATATGTTCTTGGTTTTACACAATTCGTTATTGCCCTTTATGCTTTCTTTCCTCTGCATCTTTGACTTTCCTCTACATCTTCAACTTCCTTCTACATCTCCAACTTTCCTCTACATCTCAAACTTTACTCTACATCTCTGACTTCCTTCTACATCTCCAACTTTCCTCTACATCTCAAACTTTACTCTACATCTCCGACTTTCCTCTACATCTGTGACTTAGTCTACATCTGTGACTTAGTCTACATCTCCGACTTTCATCTACATCTCCAACTTTCCTCTACGTCTCCAACTTTCATCTACATCTCTGACTTCATCTACATCTCCGACTTTCCTCTACATCTCTGACTCTCCTCCACATCATGTCAACTGATTGGCTCTTTCTGTTTTCCTTGTTTCAATAATGTTTAATTCTTAACTAGATCTTGAGCTTAACATAGTATCACCTTTACATAAGGATGTCATTCAGTCAGAATTCCTGGTTATTGTATTTTAAGCTCTGTTATATATATCCCAGGGCTCAAGAAATCCACTAGCCCGATGTCCTGGACAAATCTCATTGCTGATTCGGGCTACGAACAGTTGTGTTGGATTTAGTCCAAGACAAGACTGTTATGCATGCCTATGTCACTGTTAATCTGTACCCTATACTATGCTCAGACAACTAGCCTCCCAAGTCGGACAAGTCAACTTTGACATGTACACTTGTCCAGAACAACTGTATTTAAAGAAAATTTCTTGAGCCATGTATCCCCCATTTTCCTTCTATGCCTCTGCTCACAAAATATAGTCTCATATTAATGGCACTGTGGTTGTATTTAGCCTGACTCCATTATGCTGATGGACATGATCTTAAATCCCATTATTGAAAGTGTAAATCTATGCTGTGAGTAAATTCCGTCAGCCTCGTGTGTGTATTTAAGATTCACTGACTGAAAATCACTATCATGTTTATTAGGCACGACATCGGGACAAGATGAATGAGGAGCATAACGCGAGACTCTCCGCCACCGTGGATAAACTCTTAACCGAGTCCAACGAGAGACTGCAATTACATCTGAAAGAGAAGATGCAAGCATTAGAGGAAAAGAATCAGTTAACGCAGGAGTTAGAACGTACCAGGAAAGCTTTAGATGATAATCAACAAGAAAAGGTTTGATTGAATTTGTTGGTTTTTGTTCAAGTTATTTAAAAGTTACTCTATTGTCATTAGGTCTGTACTGTATAATAAGCAGTGCGCACTGAGTTTTCATTTTTCGTTGATTTGCTCCTATTAATTGAATCTCTGTTATATTAGGTATTTTAAAGGCGTATCCTACAATAAGGCCGTTTTTTTGTATCACAGATTTCCTTTAAACTTTTTATATTTGATCTGTGTAATGTATCTAACCAAAATATGAAATAAAAATGATAGGTCACCTTGCTCGATACAAGTTTACTATATTTTTTCTAGCGCAGAGATTTTCTTATAACTTGGTATACTATTTGAGAGTCACTGTCTGAATGAAAATATGAAATAGAAATAATACTGATTTTAAGATAAAGATTGTTTTATTGTGTTTCAAATGTAATATATATGGAAAGTGAAAGTTGAAAAATTTACCCTTAATACACTTGGTAACCCATTATCGTTTTACATTTTCATAAAATGTGTTAGTTTTAAATATTTATTGAAGATCATTTTATAATTTCAAATGTAGAATTTTAAATATTAATGACTTTGCTGTTTTTAATAATAAAGTATATAGAAAAAGAAAGTAGAAGGAAAACTACAAAACTATAATAAAATCCTTCAATTAAACAAAATGATATCATTATTTGTATTGTGCTTGGTGACTTTAAAGTTCAGAAAAAATCTTTGCATCGTATAAGAAAACAGTAACCTACTCCCTTATACGTCTTTAACCCAATGCAAACACTACAATATGCGAAAAGAACATGCGCATTAAAGTTGCGCAATGGCAACTCCCGAATACGTCTTTAACTACAGTCAGACCTCGTTTACTTGACAACTTTCTTTCTGAATACTAGGTATAATCTGAAATAAATATCAGGTCTTGGTTTATCTTCTTAGGCACATCAAATTCAAATGGGCTATTCGAAACCGTGGATTAATCGAAATAAAAAATTTGACCCGATGAATTTGAATGAACGAAGTCCGACTGTATCTATCTATGAGTTCATTTTGTATCAGTATGACTGGTTTTAAGTTTTCTTAACTGTGATGTATTTTAACAAGAATATTGAATTTGATGACATATTTCAGGAAAGAATTCTAGATGATTTGCAACGTGCCAAAAGAGAAGTTGACACACTTAGACAACAAATTGAACATCTTGCAAGGTATGTTGGATGTATCGATAGCTGAAGCCAAGGGTCTTTCATATTCTTTTTTAGTTTTTAGGTGATTTATCACCAATGTTTTGTGTAAATGCTTGTAAATTGATCTTGTTTTAGCGTCAGAGATGATCATTTCACTCCAAAAGCTTGATAAAAGACAGCAGTGCGAGTTAATATCCTCATAATAGTGTCGGAGTCATTACTTATATGTTAAGCTACACAATGAATTACTCAGGGAAGACAACTGCTTAATGATGCAGCTTGGTCGTATAAACATAACATGAAGTTAATTCAACTCGCTATGCATGACTACAATATGAATCAGTGAACATACATGTATATATGTACAGGCATATACATGGTATGAGGCTTTACTTTGGCTGGGAAGATTATTAATTTCATATCTGAATTGTTAATGTAACTTAGTGTATTGCTTTGTGTAGTTTTAATTTTCGGGCGTTCCACTAGGGACTGAATCTAAGGGATCATTTTGATAATTTTTTACTGGACTTTACCTTCTTATAGCCAAAATACTTATTATTAAGAGAAAAATTGACCCCTCGGCCAGAATCATCCAGGGGTCAAAGGGTCAACTCCAGGGTCAAATTGAAACCCTGATGATGTATAAAGAGGAAACTATTAAAATAAGGTATTACTAAATGGTTCTGATACTTTTGAATATGTGTTTTCAACTTGGACATTTTGAGTTCAATGATACAGCAAATAAATATTTTATGATACAGACCAGGCGATGGTTACCCCAGTTTGATAGGGAGTCCGGAGGATAGTGTAACCAGGAGGCAACAGAGAGGGAGAGACTCAATGGATGATCCTGACAAGGTAATTCACGGTTTATTTTGGGAAGATGACCCATGCCATTCAAATTGGGAATTTTTGCATGTTAAACTTGGAAATTGGGAAAAATAGCAAAATATCAGGAATTAAAGTAAAGGATGAAGTGATTAATCAATGAACGATTGCTAATTATATAAACTGTCTGTGAGAGAAAAGCCTCTAACTTTGTCAATATTTGGCTAAATTGAACCAAATTTTTTTCTTCAGATTTATTAGGATCAAATTGGGAAAAATATATTTTTTGGCATTGGGAATATTAAAACAGCTGGAAAAAAAACCTGTCATATATTTCCCATGTCTGGTTCCAGGAAGTGTTTCACTTATATTATAATAGGTTAACAGTCTTCGTGATAAACCACTTTCCTAAAGCTGGGTATAAACAAATGTTTTCATGGATAAAAGTTGAATGTTCGAAAATTCGTTCGGAAAGTTGACAAAATATTGGAAACCAAAATTTTCATTCGTTGACATCACTACATAAAATGTTAGTTATTTATATTAATATTATTTATCACATACCCGTGCAAATTTCTATGATACCATAAAAACTCGTATGGCTCTCTGTGCATATAATATGCAAATGGAAGGAAAACCGGAACATTATCTATACGTTACTTGTTTGCATTTAACAAAATGAGTAATGATAAAAAATATCCACATTGCCGTCTTTTGATGCCAGAGGCTCGCTTCGTATCATTTTATTCAACTTGTTTGATCAATTCAATACACTCATTTAATATCCTCTATATATTTTACAGGTGAACACGTTGAATGAGCAAGAATGGGAGAAGTTACAGCAAGCCAATGTGTTAGCTAATGTTCAACATGCATTTGAATCCAGTGATACTGAAGGGTCGGATGGAAACGATAGTTTGATTGGTGCATTTGATATGTTATCACCATCTGGACATACGGATGCACAGACACTTGCCATCATGTTGCAGGAACAGCTCGACGCTATAAATAATGAGATTAGGTATGTTAAGAGTGCCCCTGTAAGTAAAGTTTGAATGGAGTATAAAAATATGATCTTATAGTCGGTTGGTCTGGTTATTTGGTTTAATAATATGAGAGACATTGGTCTTTAGCCTTTGAAAGCCTTTGTGAAAGTTCCCACGAATGGACATAATTATGAAGTCATGATTGTCTGATTCCAAAAATAATAACAAAAGCATTGGACAATATAGCCTGACCCATCCCTTGAAACGTGAGTTGGTCTCATTAAGTTGAATCAAATACTGTATAGCTGGTTATATTGGCGGGGTTTTATTTTGGCGCTTATGGCGGTCGAGGTCTTGACCACAAAAATATAATTAGATTAATGATGAGTAAAACACTGAATGATTCTGAATGTTCAAAAATAAATATTAAAATTAAGGAGAACTTGTAAACCCGCCAAAATTTGGCACCGCACAAATAAAGCGCTATACAGTACTTTAAAACGTTTTAAGTCACAATTTAGGGTGTCATATTCATATACATTACAGATTGATTCAAGAAGAAAAGGAGTCGACTGAGCAGAGAGCCGAAGAACTGGAAAGCAGGGTAGGAAGTGGTAGCCTAGAGACTCTCGCCGGCAGATGGCTGTCTGATAGGTCCCCAACCCAATCTGGTCCCACGTCCCCTACCTCTACCCTTGCCCAGCATACATCACGTATCTCAGAGCACTTCTCACTGCTAAATGCTAGCTCAGCTGTAAGTCGGGCTTGTCTGTATCCCACCCAGCTACTGTTTGATGTTTACCTTGTGATTCTGTTAGCTTGTCGGTATTTATCTTGATGTACTTGTTCGAGCCTTTATACTGACCCCTTATTAACTCTGAATCCCTTTTTTCTAAGTAGAGATATATGTATATTCGGAATATAACTAAGTTTCTGTTTTCTCTATAGGACATAAAATTTGTGTTAGAATTTCATTGTTTCCTGTCGTGCTGTCTTGTGAAAAATCGTAGTAACACTCGAAACTATTCGTAGCTGTTTCAAGTATATTCATGGTGTCACCAATTTTATTTTTACATTTGTTGGACTGGTAAATGATTGAATCGACTAAAGTTTTTAGGTTAGATATTCTTCATTAAAATATTTTGGCATAGATAAAGTCCAATAGTCTAAATTTTGGCATAGATAAAGTCCAATAGTCTAAAAGATTGGCATAGATAAAGTCCATTAGTCTACATTTTGGCATATATAAAGTCCAAAAGTCTACATTTTGGCATAGATAAAGTCCAATAGTCTACATTTTGGCATAGATAAAGTCCAATAGTCTACATTTTGGCATAGATAAAGTCCAATAGTCTAAATTTTGGCATAGATAAAGTCCAATAGTCTACATTTTGGCATAGATAAAGTCCAATAGTCTAACATTTTGGCATAGATAAAGTCCAATAGTCTACATTTTGGCATAGATAAAGTCCAATAGTCTAACATTTTGGCATAGATAAAGTCCAATAGTCTAAAATATTGGCATAGATAAAGTCCAATAGTCTAACATTTTGGCATAGATAAAGTCCAATAGTCTACATTTTGGCATAGATAAAGTCCAATAGTCTAACATTTTGGCATAGATAAAGTCCAATAGTCTACATTTTGCATAGATAAAGTCCAAAAGTCTAAATTTTGGCATAGATAAAGTCCAATAGTTTAAAAGATTGGCATATAGATAAGGTCCAATAATCTTAAATATCTAATAGATAATTGTAAAATAACTAAAAAACACTAAGTCTTAATTTGCTGACTATTTGGTGTATGCAAAATTAGTTGTTATTCTTTTAATGGTATTTATAATTTGTAACTAAAATTATCAGATCGGCTTAGATCCATCCCCGATCTGGATCTGTGGTGGATATTCTCTTAAAATTTCTGTAGGTCATTCTCTGTGGGTTTTACCCGTAGTTTGTCTCTTTATAATTCTATAAATAGCAATTATCTATAAATATCTTCTAATTAAATAGCTACTATATTCATGTTAGAACCCAGTAGATGAAGTGTGGTAGATTCTATCTTGCGTTGAGAAGTTTAATATAGTTCTGATCAAATCAACGACTGAATTCTGTTCTCAAGGATCGATATAATTGGCTGAAATTTCTCAATGTCCGAATTGTTATTTATTAATTGGCCCTACTTACTTGAATCTGACTAATTACGTATGTTTGTTTATGCTTTTTTATGAATAACTGCATCGCTTATTGATGTATATTTCGATTACTAATTGGTTACTAATGCTAACAAGATTATAGCATTATTTTGCTTATTTTTTACTTAAAATTTCATACTAGTATTTTTGTATTGCATACTAAACAAGTTTGGCACATGCAATCAAAAGTTACTTCCCCCTTTCTGTGATGGAATATTTGTATTGTCTGCAAATTTTGATTGCTTGATACCATTATAACTGCTCAAACATAATATTGTTTATCTTGCATTTTCATTCTCTGTCCTGGGTTTTAACTGAAATTTATGTTTAGCAAAATGAATGTTTTTTTCTTATGTTTGTGCAAGCTGAGTTACGTCCCTTGACTTTACAAAGTATGCTAACATTGAATTTCCTTGTCAACAGAAGTGAACATTAAATGTTATTCCTCCTGTTTTTGTCTGTAAAGTAATTGTCTCTTTTGTATGTATAGAATTGTACCCCTTCCTCGTTTCTATGGTGACTGAGAATGTAATTTTGTCATAAGAAGAAGAGTTATTCCCCCTGTTTTTATGTCTTTGCCACGATTGTCTCCCTTGTTTGTATGAATTGTAACCACCTGATTTCTGTGGTGACTTGGAATGTGAACATCACTGTATTCAATATATTGTGAATATCTTATCTGTTGTGATGACTGTACAAGTTTGTAATTGTTCATTGTGACAGATTTAGCCATGAGTTTCAGTAATGCAGCCCTTTATTATGGCAAATTTGGGGCCGATATTGGGCCCCATTCTCCGAAGAAAAAAGCATATATTTTTTTCCTTCTTAGAAAGAAATTCAGCTTCAGTTAAATTATTTAAAATTTTACCCTTAAAAATTCCCGAATTTGATGATTCATGATTTCCCCTATCAAGAGTACCCGTCATACTTCCCCAAAAACTGAAAAAATGGCTGACTAGTTTGGTCACATATTTACTGACATATAATCTTTTGCTAAATACATAATATATACATACCAGTTCCTTTCCATTTAGTTTCAACAATTATGTAAATAATTCATACCAACTTTCCCCAATTACGTCTTGCAAAAAGATGTAACCCAGTTTATGGAATTGCGTACGTTTAGAATAATAAAATACAGACCAAGTTTGATATCAGTTACAATTCACAATTCTTATACACATTTTGTATTTGGAATCAAGATATTTACAACTGCTAGGCACTGATAATGGAGTAACAAGATTGCATAACATGGCAAAATGTCTGTTATAAAATTGTGACACTAAATATGAATAGATTCTCTTTATATAACAGATTTCCACTCAAACCATACTTAAAACATATTCCTTGTACAGTAAACCCTCACTTCAAGACCACCTCAATAGTAACACCACCTTGTAATTAAGAACAAAATGTTCATGTCCCATTTTCACTGTTCTGCTCTTTATTCAACCTCGATATTCAGACCACCTCAATAAGAAGACCAGTTATCAAGGGTTCCAAGGGTGGTCGTATTTGTAACGTTTTACTATACATATATAGTTTGGTCCAATTGTGAACCTACCCGACAGTGGTCTGCCGATATTATGTTATTATATATATGTATACAGTCAAACCTGTGTTGAAGACCACCTGCGAACAAGGACCACTATTGCAAAACCTGTCTGCAAAGACCACCACTTTTATCTCCCACAAGACCATTTTCAATGATATTTAATCTGTTAATAGAGACCACCTGTAAACAAAGACCACATTTTGCTGTTCCCATGGGTGGTCTTTACAGACAGGTTTGACTGTACATTGCTCGCATGTACAGGTTTTTCAGCAGCTTAGCTTGTCAGCATATTGCTTTCCACAGATTTAAGTGATTGTGTTAGATTTGAGGTTGCTTTTGTAAAAGTTTTGACCGCAAAGTCTGGCTTGAAGATTTTACTGTCTGATTTACTAACTATTTGTTTGAAATGTTTTCCATACCGCTTGCACACTGAATGTGGTAACATTTCGATGATATTGTTTGTGATTCGTTACCAAACCTTTATGACGTGTTGTTTGTTAATTAACAAGTTTTGATAATCTCTTTTTCTTGGATAATGACAGATAAGACACAAAATCTATATATCTTCTTTATGCGTTCATGTTACCATATATTTCTGTTAGGAGAACACCTGTTTTTTATATGGTTTTCTGTCAAATGTTCTTAACTATAGCAAACGTAGAAAATTCATGTCATCTTCTGTAATTGACTTAACTATAGCAAACGTAGAAAAAAATCATGTCATCTTCTGTAATTGACTTTCGTAGTTGTAGAATATGTAATAATTCCACAAAATTTTATATTATAGTCTTGACCATTTATAATACACATCCGATTAAAGCTAAAAATATTCAGGAAAAAAAATTGATTTGTAATATGTTTACTTGTGTTAATACAGTTGGACCTCGTTCATTCGAATTCATCAGGTCTAAACATTTATTTTGAGTAATACATGGTTTTGAATAGCCCATTTCAATTTGACGTGACGTGACAATTTGAAGATACACCGAGACCTGATACTTATTTCGGATGATACCTAGTATTTGGATAGAAGGGTGTCGAATAAACGAGGTTCTACTGTATGTCAATAATTGAAAGATTATTTGAGTGCTAGTTTGTTGCAAGTAGTTTATTCATTGAATAGTGCTATATTCTACATGTATATCGTGCATTTGGCCAGAATGTATTCATTGCCAGAAATTTTGAAGCTTGTACAAAATACACAATATTGTATTTGCTTAAGGCCACTTTTATAAGTGTTTCCCATACCTATATTTACTAGTTGAATCATACCCTATGATTATATGAAAATTGAGGTTCACTTTTGGTGGAAATTAGCATTCTATCAGTTGATATGTAGATATAGGTTGCAATTTGAAGTGAGTTAATGTCTGCTTTCATTTAGGGTCTGGTTGACAAAGATTAGGGGTTAGAAAAGCGCAGGGACTTTAGTTAATTTTTAGTTGGATAAATTACTGGGGTAGGTAAGCGTATGGTATGGGAATTCACTTATAATAAAAGTGGCTTGGTACCGTGTGATGTGACTAACTTGGTACTAATATTTATACTTTAGCAGGCACCGGCCTCCTCTATGCCTTCACATCTATATACATACTCCTCCTCTAGTCCACAACTTGCCACTACTGCTACAGCTGATAGCGCACCACAACAGGTGAGTGACCTTCACTCTACTGTGACCTTGACACTTGACCTTTAATTGTGTTTGAACTCATTGGGAGTTAAAAATGTGTTTCTTTGCCAGCCATTGTTGTTTTTTGTGTTCATGTATGTTTTCCTTCCCCCCAAAGCTTTGCTTATTGCTTATAAACACTGTTGATCACAATTTAGAACACAGTTGGTCACAATGTAATGTTCTTATAAAACTGTGGGACCCCTGAACTTGTCCTACTACTGCATTTTATCCTGCATACAGACTGTTATATAGCATTCTCCCCCATTGAATGCATAGCATAAAACAGGGATTTTCAGAATTTTTGAGCCAATACTATTAAAATGAGCATGGTCATGACAAAACCTGTATTAGTGACTTTGGTCATGACTTGGAGTATTTCCCATTCAATTTGTTTTGCTGTCAGAAACTAAGTGCTTTGTCAGAAGATGTTTTAGAGGCTTAATTGTGATGTATAGAAATAAACAAAAGAGGAAATATTTTTAAGTATTGTACTATTTGTTTTTTTTTTCAATTTGAAGATCAGAAGGCTTAATTAAGAATTACAAAATGTATGTACATTCTGATGTTACGTTGTCATTGTGTACCTTACTTTTGCATCTTGTTCTTAGTATTGGAATTGCTTTACAACGAAAAGTAGATGTCCGATTTTAATAATTTCGGTATGAAATGAAAGTTGAAAAATATATCTGTTAGAATATGTAAAAACATGAAAGTGGATTTTTTGGTCACTAATACAGGTTTTGTCGTGGCACAGTTCATACTCATATATAATCAACTAACAATTATATACTGTAGCAATGATGAAGGTAGAATGACCTTGAATTATGAATGTTTCAGCATGTTTGACAATGTAGTATTGGGACTGTACTTATATATGAACGAATGTAACAATTAATACGAATGAACTATATTAACATATACCATGTTTTTTGTCATTTTCTCTTTAGTTTAAAAATCCACAATCTGGTCATGATTTAGTGTTACTGGTACTGTTGATTTGACCTGACTCAGTATTTTGTAGATCGAAATGTTACTTTAACCTTGTCAACTAGATTTTTCGTCTAAATTTTTCATCTCAATTTTGAGATGAGGTTTCTCCATACGGGTTGAACAATTTTGGACTTTTAATTTCGTTCTCTTAGTATACTAGTTTGTCACAAAAAATAAAAGAACAATTATACATAATACACACAAGTGGCTATTGAAGCGACGACTGAGCATATTGAAATTTTCATTAATCCAAAACATATTTTTTGCCGAGTTTTATTTTGGCGGATTAGACTTTGACCGCCAATAGCGCCAAAATACACCCCACCCATTATAACCCGCTATACAGTAACTAGCTTTAATAACATAGATATAACACTATTCTAGATCAGAATTGCATTATCTGTTATTTTTTTTACAACAACATTGTTTGTAAATGATTGTATGATGTACGTTGCAGCAATATAGTAGAGATGACAGTTCTATAAAAGACGACAGTGTTCAGATTGTATGTGAAACTAGTCCACCAAACACTCCAAGATCCTTACGTCTAGAGCGTTTACAAACTGCCCTCTCACAAAGTGCGGAGGGAAGTCCTAGGTATGTCTGCTCGTTAGTTTATTTATTTTACATCCATTGTGAAACAAGTTCTTACAACTTAAACTAATCACTCTCGATGACGGCTTCCTGGCTACCAGCCAGTACTCACACCAAATTTAGGGATTGTGAAGTTCGTGATCAAACCACAGTCATCGAGGGTTTCGAACTTACAACCTTTGGATCAAGAGTCAGGCACTCTACCCCTCGTCCAATACGCCTCCATGTCTCCTTGTTGCAGTATCTATGTCAGTTATATCGTTAAGATATTTTTATTGCCAACTGTAGGTGGTGTTGAAGATTTAGGCCATTTGTTAACAGAATTGTAGTTATGTTTTTTATCAGTCATTTTACTTAGTCTGTGTTCCTGGCTTATCAATCAGTAATAACTTGTTCTACTGTAAGCTACTGACAGCTTCCCCTCATGAATCAGAGGTGGAGCTCAAAGTGAGGGGCTTGCATTATCTTCAGTCAAAGTGAGGGGCTTGCATTATCTTCAGTCAAAGTGAGGGGCTTGCATTATCTTCAGTCAAATAGTCACAGGGAACTTACTCTTTTCTTGGGGTTAAGGGTTTGTATGTCCTAGCAAATATTTGGAAAAATATTGTTCATTACATAATTATGTATGTATGTCATGTAATGTGTGTATTTTGTTCATTTTTATGTCCCTACCCTTTCAGGGGGGTGGGGCATATAGATTGCCCTAGTCTCTCCATCCGTCTGTCTGTCGCAAAATCCCGTGTCATGCATATGTCCAAAAGCATATGAGGTAGAGTCATAAAACTTCACAAGAATATTAAGCAGCATGTGAAGTTGTGTGCCTGGTAATTCTGATGCACATTCATCAACTATGGTCAGAATAATGGCCCTTGCTTTTGTGACAGAGGCGGGAAGTGGGGGCATCTGTGTCCTTGACACATTTCTAGTTGTGACTGATGGGGAAGCATAATTACGTACATGTATGTAATTATAATTTTGTCTCTATTTTATGTTACAGTCGAACAGTGATTGATACAACTAATAGTACGTTATCAAGTACAGCCAGTAGTCAGGATTCTCTTCATAAACACCAGAAGAAGAAAGGAATAAAGAGTTCTATAGGAAGATTATTTAGTAAAAAAGAGAAACAGAAACATAAAGGATCAATGGGCAGAGATTTACCAGCTGGTGAGTGTTAGTATCATACCCTTATTGAGTTTCGAAAATTGCGTAAAATACCAAGCGCTTAATTCCATGGTTCAGAACGTCTGAAGAATCCCAAAAATACGATTTTTTGACTGGTGCCTCGATTTTACTACTTCCATTTATCAGTTTGACATGTATTTTTTGTGAATCATTCAGGAATGAACTAAAAAATACCCCAAAACAAAAATTTATGATGTTTTTTTTGAGATCGTGGGTTCTTGCCGGGAAATGGTGAGTGGCCTATCAAATCTGGGGGTCTCCTGCGGAAATAAGGAGAGTTCACATGTATGCTATACATGCTCTGACATGGTAGCATGTCAGTAATTCCACTGCCTGTCTATCTGTAAGTCAGTAAGTTCATCCATTCATACACTTCCTGTCTCAGTTTGGGCTTTTACCAGTTCATGGGATTCCAATGAAACAAATGTTAAGCATTGCCAGGTGTATTGCAAACAATCGTTAATTCATAGGTCAAGGTCATAGTGAAGGGCACTCTGTTTCAGGGGTATTGGTCATTTTCTAGTGACACCTCATTTTTTTATTCGAAGAATGTCTGCCTTATTGGTAACTGGTAAAATTCATTACACTGTGGACACAGGGAAGAAGTTTTGACAAATATTGAAAGTGGGTGATTTTTAGCACACACTATGTTATCTGATGTATATTTTTGAATAAAATATGATTATCGTATGTTTTACTGTATTCTGATTATAGCTTTAATAAGTTCAACAATATTTCTGTGTGAGTATTATTTACCATGTGTGTGGTTGAAAACCCAGAATGATACAATATATATAATTCTGTCTGTGCATTTTCCCCATGAAATTTCTTCTTTTTTGTTCTTATTATATAACTTGCTTTATGCTGGATTGAATGCAATATCATTGTAATTTTGAATAAATGTCAACAGAGCCCTTTGACAATGTTTTTGTCCTGAGCCCCTTAGGACTCTTCCAGGAAAATCTGCCGGGGGGGGGGGGGTAGGAAGGACTACTAATTAAATCATTTAGGGGGGGGGGTCAGAATCTGTTAGTTGGGGTCAACAACCAATTAAAATTTTATTGGTGGTCCCCTAATTTTCGACTGTCATTCCTACACCCAGGGAGATTTTCCTATAGCCCTTATTGTAAAAATAGGGTCATTTAAGCATTTGTCACAACTGGACCGATGTAATCATTGGTGGTAACTTAGTAGACATGAAGAGATGTTACTCAGTATTGTATCTATTATATTTTTAAATGATGTGTTAGTCACAGTATTCATATCAGGGTATGAAAGCAAAATGAGTCTATCTGCATATAAATAGGGAGGCAGATAGGCTTGTTTAACCCTGAGAGAAGCAAGTTTACCATTATTGCAATATACGATGAATCTCAAGGGTCATTTTGATAATTTTTACCAGATTTTACCATTTAATAGCCAAATTACCGGTACCTATAATTTAGAGAAAAAATTGACCCCTCAGCCAGAGTCCTGTTGGTTATATAAATGTGGCTTTTTGGAAGTTACAGGGGTCAAAGAGTTAACTCCAGGGTCAAATGGAACCCCTGTATACAGTTAATTGAACCTTTGTGTGTACTAGTTGCAAATGCTTAAATACCTTATTTGAATGAAATTGCCAATTTTTATTGCTCCCTATTTTTAAGAGTTTTTTTTGAGAGTTTATTTGAATCAACTAGCTTCAGTATTTGTTAAGGCCATTTTACTTTTCCTTTTTACTTTTAGTCCAGTATGACCTTAAATTATATCTTTATGATACACATTGAATTTGTCAAATCTGAGGATGAACCATACTCCCTCATTTTTTTGGCCATTATATAATGTGTCAGACATGGGTTGATTTTTATTATGGTCCCAACATTCGAAGAATGGTGACAGGGCATAAAGTGTTACCCTTTGTTCTTATATGATTAACCTTTGTTGAAGGGAGGTATAGGGAATGTAGAGTAGACAGACTCCTGTTCGGAAGGTCAAGGGTTCAAATCCCAACTTGGGTCAGGTTGAATGGAGAATTTCACAGTTACTGAATAAGGTGTGAGCACTGGTTGAAATCCAGGATGCAGTCATTGAGAGTGATGAAATATAAGTTGTAATAACAAGTTTCACAATCCATGTAAAATAAATGAGTTTAAACTAGAGCTGATATCGATGGAAACAATATCATTCTATCACTGATATTATTCTGTCAATTGATTATCAATAGATATTTAAAAAAAAAAATACTTGTGAATCATGAATAATGCCTGAAAACAGCGAAAATTGACAAAAATAAATAAATAGCTGAACATTAATCATTTGCAAAAGACACACATACTTCATAATGGTTAGGAAACAGGATGGTCAAAGTTATACATAAGCATGTGAAAGACATCACTAGAAGTGAAAATATATGAAAACATGAACTGCAAGCATGTAAAAAGCATTTTATTTAACAATACTTGATATATTGTGGATATTAATCATCTGAAGTATCAATATTGTTGAAATAATTCAGATTCCAATGTATCTTATTATGCACGTCAAATGAAATGGGCTATTCGAAATCAAGTATTATTCAAAATATAATTTTGGGTTATCCCTTCACTATGTGCGGAATATTGAGTGTCATTTTGGTAACTAGTGACTAGATTTTACTACTTTATAGTCAAAATACCTATAATTCAGAGAAACAATAACCCTTCAGTCAGAATCCTGAGTGTCAAAATGTGGCTTTTTGGATATTCCTGGGGTCAAAGAGTCAACTCCAGGGTCAAATGAAGGCCTGATAGTATATGTATATATGACAATCTCTTGTGGTCTACCTTAGGCTTGATTCATGTATTCTTTATGTATACAGTATGCTTGTGTTATAGGAGTTTATATTAGGGATTTCAACGAATATTCAGATAGTCGAATACTGACTTGGCATTCGAATGTTCGATACAGAAAATTATTTTCAATACAAAAAGCTTTCCTGGAAATCAAGCTCAAACTACAAACTATTAATATGTATATGTGCAAGCAGAAATAGTGATGATAAACAAATACTTGGTGTTGTTTGTATAAATAGATGAAAGTCGAATATTCGAATACCAACATTGCCATTCATTGACGTCCCTAGTTTATATTGAACTTTCTCTTGTCTCCACTTACTGCTCCATCCATTATGATATTTGTATGTGCCCTGTTCTATATTACAGGTGCTGCAGGGTATATAGAGAGTGCTGAGGGTGCTACAGACACGTTAGGCCGGGGACTTGGGCAATCTGAATTTGATAGAAGAAAGAAAAGAAAGTAAGTGTTTTTCCACTTTTAACAATTTTATTTTACTTTATACTGATAAATCTTGGTAATTTTATTCATACAACTTGATTTTTACTCGTGTGAAAGTTAATTTTGTTTAAATCAGTAACTTCATCTCTATTTCCTTGTGTTCAAAATGGAATACAGTAAAACATGACTTAAAGCCCACTTCAATAAAAGGACCAGCGCAAAATTAAGAACACAATTTTTAAGTCCATTTTCACTGTTATGCTCATTATTCAACCTCAATATTACAACCACCTCAATATGAAGACCAGTTTCCGAGGGTCCCAAGGGTGGTCTTATTATTGAGGTTTGACTGTATTATCATGTATTATCATGTATAATTATGTATAATTCAGGGAGGAATTACTCGAGGAAGCCATGAAGGCTGGTACACCATTCGCTCTCTGGAACGGTCCTACTGTAGTAGCATGGTTGGAGGTACGGTTGCTGTTCATTTCTTTGTAGAATTCCTTAACACATTACATGAAAATGTTGTAAATGATAGTAGGGTGATAGAGCTGGTTTCTTCACCATATTTAGTGAAATTAATACAGAAATGAATACTTAACACATTGTATTTGTATGCATTTTTCGCCATTTCTAATGCACATATTTATACCCCAACCACCACAAGGTGGGGGGGGGGGCGATATAGGTCTATCATCAAAGATATTGCTTTAATACTTGGTACACACACTCACCATTATAAGGCAACTATGTAGTGTAAGTTGTATAACTTTGGCATTGATTTTGCAATAATTATGGCCCCTTTTTGGACATAGAAATTTCAAATCCAGTGACAAGGCATTGGTAGCTCTAGTTATAAATTTGTAAATGAACATTTTAGCCTATTCATTTCAAGAGAAACATAAGCTGCAATTTAGGCTTCAAGCCTTCATGGAGCCCATGTCCATTTTGCTGTGTTTAAAATGTGAAGCTGGAGTGATACAAACTGTTAGTTGTATCTTCAAAACAGTCAGCTAAAGTTTTAGGCGATCGGAAATGTCTACCAGTGCAATGTGATTAAATTTATTTACATTTCTTGATTTTGAACATTTCTATATCAACAATATTTATTACAACCTTTCAGCTGTGGGTTGGAATGCCAGCATGGTATGTAGCTGCTTGTCGTGCCAATGTCAAGTCGGGGGCGATTATGTCGGCGTTATCTGACCAGGAAATCCAGCGCGAGATAGGAATCAGTAATCCCCTTCATCGTCTAAAGCTCCGTCTTGCAATCCAGGAAATGGTGTGTCTAACCAGTCCTTCAGCTCCTAGAACTTCTCAGGATGTAAGTATGCTTGATGACCGGCTTTTGTTTTGTGTTTTTCATTTGTATCAACTTCTGCAGAACAGTCCTCTCTTAAGCGACAATTTCTCTTCAACAACATTATATCAGTTTCCACATTTTAAATGTACACTATCAATTTAACCTCTCTAGACAGGGGCGTCACTAATCCTTGAAGTAGCAGGGAAATCACCAATATTAGGCTGGGATCTGGGGGAGGGAGTAATCCATTAATTATGATCATTCATACAAGGAAAGTAGCCGGATGATGGATGCCTAAGATACTGAGTAATTTTACCGGCTCCCGGCTCTTATTGACACCCCTGCTAGAGTAACGACCTCTTAACAGCCGTAATTTGCATCTCCCAGTGAGTGGTACACTTCTTACACTGTATTTAATAATCTTAAAGCATCTGTATTCATTACTGAATACATACTGTGTCTGAAAGTCAGCATGGCTGGGCCCCCAATCCTCCTATGTAGGGGCTGAATATAGGCCCAACTCCTCTACCAAAATAGTATCTTTTTCCGGCAATTCAAATTCAATTTTCTCCCTTGGAGCCAAAAAATATGGAAAAATACTATTTTAACTAGAATAATACGATTTTGTGACAAGCAGATGTAATATCTGATACATGTTGTGTTTTGTTTACCGATGTGTGCTACTGTATGAGAATTATTGTATGTCCACACCGGATTGACCTTGACCCTTTCATGAAAGATGTTGAAAAATTCACCTAGTTTACTTGGAATTCCTCCTACCAAGTCCAGCGGCACCCTACCCCCTAAGTGGAATGAGGTCTCTGCGATGACATTAGATGAGAAGTCAGCTGGACCCACTGTATCACATTAACAGCACACAGGAACCAAATTGCAAACGTTGGGAAACGTTAGCTGCAAATGTCTTTACTGAACGCAGCTGTTTATTTTTTGTTTATTTCACATTGCAGTCTCTTGCATTCGGTGACATGAATCATGAATGGATAGGAAATGAATGGTTACCTAACCTAGGTCTACCTCAGTATAGGAGCCACTTTATGGAATGTCTAGTTGATGCTAGGATGTTAGATCACTTAACTAAAAAAGATTTACGAGGGCAATTAAAAATGGTGGATAGTTTTCATAGGTATGTACAAACAAATGTTATACAACTGTCAGTGTTATTTTTAGAATGGATTTAGTGTTATTTTTAGAATGAATTTAGTGTTATTTTTAGAATGGATTTTTTTTACCTTATATCGATTTCCTTATATATAGGTGTTTGTTTTGTGTGTTATTTCAAGGATTGAACGGGAAACCTGCTGTTGAAGCTCTGCGTAATATCCATTACAGCACTGGGGGACTGTGTGTATTTATCCTTGATATGTAATTATTTACCAGAGATGGATGTCATCCAGACCACCCGGGTTTTTAATGAGCCGATTTACTGATTTACATTTTAATGGATGATTGAAATTACCCACAATGCAATTTTTTCCATTTTGTAGCCAAAGCTAAAATTTATGGAAAAAATTACCCTTCTGCCAGAATTTTGTTTGGGTCAAAACAAAATTTGGCTTTTGGGAATTCCAGGGATCAAAGGGTCAACTTCAGGGTCAAATGAAACCCCTGAATAAATAATACATGTACAACTAGGTCAAGTCTTCTGCTGTTTTGCTTGGGTCCCTTTTTTTGTTTGTGTGCTAGAACTTGGTTTTTGAAATATATGTTGCATCGTTTTCAGGACCAGTTTGCAATATGGTATTAATTGTTTGAAAAGAATCAATTATGATAAGAAAGAACTAGAAGGCCGTAGAGAAAAAACTTCTGAAGAAAATACAGGTATGACTTGTATCATTCTTTCATACATTATTTTAATGTTTTGTAAGAAAAAAATATTGCAATATCTTTTGCATGCTTATGGAATAATCTACATATGGTATTATCTGAAAAAATTTCTGACTTCTTGCCATGTAAATGTTTATCTTCCTGTAAAGTTTGGGTTAATTTGCCATTAATTGAATCATTTTTATAAGCATGAAGGGTTGTATAGAAAAACCACATTGTCCGTCTGTCTGTCTGTCTGACTGTCCTTTATATCATATCCAGTCCATAGCTTTAATCGAATTAAAAAGATTGCCTTTGAAATAATTGGCGTCTGACATGATTGATATAACAATCAGTTTAATATCAAAATTTAGTAATTAAGAGGTGGAAATAATCTTGAAAAAGCTGCATAGAACTGAATGCCAAATTTGTAGTTGTAAAGCTAATGAAAATGTTAACAACTATAAGAATCTTTCACTGGCGCGAGGATTACGAGGCTCTGCCGAGTTCCCACAAAAACAGTTACCCGAGTGCTGGATATTTCCATCCGCACACAAAGCCAGTGAAAGA
The DNA here is from genome assembly GCA_032209605.1 of Mactromeris polynyma. Lineage (NCBI taxonomy): Eukaryota > Metazoa > Mollusca > Bivalvia > Venerida > Mactridae > Mactromeris > Mactromeris polynyma. The sequence continues at coordinate 2,320,275 of JASFXZ010000029.1, forward strand.
TTCTTTTAATTGCATATCTTTTTTAAGAAGTGAAGGACGAGATTGAATAAGACGACTTAAAGTAACAAATATTTTTACAAATTCATTGAAATGATTATTCAACGTTACTTGGTGGGATTGTAAGATCGAGTTTCCCAGCGCTGGTGGGAAATCCCTGTCTGGTATGCAGGAAATAAAATTTTTCCTGATAAACAACACATCTCTAACTTGCTTTGTAATATATTTCAGATGTTTTAGTTTGGACCAATGAGAGAATAATCAAATGGGTAGTATGCATTGGGCTGCGGGATTATGCAAATAATTTATTCGAATCAGGAGTACATGGGGCACTTATAGCATTAGATGAAAGCTTCGACCACAATAGTATGGCATTAGCTCTACAGATTCCTACACAAAATACTACCGTAAGTATTCGTTATAATTATCGCCTGCACGCCCGCTTTGTTCAGTCAATGGATCAGTTGACTGTTAGAGCTGCAAAGATACTAGTGTCTCTTCAATTACTAATTATCGAAGTTCGGTTAATCGTTGCAGCCCTATTGACTGCCACTATGGGGGTTGTAAGGTTGAACCTTGCTTAGGTGAGTATTCTTGGTGACAATTTGACTGATGATAATTGTCACTGCATTGACACTGTTCTCCAAAACCACAAATACGCGAGTCCAATATTTTCTATCCTGACCTATGTGCCTACTTAGCGTTAGCACTGAAAGTATCCATAGTGGATTTGTATTTTGCAGTTACATGTAACTGCAAAGTTATATTGCAACATTTTAAGAGAACGGCTGTTTGAAGGCATTAACATGCCATTCTCTCAAAATTATTTCTCAGGGTATTTTGATATAGAATAAGACTATCTACCTTTAAAGAATTTTGATATAGAATAAGACTCTACCTTTAAAGAAATTTTATATAAAAATACGACTCTACCTTTAAAGAATTTTTATATAAAAATACGACTATCTACCTTTAAAGAATTTTTATATAAAAATACATCTCTACCTTTAAAGAATTTTGATATAAAAATATGACTATCTACCTTTAAAGAATTTTGATATAAAAATAAGACTATCTACCTTTAAAGAATTTTGATACAAAAATATGACTATCTACCTTTAAAGAATTTTGATACAAAAATATGACTATCTACCTTTAAAGAATTTTGATACAAAAATATGACTATCTACCTTTAAAAAAATTGATATAAAAATAAGATATAAAAATAAGACTATCTACCTTTAAAGAATTTTGATACAAAAATATGACTATCTACCTTTAAAAAAATTGATATAAAAATAAGATATAAAAATATGACTATCTACCTTTAAAGAATTTTGATATAAAAATAAGACTATTAATCAGCATTCTACATGTCTTTGTTTCTTGTTTCTATCAGATACGCTCAACATTAGAGCGAGAATTTAACAACTTATTGGCCAGTGGTACCGACAGAAGATTGGACGAGGTAGGTCTGTATTGTTTTTATTATATTTTCTCTCATCATATGTCCTGGCTTTGCTGTGCTTGGTTGTGGAAATGTACACTGTGTATATAAGCCCTGTAATGGTGAGTTAACCAGTCTGTGACATCACAGTGCTTATTTCCATTTTTTTTCGAATTTATCTTTTTTTTTACCAAATTAAATGGGATTTTAAATTTAACTGTGGAAATTCATATTGAGCCAAATTTACATTTTTTTATGAAATTTTTTCAAAATTATTTTATTTTTTATCAGAATCATGCTAAAATGCAGTCTGTGAATATGTGTTAAGTAGCATTTTTGGGGGGGATGTACCATTCAGTTTATCATTCTTAATAGGTATTTTTTGCAATATTTGCTATTTAAAGGCTGTTCAATTTGCTGAATTTGCTAAAATATTGTCTGCATGGATGATTGGTTTCTTTTATGTACATTTTATTTTACGGAATGCTTAAATGTAAAATAGGGTCACATTTTGATTTCATACATGAAGAAAGTCCTGTACAGGACATGTTACATTGACTGCAAAGGCTAAGAAGAGTGGTATAAATATTCCTATCTACTGTATACGTTATCAATGAACATCATGTCTGATGTGGGGTAATATATCGTATTCACTCTTTATTATTAACTTTATTATATAACGATCAGTTAGGCAGGTGCTTTGACCAGCATTTTTAGACCACTTTTAAATAGTTTCTGCGATGTTTGGCCCTTTTTGGCTGTCAGCAAAAGCAGTCTATCAATTTACGACGGCCCCTATTTGGCAAAATTGTTCTTTTAACAAAAGTCCATGTAACTATGGCCTAGGAAGGCATGTGATGTCACATACAAGCTTATTTAACCAGATTTACTTGGTATTAAGGCTGTCAAGTTATTTTATAAATATAAATATTGCTTTAACATGCTGTATAAATCGTATTTATTGTGTCACATTGTACTAAACTGGACGTTAAGTTGATGACCCTCCAATATAAAGTGGAATCTTTGTTCACTTGAGCTTGTTCGGGAAGTTAGGATTCGACTGATCAAGCAGATTTACTTTCGGCAAAGACTTTCCTTCTTTACAATACGGTATTAATGATTATCTCCCTTGTATGCTATTCCACCAAGATTATATAGGTCATTGGTTATTGGTTATACTGTACGTTAAAAACCATGTAGTGACGTATACATGCACATATCTTCATTGAAAGGTTATTTTACTCTGATACAGCATGATTATGTTCATGTTTAATGCGGCTAACGATTTGATGAAAATTAAGTAAAATATGTCAATAAAACATAAAAGTGGATTATAATCAATTTTTGGTACAAACTGCAAAAAAATCGTGACTAAATTGTTCTTTGGTATGCTGCCAAAAAAATGTCAATTTCATAGACAGTGTGAGCAGTTAGCGCTTTGGGGCTAGACTAATGTAGTGATTTGCATTGGGTTGAAACGACTATTTGTTGTGAATTATGATAGATTTCATGTTCAAACTTAAACATTGTTAGAGAGTAAGAGTTTGAAATGTTTGGAACCAATTGGGAGTCAAACTTTATAGTTTATGAAGAGAATTATGGGGTAACCATAACATACATTGAGTAATCCTGGGTGTTGAGCCTGCAAGGTTTCAGTAAACAGGAGCCCACTGTAGATTTATATTGCTGTGTGTCCATGGGTATCATGTATATCCCTCATAAAATCACTTGTATGGTTATGTAGTGGTGTGGGGTTCGACAGCTGCCCGGTTAACTCAGTCAGTAGAGCGCCGTACTAGTTTTTAGGGGGTTGTGGGTTCGAGCCCCTGATCGGGCTCACTTTTCCCCTTGAATTACTTCATTTATTTTAGATTTAAACATACATTACCTTATCGTAAAATGTCTGTGACTGTGTCTATTACTTATCAATGAGTATATTATATTTAACCAATGGTAGGGCATATGCATCTCGTAGCATAAGTTAAGGGTTCAATAGGATCAGAATTGTAAAATCTTAACCAATGACAGCATGGATCAGAATTGTAAAATCTTTACCAGTGACAGCAAGTATTGATATTCATATTGCGATGCACCTGATGGTGCTAAATGTTATATAAAAATGTTCATTGTTTAATTGTGTACAATGTTTTGTAGAGATTGAAATCTACGTTTCGGGTATGAAATATCCTCGTGTACCTACCGAAGCATACTTTCATTACTTTCATATCTACCATACTTGACAGCTTATATATCAATTGACACTATGTAATATCACCTTAACTTATATATGACTTCACTTTACGACAGTATTTCCTTCACAGAATCTTGAGAAGAAAGCAAAAAGACATAACTATGTGCTTGTTACATGAAACATCAGATTTTTGTTTTCCTCTCTTGATACATACACTCTCACTGTCCAGTCTATTACCCCATTTTGTAAATGCCATCCTACTATTTGTATGGGTAAACCTAGAAACGACTGTATTACCCCACCCATCTTCCTCTTGTACCTTTTTACTATATAATGTGATGACGGTGCTACGTTAGTGATAGTAGAGCTATATTTACAGTAGGGTTACATTCAGGGCATTATATAGCTTTCAGAACTGTTGCCTATACACAAATACAAGGGAATTCCGCGTCTTTAAGACATAAAGGGAGTTTTTAGGGCAAACTTCTGTGATTTTTGTCTTCTTCATACTGTTTTGACATAATGATGGCATTATTATTGACATAACATCATTATTCTTTAACAAATGTCTTAATACATTTAAAAACCTATTGTGGATCAACTCCAACTAATTTAGTAAAGATTTTCTATCATTTTGTGAGGAAATTCAATGGTAGGGGACATATTCATGCTACTTTAGTAGGGGAACGGTACCCTAAAATGGCTCCGAAATGGTAACATGAGTGCCAGGGCTCAAGAAATCCAGTAACCAAATGTCCTAGACATGTCTAATTGCCAATTCAGGCTACCAACAGTTGAGTTGGACTTATTTCGGGACAAGTCTGTTATGCATGTCCTACTTAACTGTTAATCTGTACCCTAGTCTATGCTCGTACAACTAGCCTCCCATGTTGGTCAAGTCAAAATCAATATGTACACTAGTCCGGTACAACAGTTTTTAAAGATATCTTCTAGAGCCCCGAGTGCCCTGACATATTTGATGCTAGTCAATGTTCACTAAAACGAATAAAACGATCCAATTAGAGTTTCAAACAAGTTTATAATCCATTGACTCATTGAGTTATAAAAGGTTTGGTTTCTAAAATGACACATTTCAAACTTGCCTGAATTCAAATGTGATTCCTTGCACATTGTATTAGAGATAATGTTTCCGTGTTAGTAAGATAGGAATCATATGTTGTATGGTGTTAGATTAGCCAGGATCATATTTCTGTCAGTGGTAATAGTGAGAATCACACCCATACCCACAGGAGATTGTCACAAGTTGTCTCCCTTAATCCATTCTAGAGTTCTAGAAGGGATAAAGGGAGACAACTCATAGTGATCTCCTGTGCCCATACCGTACCAGTTCTATGTGTAGTAGTCAGTCGATTGCACATTATTCTTTTCCCCGACAGATGTAAATGTATATAAATATATTTACCTGCAACCAACCTCAAATTATTGTCATTTCTCGTCCCATATATATGTTACTATTTATAGAATAGCGTTATGAAATATTAGCATTAAATGTGCTTATGCATTGAATTTGCATTTCTGAAAAGATTAAAATTATTATATTCATTATTTGTCCCGAATCTCTGTTCTGAGTGGATTAGGGGCCGTTTTAAGGGGCTTTGACTCCAAATGAATTTGTGAGGAAATTTTATGTGGCCCCAGTGGACCCTTTTTGTGATCTCCCGATGGGGAGTGACCATAATTATAACTTTGTATTGTTGCCGTAGAAATAAGGTTTTTCTTCGGTAATGGTACTCTTTTCCATAAATATTTTTGTGCTAAATAATTGTATTATCTTATTCTCTTTACAGCTAAAGCTTATTACTAACTATTACTGTAAATATTGTATGATGCTTTCTTAATAATCATCATTTTATATTTGCTATTTAATATCGTGTCTGAAACATATCTTTGTGTCATAACTACACTATCTAATAATCTAACTGGCTCAAAATTATATCCGCCATGGTACTAAATTGACCATGTATATTTAACTAAAATATATATTATGTCTATGGAACAGAAAGTATATGTATTTTTCTTGGAATGTATTACATTACTTTTTCTGTAATTATCTGTTAATATTATGATGGCACCATTTTAAAAGTCTGTAACTGCAAAATCGCAACTTTTCAGGAAATAAAATTAATCAAATTAAAAATCAGTAATTCTCATTTCTCGTAAATTTACAGCAGCTTTGATATTTCTACTTTCATGTATTTCTCGATGGTTTGGTTGCCTTAATGATAAAACAGCTAAAAGTCAGTATCTAGTTAAAAAGTTAAAAAACAGTCCTTTTGAAATGACCGAATGTGCCTAATAGGCTGTTTAGCACGTAATGATATAGTCCAGTCAGAATTCGGTATTTGGTCACCTGACAATTTCTCAGCAATCTAATTGGTTATTAAATCAGGCAAAATACAAGTACAACAAAACGTATTTTCCAAATATCCGCAAAAAATATTTTTCGCCAGAATGCAGTTATGAGTTTTTAGAATGGTGCCATCAATATGCAGTTAATTTGCTTATCAGCCAGGCATGCGCTTCTTCACCAGAAATTTTATCTTTTATAAAATATTTTAATTTATTACATAGCGAATTTTCAGGTAGGATACTGAGTTTGGTCAAATAGTATAATCATGCAATATTTTGTGGTGTTTTTGGCTGTTTTATCCTGATGTTTCAGTGGTTGGTTGCTGTTGTTAGAACCAGGCTTTCAAAAATACACTAGTTATTGCATATATTAAAAAAGACAAATGTGAAATAAAACAGAAAGATTCTTAAAAGATAATTATTAAAACAAGGTCATTCTGTTGCTTTAAAATTGAGAAATGCCTGTTTGTGACCAAACTCATTTGCCTACCTACGAACATTAAGCGAATCTTTTCATTAATTTCCTTTCCTGTCTAACTTAAAAGCAATCCATGTCTGAATCTTTCATTGTCAACAATTTGTTAAAATGCTCATATTTAAATGTATAGTCCATAATCTTTGTATAAGAAAAGAAAAGACGTAAAAAAACAAAATCCGGAGTTATCTCCCTTCAGTTAGCAAAAATGCTGAGCGGCAAGTATCAACAATATCATTGATAATAAAAATTTATAAATCTGTTAGATTACCATACAAAGCATGCATTTTGATAATACATGTCAGTGATTTTTTGTGTTAATTTTACTGCCGAGTATAGGCTGGTTCCCCTTATCAAAAAATCTCCATTTTTTCACCAATTCTTTGTTCATTGCCCCCTGACTGGATTTCGTTTTGTTAAGTCAGGTTTTTGTGTATTTAACCTTTTCGTCACCTCATGTATATAACAAGCACCAGCCACAGCTGTAGTGTTATTTTTATAAGCAAAACAACCATTACCCTATTTTCCCAAATTTGGGATTTATCTCGCCTATTTTCCCAATCAAAAAGGCACAGGCAGTAAAATCACTTTTTTAAAAATCACTGCGTGTTTATAACGCACCTTTAAGATATTAACTAATAATATGTGAACGTGTTTACCGATACAGGGAGAAGGAGGAAGATTCCGGCGGGCACCCTCGTGGCGTAAAAAGTTCAGAAATAAGGACAAGAGCAAGGAAGGAAGTGAAGACAATGAAGCAGGGGCCGAACCAGGGCAGGGGTCCCCACAGGGTCCTAGAAGATCGACTGGGCCCGGCTCGGCGCTTCAACAGAAAACGACGGAGACAATGAGGAATTGTTAAGGGCCAAGCGGGGATAGACAGATAATCAAATAATCTTGACATAGGAGCGTAAAATTTGCACCAAAAATACATGTGTCTCATAAAACATTGCAATAAGCATATATATGGCTGTGTACTTCATGTTTACGTATTAGCAAATGTAATAACATAATACATTGTCGTGTTAAACTGTGCATGTTATATATCCGCAATTTTATTAGTGTGACACATGAGAAAAAGTGTGTATTATTTTGGTTTATCTTCATCATTTAAAGCCCATTCACAATATGAATGATATTGAAGTAATCAGTTCTTTGATGTCAGCTTCGATATTGTTTAATGTCTTGCTGTATGTGTGCACATGTGAAACAAAATGTGTAAACTTCATGAATTTCCTTGACAGTGGTGTTTGACGGGTGTCCTGTGAAGATATTGAAATAATGGCAAATATATTGAATAAGGCTTCATTCCAAGCTCAACGTATGTTACTATATTTGCACGCTTGGCCAAACATTGATCAAAGCATATATCTGGCTTTTTCTCATGGACTGAGAATTAAAATTTTTTATAATTGTTTTTTTTCCCCATACCTTTTCAAGTCGTTTACAACATAACCCCATCTTTGACTCATTGTTATTTCAAAGTTCCCATTTGAAATCATTAACACGCATCATTTTTTCAAAATAACATTTACTCAGTGTTGTCATGTTATACAAGTCAAAGGTCACTTCATGTCAGTTAGTATTTCCATACTTTTATACATGTTTGTATGTTTAATGTGTTCACGATAAATCTTGATCGGAATTTACGTAGTTGCTAAATCTAAGTAAATTTTGGTCATTTAGCGATTTCCAGAAAGAAGTTTACTGTTTCCATTATTGCAATTGAAAGCACCTGTTCCTTAAATTCATTATTTATTCAGCTGAATAGAAAAAACATAGTGTGATTCTGGTATACTGCTAAATTAGTTCTTCGAGCCGACCTCAATTTTTTTTTTCATGAATTCTTAAGAACAAAAAAAATGTTACTATGAGCGATCAGACAAGAAATTTTCCGCGGATTTGATGTTCGCAAGGGCCGTTTTTGAGACAATTAAAGCCATCTTAGATGCTTACAAGCCAGGAGCTTCAGCTGGACCCCTTGCCAAATTTTCAGCTGATTTTGAAAGTTTGCATTCTTATGCCGGAGCGATAATCCCTAGTTATATGGCAAATCTCTTGAAAGAAGGACATTGGACATTTTCTGTACATCTATCTTGAATGAATGAATGCATTACTTTATCAATAATTAATTTGATCAAATTGTTGCATATCCAGAACTTACAATTCCAAATAAAAATTGAAATGATAATTTTTATCAACCCTCTGATCCGAATATTTTTGGCAGGAAAGCCTAAATCACATGTAATTTTTCATTTTGCCAGAATGTTTCTGTCCCAACAGTTGATTTTTGCATTAATCTGTTTAGGTTATAATTCTTAGGAAATTAAGAGCCATCAAATATTGGGGTGTCACGATATGCCTGAAGCGTACCATGATATATTGCAATACATGAGCAATATATCGCTTCATTAACCTTAGATAGGATTTATCCATTCTTGAACACTTATTAACTTGTAAACACTTGAAATGTATTCAAAAAAAATCATCATGCTTAAGTCAGGGGTTACATTTGACCCTGGAGTTGACCCTTTGACCCTTGGAATTTCCAAAAAGCCACATTTTGATCCTTATGATTATGGCTGAAGGGGTCAATTTTTCTCTAAATTACTAGTAATTTGGCTATAAAGTGGTAACATCTGGTCAAAATTTTTCAAAATGACCCTTGAAATTCTGCGCCTAGTGGATCCTTTGTTAAGTTAACAAAGGTGATAGATTGTAATTGAATAATATGAAATTTTCATACTGGATATTCACAAATGGTAAAGTTTGGTCTAATCTTGTTCTATCATGTTACAATACAGTTTGGCTGCTCATTGTGTAATGTATGGATATGCCGGTGTATCGTGTGAATTCGTATTGCAATACAATACAGATTGTCTGTGTATTGCAATATATTACAGATTGTCTGTGTATTGCAATATATTACAGATTGTCTGTGTATTGCAATATATTACAGATTGTCTGTGTATTGCAATATATTACAGATTGTCTGTGTATTGCAATATATTACAGATTGTCTGTGTATTGCAATATATTACAGATTGCCTACGTATTGCAATATATTACAGATGGTCCGTATATTGCAATATATATTACTGATTGCGTATTGTAATATATTACAGATTGGCTACGTATTGCAATATATTGATATACCAGTATATCGTGACACCCCTAATCTATTGAGATACATGTACTGCTAATTGTTAGTTATAGCTATATGATCAATTTGTTGTTGAATGCTCTATAGTCAATATAATTACTTGGTTGTGATTTTTGATTATTTCATCCTTTATAGTAATGCTTGCATGATGTACCCATAGGCTTGCCTGTTTTCGTTTCTCTATAGATAGTTCCCACATCTACAATATTTACCTCCCTTGTTCTTAATCATCAGCCAAAACTGATAAGCACTTATAGGAGTAATTCCCAAATATGTGATAATTGAGAAAATACCAACTGAATTCCCATGTGACAACCACTTCTTTACGTCTCTGAGCCATCTGCCCACATGAGCACAAAGAAATTTTTATATGTCTGATTCTATTTTATCATTGTTTACATTAAATTCCCTATAAACTGTAAGGAAATTTGCCTATCAATATGGCCGACTGTTCAGAACAAGGGAGGTAAATATTGTAAACGTGGGAACTATCGATTCAATTTAACTTTTTGATGTATTATAAAAGTGGTGTTACGCTGTGTGATTGGTTGATGCGGTTATTTTCTATGTTTGTTTTTTACGCGTGTCTGATAATTTAATATGAGTAAATGAGCGTGGAATAAACTGAGTCTGTTTCATATATTAGTAGTATTCTGCCTATCTGATACCCTTGTAACAATTGTGTCTGTCAGTAAGATGCATTTTCTTCTCAACTAAACCTCTTCTTTGTCTTTTTAAAACGTAAAGTGAGTGCTTTTCTTTATTTAACCAATAGCGTATTCAGAAAAAAATAAAATAAAAATTCAAACCTAGAATCATGAAACAGTAAAACCTCGACAATAAGACCAACTTTGGGACCCTTGAAAACTGGTCTTACTATTTAGGTGGTCTTAATATTGAGGTTGATTAAAGAGCAAAACTGTAATTTTTGAGGTAGTCATTAAGTGAGATTTTACTGTACAAATGTGGTATGGCGAATTTTTAGTACTGGTAAGTTCGAAAGTTTTGACCTTTATAAAACTGTCTACTGTGAAATATTAGAACACCTATTGTATTCTGTGGGGCTGTCTTCCATCTTTTTCACATTTAGTCACACCTGAGTGAATCATCACTATGTACATTGTCAAACATGGCAAGAAGTACTCATTGTAAGATTTAACTGTAGTATTAATGTTTTTATCTTACGATTGTCATTTCATCGAAGCATTGTGGTAACACAATTTGTATGCATAATTCCATATAGCGAGGCTATAGCCAATGGCGTCATGTTTAAATATAGCAATTATCTATCCAACATTAGGTGCCTAAATCAGATTTATTTATCATTTATCAAGCCTATTATTCATTTAATCAAACTGATATTATGTACTACTACTAGCTGTAATATTTCACGTTACACTTACATTTATGGATCATTGCTTATCAAGTTGTGAATTTTTAGTATTTATCTGTTAACTTATTTTTGGCATTTTGCTAGTTATCCATATTTTTGTTGGCATTTTGCCAAAAATTATTTCTTGGCAATTTGCCCCAAAATTATTTTTTGGCACTCTGCCATTAATTATTTAACTGGAGACAAAATGCTGGTTGTTTTGTTTTTGGTTTGTGAAACCAACCCCATATCAAGATGTGTTCATGGTTGTTTTTTGTTAGTATAATATACATCAGGTTTGGGAATTAAGGTAGCCTTTTTACAGTTTAATTGTCTTCTAAAGCATTCAGAGTTTGAAGACATTAGTTTTTATGAATCCTGCCTGGATAGCTCAGTTGGTATAGTATGTCATTACCAATCTAGATGTCTCAGGTTTAAACCTGATTGGGACACATGTTCTCCGTGGCAATACACCTGTTAACAGTTTTGAAACTGTTTTTTAAACTGTCCATCTGACATGGTTTCTTGTTCGATTTCCTAAAACAATATTCCATTTGAAAGTTTAGGATCTAAAATTTCCAAAAATATACAATTCAATGTATTTGATGTTGAACCAATTGTTAAACATGATATCAAATCAGGAATTTTCCATACAAGTTATATAAAGAGATAAGCAGTCAGTTATATTTACTCGCTAAAATTCGATAGAAAAGGGGGGAGTGTAGGACCTTTAGAAACCGTTAATTGGTGTATTTGACCGGAGACAATACGCCTGAAGCTGTATGTCCTTCACCTCCGGCTGTTGAAGTGGTCAGTTGCTTGCAGGACTGGTCAGTACTGGTGGATGAACCAGGAATGCTGGTGAAGTCAACTGACCGCTGTACGTAACAAAAATGTTGTTGAAAAATGGTGTTAACTCCCTATTAAACAACATCATTTCCTGATGGTTTACTTGCAAATCGCAAATTCTTGTCAAATTTTTATGGTTGAAAATGTGAAATAAATTTTTAGTGAAAGTAACTGATCTACTGTATGAAGATTTTATCATATTTGCTGAAACAGCAATTCATTTTTTGTGAGACTCATTTCTTTGTTGCGGTGCGTGTTTATCCTGAATGGTGCGTGTGTTAAGGGTTCTTTTTTAACTCTAGCTTAGTTAGTTGGTTAAGTTACACCAGTGTACCCCGTTTTCTCGGTCTTCTTTTAGTTGTGAAGTATTTTATTTTGTTTTTCGCTCATTGAAACAAATAGTATGACTTAAACTTATCTCCAGAGTGGAGAACTTCATTTATTGATCTGTCGTGCAATAATTTCCATTGTTCATACAAAATGCCATTCAAATGGCTATAAATTGCACATCAATGTTATTTTAGACGATTTCTGTAGCCAAAACTCTGAAATCTTTGCAACTTTTGGTGCGAGTCTAGTAAATGTACACTCTTAGTTTGTATGGATAGTTTTCATAAGATGACTGTGTCATAATTTAGATATGCCGGCGTTCTCTCTCAGCCTGTTTGAATAGCCAATCATTGAATTATTAGGTTGGATCTTATGACGTACTTAGCTGATTATTTAGTGTATTTGAACTGAACAAACTAAATGATTTGATTATCCAAATGAAGCAAAGTGTGGTTGGTTGCTGTCTTCATGTGTTTTGTCCTGGTAGTCATTTTGCTAACCAGTCTAGAAACTAAAACATGTCACAATTTACTAGAAAAAAAGGGATTCACATTACATGAAAGTCCATTTCTAACACTCCACTGTGCTGGCAATTTGTTTTTAAGTATTTTATGTTAGTGAAATTTATTTTTACACTTCTTGAACATCATTGATCCAATCAAATCATTAGGGGAATTTTACTATCGCTAAAAACTGTCGGATTTCTGTTTGAAATATTGCCAAAATGTGTTTGAAAGGTATATATATATTGTGGCTGTAGGGAGTAAATGTATTTTATATGATTGTTGATAGTGTATTCTGTAAACTTCAGATCTGAACTATGTATTCATTTAGCTATACCAGTAGACTATGTTTGAATTCAATCACTTACTGCATGTTTGTACCGTGATGCTTTAATTAATGTTGTAGACATACCTAGATTTAGAGATTTTAGCATTTGTAACCATTATATGTATTTATTATCAATTTTCATGTACAAAATTATGTGATATATATACAATACTTGTAAAAAGCAATTTTTATTTGTAAATCAAAGTATTGATTATAATTTTTGACACTTAATATTATGCAAAACATTTATGTACATGTTATAGAATGCATGTGGCGATGTCGTTGTTTCTGGCATATAAACATGATGTGTTGTCAAGGAGAATCTCAGCTTACACAAAGTGTTTCCATGGTAACCCAAGTATCCATGAAAATAACCATTTAGTACAGGACTGAATTAACTCGTAATAGTAACAATATATTAATTAGGGGAATCATTAATTTATTAGTGCTTTGAAAGGGTGAACTCCAGATCTGTTTCGTCATATGCCATCAACATTTTGTTTTGGAAAAATCGATCGCTAACAAAAAAATAAGTGTACAAAGGTACCATCTTGTCACACTGAAACAAAAAAAAACAAATAATTGTTAATTATCAATATTTTGTCAAGAAATGATATTTTTAGGTTTCGTCCTTTTAAGTACTTGATGTTAAAGAGATTTGTTAGTTCTTGGTAAATGATTTCATTGTGCCCAGTAACTGGGTGTTAAATCTTCATGAATGGGTTACATGAGAATTACATCATTTTTCATTCCCAAATATGTATGACCCTATAAAACAGTAGCTTTTACCAAATTATGAAATGTTAAAACAACTTCGGTACATTTTTCACGAAATTTTCATCTTATCTGTGTATACTAGGGATGTAAACGATAACCGGTTAACCGTTCGAACATGTGGTTATTTGGTTAGTAAAATCACTAACCGGTTAAGCGGATATTTTTTATAAAAACATGTTTTCTTAAAATAATTGAATTTATTGATATTTATTTTTATGGTTTATGTTCAGTATTAATCAGAAATAGTTCTAATGACAGAATATAGGTCTAGTTTACCAGTGTCTTGGTAAAAATATACGTGGCAAAATATGAAACACGAACCAAATGTCTTGTTCGGTTAACCGGTTAAATGTTCGGAAAATTAAATTTAAAACCGATTATTGACGTCCCGTTAACCGGTTAAATGTTCGGAAAATTCAATTTAAAACCGATTATTGACGTCCCGTTAACCGGTTAAATGTTCGGAAAATTAAATTTAAAACCGATTATTGACGTCCCGTTAACCGGTTAAATGTTCGGAAAATTCAATTTAAAACCGATTATTGACATTCCTGGTTTAAACATACTTGTTACAATTCCTAATTTATAGCATGTTCCTAGGATATCTGTTCTTCAAACATGAATGAATGATGTTCCAAGTTTTATCAGGAATACAGTTTTTAGACCTTGAATTATTGTCATTTACTAACATATTTTCAACTTATACGACATGCTTGGGGTAAAGAAGTCACAAAAATGTATTAATTGTTTTTACATGATTGACGCTGTAACAGAAAGTTTATATTGGAATCATATGTCGTGGTGTATATTTATCGCATTAGATTGAATAGAATAGAATTCCAGAACTTAATTTCTGTAACATACTGCAAATTCAGTGACTTCACAGAATTATAAACAACTATGTTTTCATGGTTACCGTGTCTATGTTTATATCTGAGTTAGTTTTTTTTCTACAACAGTGTTTATTGTATGGTCACCTGACTAATTTCTGTCCTTGTGTTTGTTAGCGAAGTCAATGCTGATATGTGACAGTGGCGATCTTCCTGTACGAAGATTGATTTGTCAGAAAATAAAAAATACAAAAACAACGTACGTGTTTGTTTGTGTTTATAATTATTATACAAGTTCTTTATCATATATATTATCATTTAGTATCAGACATATGAATGTTACAACCATGCCGTAAAAACATTCAGAATAATGTAAATACTGTCGCACCTCATTCAAACGAAGACATAAAACATTTAGTTCGAATAAGACATCGGGACTTTATATTTATTTCAGATGATACTAAGTATTCAGATAGATGGTCGTTAAATAATAAAGTTCCGACCGTATGATATTCGTTGAAGCGAAAAAAAAACAAGAGGCATAACATATTTTGTCTCTTCTCGTGTAGTTTCAACCCGCCCAAATTGCATTTCATTCTACAGAAAGACCTTCTGTTAGTTTCATATCGACTTCATTATAAACCAGAAGCGGCTGATTTTAGTTATTAAATAGAAGTTGGGATTTTGACAGATCAGAGAAGGTTTTCTAATTCATCCTTTAGCTAACGAACATGGAAAGACGATAAGTTTCAATAGATCAAAAAAGTTATTTATATACATTTTCATGTCGGAAATCGTCGCAGTCAATAGTTAATTTTAGAATTGTTCGTGACGGCAAAGTTTCAGTTTACAGACGAAAAACGCGCTTATAGTACAAGTAAAATATAATCACTTATGTTATCTTAAAATTATCTTCATTCTTTTTTCCACTTCCAGTCTAATTAAACTCTGCAGTTTCCAGGAGGTATCATAAGATAGAGCTTTGTCAACGGACTGGAATGTTAGGCGATAACATCGACTCGTTCTGTTAGACTCCTGATCAGAATATTTGTCGATCAACTCGACTGATATTACAACTTCTCCAGCGACATCTTGAATTATGTCGCAAAACTCAATCTCACAGAATTCAGTTTCAGTATTTTCCCAAAAACTCATATCATGGGTAAATGTCATTGGATACAAACTTGAAGGCTTAACAGTAACTGATATGTCATTGATTTCCTTTGATGCAGTATCTGACTGCAACTTGGATCCTGTTCCTATTGAGGAGTCGACTTCTGCAGAAGTTGATGCAAGCTTTTCTGCTCTCTTATTTGAAGAGGTTTCAAGTTTTCGGAACTGTTCAAGGATTCTATGATCATCAGACCATAACAAACGCTGATCTGTTACGTTGAACAGTATACATGACAATCTGTGCAAGTTTAAGTCCAAATATACTGAACACTTTGTGTCCCGATCGCTGATCATCGTACAATACACATGACCAATTTCTACTTGCGTTTCTTCCGTTCTGTTAACATTGTCTGAATCTATTTCTTCACAGTCATTAAGTTGCTTTAAAAGCACTCTAGACATAAGCTGAACACCAGAGAATTCTGTTCTTAGATGTTCTGAAAACTGATCACAAAATACTGCATTGTATTTGAGATTTTGTAATGAAAGTCTCAGAGCTGGTAGAACAACATTTCTGATACAATCTACAGCAGATTTTATTGCTTTATTATTGCTAAGATCTTCTGGTGACACTTCTGCATCATTTTTGAAATCGTCTATTGTGATTGGACAAATAATCATGTGATACTCCACAGGAGACTGGTTATGTGACTTAACACATGGCACGAAAACTGGACCATAAGAAATAGACAGACAGTCTGTGAAATCATTCATTAACAGATCAAGTGAGTTTCTTGCTAGGTTAATATACTGATCTGTGTGATTTGAAGCATAGGTAACAACTGCAAGGTCATCAAGGGAATATCTTTCAATAATAACACAGGTATCGTCGTCTTCATAAAGTCGGCTAGAATGGTTTTTGTCTTCAATCCCTGGATTGACAGACATATTTCTTCTCATCAGTAAACAATGCCCATGATCTTTCACTTGTACATCTGTACAAGATGCTTTCAGTTCTTCTGCTAACATTCTATAAACTCGACACACAGGATGGTGGATATTGCCACTGATTTGTCTGAAAAACAAACAAAAGATGGAACTGACTACATGTATTGAAGTGATAGAACGAATGAGCAATAGCTAGGTTGTTTTCTAGAATGCAGGCAAAATAATTGAATAAGATGATCATCGAATAAGTAAGGTAAACCTTTAAAGATACATGAGTGTTCAAATTCACGGTTTGAGTGCCAGATCATTTAATTTCCTACATCCTTCAGTCATGCGATTGTGGCCAATAATTTTACTGTTTTTTTCGCAGATCAAACAAAACCCACAAATAGGTCAGATAAAAATAAAAAAGTACTCGAACTTGAATGATTGGAGAAAGTGTAGCATTATAGTGCAAAATCTCATTACAAAGAGAAAGTTTAATGATCTAGCACTCGTACAGGCTACACTGGTATTTTAGTATAATTTCGTTTCAAATAAACAGGTTTTCTGAACAAACTCCATCGTTTTCAAAAATATAACATTGAATGCCATAAATACAACAGAATGTTTCCATGGACAATGGCCACGGTGTACATGGTATTAACTGACTGATATAGCTTTTCATAGATTTGCTTCTATAAACCTTTTTTTAAATTCTGAAACTTTCAGATTATTGCTTGGTGGCTAGATAAATGAGCTATTATTTACTTAAGATTGATTTGCACCAAAGGCTTCAAAAGAATCAGACAAAAAACCAAACAAATAACAAAACCTTTCATTTACCTGATCTGCAATAGTTTGAAATAGGTGTATCTTGAACAACAAAATTCTTTGTTATTGATCACTACTGTAACATTGCTTCCATCTGTAGGAACCTCTACACTATCTGCTTTCTCAAACACATGGGTGAGAGCGTTTTCTGTATGGAATCCTTTATCTAAACTCCTTTAAAAAGACAATAAAATTTGATAAAATAATTCTCAAATTAATTCGAAACAACATAATAAGGATGACCAGTTATTACATTTATATTTCGACCAAATAAAGATATCACTATCTTGAGCAAGATAAGTGTACTTATAGAGAAGGAAATGTTGAGATATAAGAGACAATCTATCTAATGTAAGGCTTTTATCATACAATGTAAGCACTACAGTTCTAATATTCTTTAGGACGATTTCTGTAAAATAAAGAGCAAATAAAGGCTAACTTTGGCCATCTAATTGGATGGATAGATGGGACCGAGACAGGTTGGCAGTGCCCCTGTTGCCTCAAGGACAACTGGACAATCAGACTGCCTTCACAAATACTCAATAATAAAGACTTTATTTCAAGAGGCTGCACATTTGGGACAACACAATCTTCCATGCGGGCCTCAACAAAGACTATGACACATTACATACAAAAAACAACAATAAATTACACAACAAAAGAAACAAAGAATTAAACACAGATACATGAAACAAAAACATAACTATTATGACAAATTACCTATAAGAGCATTTGGATTTTATCAACCAGAGAACTTCCATTGTAAATATGATGGTCTGAATTTGTTAAATTTTCTGCAGTTGGAATATTATTTCAAGATGATATAATTATGCAAGTAACATCATAAGGCTGCAGTTTTCACAAGTGATAAGTACAATATAAATGTAATATTCGTTCCTCCCATAGGATGCGGCAAACCGAGTGAAAAATCTAAAGATTTGGAGCACGAATTTGACTTTGAGGTAGATCTAAATTGACAACAATATTCACGGAGTTACGGCCCTTTCACTGAAGCCAAATTAAAATGACGTTCTTGTAACCCTTTTCAAGATGGAATGGAAAAACAACAAATTGATTTAATAAGGTAAAAATATTAACCCAATATTCACATATTAGTTCAGTTTACTAACCTGAAACCAGTAGATGTGTAAGTCCCATACTCTTCAGCAATGAAAGGCAGTACTTTTACCAGAATGAGGCTTGCGTTCGCTGCCATGGAAACCACCTGCCAACAGTCATGCCATTTTCTCATTGGTTTATCAGAAGGAGTTCCACCTTGACCTTTACACAAGGTTACCAATATCTGACCTTGACATTCTAATACAGCTGCAGCACTATGAAAATAGAAATGCAGGTCATCTAAGAATGTATTAATTTCCATCAGGATGTAGAGATGAAGACTAAGCAAGGAATACCTGGTAGCCATTGGTAATAGGCTATTTCTTATGAACATTTGCTAGATAGTAACCACTTAAGGAAAATTGATTATTTTGAAGTTCTAAAGCTGTTTAATTCCAGAGTATTTTATCAAACTATGTTATTTTACAATAAGCAATAAACCTTCAAATACTTGGTTGTAAGAGATTAAGATTCAGACAATAGAATTTTTCTGCATTATCTATGTTGTGCGATATAAATTTCGCACAACATTATTATAATGACAGTTACCTTGCAAAGAAATCATTGAGAAGTTTTCTGTTCTTTTTATGATTAGATTTTCCTCCCGCATGTGGAAAATTGAAGATAACTCGCGAGTACCGATGTTGCATTATGTTTGGGTTTGTGTGGAGTTGTGTAGCATCTGTAGACAACAGCACTGTCACACCTGAAAAAAATATGTCAACATAATGCACCTATCAATATTTTTGCTGGGGAGGGGGAGGGGGGGTTGAGCTGACCAAGGGGAATTAGACAATTATTTGTTTATTTGTAATTCCCCCACCCTAGAGCCAAGTATTATCTCTAAATCCCCACCGTGGGAAATGCTAATTCCCCACTTCAGGGATTTGTTAAAAATCTGGTTGAAGTCTATTTCCTGGGACCTGGAATCGTTCGGCACGTCGAAGTCCCATCTGTTGTGAATTGTTGTCTGTCTAATGTTCTGTTTATCCCCGTTGCTCCCACCCCCTGGGGCAAAACATTGGTAAATGAATAATTACATCACAATACAAGGTTGGTCGGCATTAATGAAAACCAAATTATCATGCTTCATGGCAGTATCAATGGTAATGCTTGTTGTACAATTGCTAAATACAAAGTTATGGCAACTCTTCTAATTCACATGTTGCACAATGACAAAGAAGCTATTTTAAATAATATTGTATAAATATCTAACAATTAAATTTCTGTAAAACAGCTCTAGGTAAAACTGAGCTGAATCCAATTGTAAAAAAAGGAACTTGCATCTTGAAGAAAAAAATCTTATACATATCATGGACACAGGGGGTTGGCACGTTAAAAAATATAGTATATGATGGTAGTGGATTTATTAATGTGCCGACCCCCTTTGATCACTGACATAAACGAGGTGTTCCGATCGTTTGATCATGGAAGAAAATCTCACCATTCCCGAGAGTTCAAGCAAGTCTAAATACATATACCAGTCTGTTTTTAAATCCATGGTTTATAAGTCTGTGTACATATGTAACTTTTAGCAAACAAATAAATCATCTCCACAAGTTTATACAAAAATGCTATGTTAACCTTGCTGATGCAAAAACTCTATGTTACTTCTGGCATATTGATGTTTGTTAATAGATTCTTCAGTCTCCAAACTAGAAGTAGTAATGTTTCCATACTTCGTGCTAGGTAACTTCTGTATAAGTGACACAGAAAAGGAAAAACCACCCTCTCCAACCAGTAGTACTTTTCCATCAATGTGTAACAGTTCATTCATGAGTAACAGCTCAATGTGGTGTCCTCAAATTCAGAAAATGAAAGAGCTGAAAGAGAAAATGATAGCTTTCAACTTCAAGCCTTCAAGGTATGACACTCAAGTTGCTCTGTATCCCTAAATACTGCCAAGATACAAAACTTGGTTGAGCTACTTATTTTTCTGAAGGGTCTAAACTCTTTATTTATAGACTGACATACAAAGCTTACCTTATCAAATCTTGGCGAAAAACTAGCATTGTGTTGCTAGCTAAGATATTCAGGAACGTTAAAAGAGATATCCTTCATGATCATTCATCAATACTGTATTTTCCAATACTTATACAAACTATTTTAATGTTCTATATGGCCTATTTACTATATGAGCGCTGCTGTGTGATTTACGACCTCTTCTGTAAGTGACGTCATTTCAAGAAAACGCAACATGTGATGCCACTATTGGCAAGCAGGAAACAATATTTGCTGCATATGGTCACTTCGTTTTCATATTGCTTTTGTGGCAAATATTGCTGAATGTCAGTATATGGTGATGTTTTCTGGAAATTACCTCACTTAAAGAAGAGGTTACTTAAAGAAGAGGTTGGAAATCGTACAGCGGCACTCATATATATTCTTTTAATGTCCTATATGGCCTATTTACTATATATACAAATTTATATTGTAAATAGGCCCTATAGAACATTAAAATAGTTATATTCAAGTACCTGTGGTATTTGCCAACAGCTGTCATCGCGAAAACAGGTTAAATACATCTATAAATGTGCAAGAACAGAAGTAAACAACAATATTTTTAAGTTTATAACATATAATTAGAAAATGTTATCGATGTGTAGTGGTTAAATTAGTACATGTTCAATCATAAAAATGTATATGCTAAAATTATAACAAAATATCAATATACCGGTACAAGTCTTTCCTCCAATTTCTATTCTTTCGGTTAATAAAGACACCGGTTTCGTGCGTCTTCACGACACTGACGATATAGAACTGAAAAACCAGTAAGTTCCCGTGTATTTTCTTTGACAATTCATTATTTTGTGATTGTCATTTCAAGTTTCACTTAAGATGAATATTTAAGCTACTTGAAAGAGCCAGATATGTACATTATCATAGCGAATTAAGTGGCTGTACCAAATTAAAAAACTAGTAGTGGATAAAAGCCAGAAAAACCCGTACCATCCCTCTGCAATGATGATATTTTGGTTTATAATCTGACAAGTAAATACAGTGTGTTAGTGATAACACCGCGTTTGTTTACATGAAATGTATAATTTGGGTAAAAATGGTTGCTTGACAAAGTCATAAACAACTTGCTTAAATTATTGGTGCACTTGATTCGCTGTTCTAGAATAGTTTAGTGTCCAGCCTCTATTTTACTAATAGATTTAATATGTAAATCAAGTGTTCCTGTGTGGACACCTACCTCTGACAATGATTTTTAGATGCCTCATTAAAGATTGAATATCTATTCACCTCTGTCTTCCCGTCCTCCATACGTCTATGGAACCAGCTACCAGAGTATCTTGCGACGGCCACCTCCCTGGAAGCTTTCAAATATGGGGTGGTGCAGTATCTGCTGTAAAAACATAAACTTTGTACATATTTTTAAATTCTGCACTGTTCGCGCCTCACTGCAACCTTGTACAGTCACCTTGTACGTCTATGCTCCAGAGTGAGCCCTGTACAATATTGGAAGAAAAAAGAAGTTTTAATGATCATTCACTCCTATTTATTTTACTGTGTACATATTTGAGCGTTACAAACATTAAATAACATTTTATCTACAAGGCATTTGCACTAATCTAATCCCTGTCATGCATTTTTGTAAATGTTGCATGATTTGCACCAGCCACACTACCTGAGAGGAAGAGTCAGAAGTGTATGACACGAGTTTTGTACCGGCTGCTTGATTGCAAATCAGTGTTCCGAACCAACACCAGGTGCAGCGATTTTAATGTGTATACTTTACTAGTGTTTACTAATTTAGTACCTTTGAACAGGATGGCTCAATTATGACCTGATATACTGGAGCTCCCATCCCTCTATCAACAACAAATCAAAAGGTTGACATGCTGTGCTTAACATTCCATTCACAAGCACCTGTATATGTGGTTCTATTGTTTGGACTAATGGGCAGCAAACTCCTGTTTCAGCAAAATAAGAATTAATTGCATTTGATAGTACAGTGTACTGTATTTTTTTGTATATACCCTGTATTTTCAGTTGCTCTGATTACTCAACACCTTCAAATATGACATCTCTAGATTTAGATCCGATTTTTGTCAAAGCATTGAAATTGCTGCATTCGAAGAGTAAGGATTCAGGAGCTCAACTCAAACAAATGTTGGATGATGCCATTGCCCAGAGGAAAGGAAAGTCCAAGGATTCAGAGAAGAGTACGGAGAAATCTTCATCATCTTCCAGAAGTTCCAGAAAGGAGGAAGAATCAAGCAAGAAGAAGGAAGCAGAAAAAAGACACATAGACAAGGTATACAGCCCTTTTTTATGGCAAATGTAGGGCTGATATTGGGCCCCATTCCCAAAAAAAAAAGTATATATTTTTCCCTACCATGACAGAAAATTCACCAACAGTAATTGAGTAAATTTTGAAAATATTTTAGCCTTATAAATATCCAACTTTAGTGATTCATGATGCAAATTTCTCCTATCAAAAGGACCTGCCATATTTCCCGAAAACTGAAAAAAATGGCTGGTAAATGTGGTAACTTTTGCTTAGGCCAAAAAAAATAATATCTGTGTTTAGGGTAACGGTCTCAAAAATGCTAGGTAGGGTAGGGACAGTTTTTTTTTTTTTTTTTTTTTTTTTTTTCAAAAACAATTAAAAATCGAAAAAAAATTCTCCAGGGTCGTAAAAAACTCTAGGGTCGGGATTTTTCGACAGGTAGGGTCGGGTTACCCTAAACACAGATATTTTTTTTTTAGGCCTTAAAATGTTTTTGAAGAGGGTTAAATGGGATTATTGGTTGAACTTTTTTTTCTACTTGATAAAA
Source organism: Mactromeris polynyma (assembly GCA_032209605.1). NCBI lineage: Eukaryota > Metazoa > Mollusca > Bivalvia > Venerida > Mactridae > Mactromeris > Mactromeris polynyma. The sequence goes on from JASFXZ010000029.1 coordinate 2,343,684, forward strand.
TTATTCAAACATCATTCTTAAAGTGAATAAACCTGTATTTTTGATGTCAAAGTTATTATTAAGCCTGACCGAAGGTAATAAGAGTCATTTTTAGAACAACAATAATATGTGAGAGACAGCAGACAATTTAAAGGTACATAGTCTTATTTTCTATCAACATATGCTAAGTAATAATTTTGAGAAAATGATATGTTAATATATGCCTTCATACAGACATACACTAAAATATTGCATTGTAACTTTTCTTAAAAGTTTCCTAGAACTGCAAAAACAAGACTCCAATACAGGTATTTCCTATGCTAGTGCTAACTCGGCGTGTAGGTCAGGATAAAAAGTACATTTATGTATTGGATACATGTATTCTCTATGAAGGCAATTTCCACCAAGTTTCTCAGAATTATGACTACAGATATTTTGTCAAAAAATAAGACTCTACCTTAAACCTAGTTAAGACTATCTACATTAGACCTCTTTGAGAACTAGTTAAGACTATCTACCTTTAACCTCTTTGAGAACTAGTTAAGACTATCTACCTTTAACCTCTTTGAGAACTAGTTAAGATTGTCTACCTTTAACCTCTTTGAGAACTAGTTAAGATTGTCTACCTTTAACCTCTTTGAGAACTAGTTAAGACTATCTATCTTAAACCTCTTTGAGAACTAGTTAAGATTGTCTACCTTTAACCTCTTTGAGTACTAGTTAAGACTATCTACCTTAAACCTCTTTGAGAACTAGTTAAGATTGTCTACCTTTAACCTCTTTGAGTACTAGTTAAGACTATCTACCTTAAACCTCTTTGAGAACTAGTTAAGATTGTCTACCTTTAACCTCTTTGAGAACTAGTTAAGGCTATCTACCTTTAACCTCTTTGAGAACTAGTTAAGATTGTGTACCTTTAACCTCTTTGAGAACTAGTTAAGATTGTCTACCTTTAACCTCTTTGAGAACTAGTTAAGGCTATCTACCTTTAACCTCTTTGAGAACTAGTTAATGCTATCTACCTTTAACCTCTTTGAGAACTAGTTAAGACTATCTACCTTTAACCTCTTTGAGAACTAGTTAAGACTATCTACCTTTAACCTCTTTGAGAACTAGTTAAGGCTATCCTCCTTTAACCTCTTTGAGAACTAGTTAAGATTGTCTACCTTCAACCTCTATGAGTAATATATGGAAGCAGGTTACACATTGCAAAAACAATCTTTATGCAAATCTCCAACTTGTAGACCAAGCATGGTGGTTCTGAGTCCTCCCCTGAAGTTCCAGTGAAGAAATCTCGACAGGAGAGCACTGATAGTCACAAAGACAAAGAATCTTCTAAGGACAAACATTCAGACAAAGACAGGGATAAAGACAGAGACAAGGAAAGAGAAAAATCTAGGAAGGATAAAGAAAAAGAAAGAGAGAAGGAAAAAGAACGCAAAGAAAGGAAGGAAAAGGAAAGAGAGAAAGAGAAGGAAAAAGAAAGAGAAAAATTGAAAGGTGTATATTTTTATGTATTGTCTTTATTGATGGGAATACTTGTACTCCTGTCTATCAGTCCTTCCATCTGTCTATCATAAACTATAGAGTGGTAGAGTATTGACTCCTGATCTGAAGGTCATGATTTCTAAGCCTCCTTGAGCAAGGTTGAACCTTGAACTCCACAATCATTGCATTACGTGAGATTTCTAGTTAGTAACCGAGGAAGGAGTCATTGTGAGTGATTAATAGAAGTTGTAATAAAATCATGTTTTTGTGGAACACGAAAAATCCTTCAATGGCGTTACCAGGATTTGAACCCGGGTCTCAGGATTGCTGGTCCGTTATGCTAACCACTACACTACAGCGACCTTATGTCATTTTCGTGTAAATTTGACTTATAAAGTGGATTAAGCTTAACTACACTATGGACGAAGTTTCACAGTTGATGAAAATGAATTCAGTTGGACCTTGTTTTTTCGAATTCATCAGGTCGGAAATTTGATTTCGAATAATAAATTGTTTCGAATTGTCCATTTCAAATGGACGTGTCTAAGAAGATACATCAGAACCTGATATTTATTTCAGATGATACCGAGTATTTGGATAGAAGGTTATCGATTAAACAAGGTCTGACTGTATGTTGAAACTAAGTAACTGGCTTGTAACAAAACACATATACTATGTAATCTACAATTAATTGGCACTAATTGTTTTGTCTTACTTCATCAGAACAAGAAAAAGAGAAGGAAAGACAGAAACAGAAAGAGAAGGAAAAAGAGAAGAAAGTGGAAAAGAAGGATGAAGAATCAACAGATGAAGAAGAGATGGACAAAAGTATGGATGCTGACGACTTTGCTATTGGCCTTGGAATATCTTGCATCGTCTGCAAGTAAGTTGAAGCATTGTTTTATGATAGCAGAATCACTAATAATTCAGGCCTTGTATTGAAACCTTTAAAACTTGTAATATTAATAAACTTCATTTTTTGGAAAATCCTTTAAAACTTTTATTTTGTATAAAAAAAACCTGCATTGACCCTCCAAACTATTTTTTTTCATTCAGTTTGCCATGTCCTTTGGGAGCAATGAATATTACTGGTATATTGTACTATTCATTTGTGAAAACTGCAGCCTTGATACTACTTACATTTAACAGACTATCTGACCCTTTCCCAAAGCCAAATGTATGTTTTTTTCCCAATCAGAAAAAAAATCCCAATCAGAAGCACCTACGAAAAATCTTCTACTGGAGCGACCTGGTATATCTTGATGCTCAGTGAATAACTCTTGCCATTATTGACCTTTTTGTCATAAATGTTTGTGGACATTTTGTGTGTCTTTTTGACAATTGATATAAGAAAAGTAGATTAGAAAGCTTGTTTATATAAAATATAGATATGAAAAGCCTGTTCTTGTAACTATGGAAATTCCCAAAATTGGAGTTGAAGCGATTCAAGTATTACCAAATTGGCAAATATTACGACGTAAATTTTCCTAATTTATCTAGGGTATTTTTCCCAAAATGGCCTGTTCTCCTTTGTGTTCTTATTCTAAACTAACTTCTGTTTTTATTTTCAGGCAATTTGATGTAACATCTGGTAACCAGCTAGTGGAGTGTCAGGAATGTCACAGTCTCTATCATCAGGTTATAACACATACTGATTAACAGTTTCTACAGGCCCTACATCCCCCCCCATTTTTATCGATTTTTTAGGGAGTAAATATTACTGACTGCTTATCTCTTCATATAACTTAGATGGAAATTTCCTGAAATTTGGTCAGGTTTAGTAATTGATTAATTGTTTGTAGTTACATGACATGGTAAACTTTCCAATTGTTTTCCAGCAGATGATTTAGATTTGAGACAGGCATTAAACCACAGGATATTGTCATGTGTTCACTCCCTGTACTATATAAATACTAGAGAAGGAATAAAACGAGAAAACTCTAGAAGGAATGAAGGGAGATAACTCATGACAATTTCGTGTGCATTAAACTTAGATATGTTATCATGATTTCCATCTCAGGCATTAGTCATTGCCTCTTCCATGTTAGGTTTGTGCGTCCAATATCTAACCCGAAGCCTAGGTTACTGTTTTCTGATTACATGATCTATATATGGCTGACCTGTGATGTAAAATTATTTAAAAAAAAAAAAAAAAAATTGAAATTTTAAGACAGTTTTGGGATCTTGGTCCCCACATAATTTAAGTACTGGCCTGATATCAAAAAAGTACCTAACTAAGCAAAAATCTTTAAATAAATGTTATTGGCTATCAAATGATTTTTTCTTAAAACCTTTGTTTGGATATTAGAAATTTTTAGTATTACTTAATCGAAAGAGCACAATTTGACAATATTTCTCCTTCTTAAATCATTTATCTATAAATATCTTTAAATACTGATAAAAGATACGTAAGAATTTACTCAAGAATGATTTTTCTCTATAGCTCTTTTGCCTGTAGATACGGGGGATTATTTTATATTTAAGTCGTATCCGGAAGTTGCCATTGCGCAACTTTAATGCGCATGTTCTTTTCGATTATTGTAGTTTTTGCGTTGGGTTAAAGACGTATAAGGAAGTAGTTTGCTACTTTCTTGTACAATATTTATATGAAATATTCACGTTTTAATCTTCATTATCATAAAATCGAGCAAGGTGACCTATCATTTTTATTTCATGTTTTGGTTATATACATTACACCGATCAAATATACAAAGTTTAAAGGAAATCTCTGTGTTAGAAAAAAACGGCCTTATTGTAGGATACGTCTTTAACAGAACCGATACCTAATTTTTCTTGCCTGGAAGTCAAAATTTCCCAAGCATTTCGATTGCACATGCTGAAATAATTGATAAATATATTTAAGACAGTTACTGTCTTCATACTTGAGTATTTTCATGACATCGGGGCCTGGAGTATGCATAGAAACAGTTCAAGAATCTTATATGTTTATGTTTCAGGAATGTCACAGGCCCCCTGTTGTCGAGCAAGATGTTAATGACCCTAGATTTGTATGGTATTGTTCTAGATGTGAAAAAACTATGAAGAAAATGGTATGTATCGATTTCGTTTTGTAATGTGCATAAATAGAGGATCTTACATGAGTGGTCATTATTTATTGAATTTATTTAACAAGTCTTTTCTAAAAACGATAAAAACGAGGCTAAACTAAAAGAATTAGAAATGATATGTAGCCATCTGAGAAGAGAGAAAATATGTTATGCATCTTTAAGGTATTAACACTTTAAAGGTAGATAGTCATATCTTCTATGTCCAGAAATAATTTTGAGAAAATGGTATGTTAATGCCTTCATACAGACATACTCCATGACATTGCATTGTAACTTTTCTTAAAAGTTTCCTGGAACTTCAAAACAGGAGTCCAATTCAGGTGTTTTCTATGCTAGTGCTAACTCAGCGCATTGGTCAGGATAGAAAATAATGGTATCACTAATCAGACGCTTGTATTTTGTGGTTTTGGGAAAAATGTATGAAAAGTGACACTGCAATGTTGTAGCATACATCTGTATGAAAACAATTATCACAAAATTTCTCATATTTATGTCTGAAGATATTTTGTCACAAAAATACAAATATGTACCTTGAAAGTGATTATAAGTATGTTGATTAAGTTACACTTGAACATGTGATCTGCAACCAGGGCCTGTATTCACAAACGTTTTAAGACTGAATCTCAGTCTTAGACTTTAAAATGGTAATTTTTCATTTTGTTCCTACGTTATTGTTACACAGTATATTTTAATAAAACATGACAAAAGTGTAGACTATTTAAACAAGAAATATTCAGCCAAAATGTAGACTATCCGTTTAAATATTATGAAAATGATTTAAATTTAATATTTGCAATTTAAAAATCTAAGTCTGAGATTCAGTCTTAAAACGTTTGTGAATACGGGCCCAGTAATAACTGCTTACATTGAACTTCTTTGAAATTTATGACATTATAAATGAAAGGAGCGCTGCTATGGGATTTCCAGCCTCTTCTTTAAGTGACGTCATTTCCAGAAAACGTCACATGTGACATCACCATGTACTTACAGTAAGCGACATTTGCCCCATATGGCAATATAATAACGAAGTGACCATATGGAGTAAATATTGTTTCCTGCTTGCCAATAATGTGTTTTATTGAAATGAAGTCACTAACAGAAGAGGTTGTAAATCCCATAGCAGCACTCAAATGTTAACTGCTCTGGTGTTTTTAAGGTTACTAAGCCGCAGAAGTCAAAGTCCTCATCAAACCCGCAACCTGAGAGGTCAGAAAAAACGGCAGTAAAATCTACCAAGAATGAACCAGCAAGTCTATTTACATTCAGTAGAAGGGAGACAAAGCTGGTAAGTATGAGAGATAAATTTATCTCATTTAACAGTTCTCTATCTTACACAATGGTAGGGTTTTGCATTCGTGGTTTATGTTTTTACAAAGCTTATGTAAATGTTTAACACTGATATCATTCTTCTGAACAAAACTAGGTCTGTCATTGATACAATTGATATCTCAACGACTTTTTCTGTTGATCGGTATTCGATACACATAAGTATTGAAATTATGGCGGGGAAATACAGGAGAATGGGTATGAAAATTAGTCAAAATAGTGTAATGTCACTTTGCAGTCTCTGATTGGTCAGTTTTTAAACTTGATGACTTTGATTGGTCACTTTTGCCAGAGCTTGATTTTGATTGGTCTTTGTAGATGTCGGCAATATAATGTACTACTGTGAAGTTCAAAATATGGATTGTTATCGTAAAGTACAAGTTGAACATTCAATTATGTAGGACGTATGCACCTAAACATACAGAGTTGATAGTCTATGTAAGGAATTTAAAACTACATTTGTATACTCAATTTATTGATATATTGTCGATATTTGTCGTTCAATATATCAATATCGTCAATATGCAAACATTTGAAGCCCTAAACAAAGACTTGAATTCTGAAATGTGAACAGTTTCCAGCTTCATATATTTTTTGTCTCAAGCCGCTGGAAAGTCTGTATCAGCGTACTTGACATCTTGGCAAGTAACTACAGTATTTGCATAACGATGGAGTAGTAAATCCTTTGTTGATTTTTTCAGATTTTTTCTTCCTTCTAGCTTCTACTCACTGGCGTGTTTCTGTTTACATTCCTGGATTTTCTTTAAAACCTTCTATCTAATGTGGAGTCCTCCTCAAACAGTTTATTTGACTAATCTATAAATCAACAGTTGTAGAGGTTTCAAGAGGAGGCAATGTTTATCATACCTTGAATAACAGGACCGTATTATGATTGTCTTTATTTTGTATTTATTAACTGGATCTGATTTTTTGAATAGGACAATATCTGGTTTATGTAACTAGAAGGTTGTCGGTAAAATTTCTTAAATTATTGTTGTTGTATTGTCTTGAATATTGTCTTATTGATATATGCATGCCATAACCTCCAATGAAAGACCACCTCGAAATTAAGACCAGCTCATTAATAAGACCATCTCTAAGTGGTATTAATGGTAAAAACATTGCCGCTATGAATTGGGACTGCTTCACACAAATGCATATTGTCAGCATTACTTATAAATGTTAAAGGGTCTTCATGACCTTCCTGTTGTGTGTTGGTAATAAGGGGTCTCGTAGACCTGTTTTCGTTGTTCAATGTTTATTGCTGTAAAATATTACCATGGCTTCAAACTTGCTTACCTCTTTGCAGAGCACATCTTCCAGCAAGGAGTCATCAAGCTCAGGTGCTGCTAAGCCACTTAGTGGTCTTGCAAGTTTAGCAGCTAATTTGTCAGGATCTAAATCAAGTGCAGTCAAATCTGACCAATCCAAGACAAGCAGCGCAAAAACTGAGCAAACTAAAACTACAGCTGTCAAAACAGAACCATCTAAGAGTAGCTCTTCATCTTCGAAGTCATCGGACCAATCAAAATCAAGCTCTGGCAAAAGTGACCAATCAAAGTCATCAAGTTTAAAAACTGACCAATCAGAGAAGAGCAAGGAGAAAGAAAAAGACAAGTCTAAGTCTGACTCCAAACCATTTCAGAGACCTTTATCAGTTGATAAATCTGAATCACCTGGAAAATTATTTGGAAAATCATCTGAATCTTCAAAAATTACTAAATCTGCTTCAACTTCTAATTTGGGTAGTAGTAAGTCATCATCATCGTCATCATCGTCATCATCATCATCTTCAACATCATCATCCTCACAGGGGGGTCAGAGTGCTGCAGCAAATGCTGACAAACGTTTACAGATGATGAAAAAGAAAGCTGCAGCAAAATTAACTGAAAAAAGATCTTCCACTAAGTGAAAATTTTAATTATATGTTTTGAAGTTAAATAATGTTTTGCATTTTTTAATCACCATAGAAGTAATAGATGTTTTCAGTATCTTTATGTATTCGTAATATAACCCTTGCAAAAAACTGATGCTTTTGTGATGGGGTGAAAAATATGTTGTTATATTAATGGTGATATTCTTCAAGAAGCTTTCTTGATAGCCTCCAGCTTTTTTATTCTGTATAAGGCTTTCCCTGTACAATAAACGCCAGTAATTTGTTTCCTTATATCTGGAGATTGTAATAAACTTAAAGCGGACATTTTCCTTATACATTTTTGTAGCTGTTTTTTTATAATAAACAACCTAATAGACCAGTAACCTCCATGATGAAGAGTTTCTTATACACGCAGACAGAGAAACAATTTGGATTAAAAAGAACAAGTATGAATAATAAGTTTTTTGGAATCCCATTTCGTTTTTTTTTTCATTCTGTGAAACTTCGCATTTGGAATGCTTTAAACAGTAACCGCTCCTCCCATAAACAAAAGGAACAAATAGATTTGCCGGCTTCCAGCTGGCGACTAATGATTTTTGTATTCAAGACGTATCCAGTGGTTTCATTTTTAGTGTTTTAAATGTCACTAATTTTCTTCTGTGTCCGCTGAGAGAACCTTAGATTCAATATTTAGCAGTTTTTTGAAGACTCATTCGTCCACATTTGAACAAGATTCAAAGAAATACCTCAGGCTCTTTAGCATTTGAAAGTCCTTTGCTCTTAGTCCTTTCTTCTAACTCTTAAATAATCTCAAACTTGGACTCGTGATGTAAATCAAGCCGCGGCCGTGGTCCAGTGGTTAGTGCGCTGGACTTTTAACCCGGCGATCTGGGTTCGATCCCGTCGCGGCAGGTCATACCCTTCCATGAAAATTTGACAAAAATGTCGATTTTCCTCCACATGTGGAGAAGTTGCCGGCTCCGTGTGGAAGGGTAAGTTAGTACTGGTAAGAATTAAGTCCAGGAAAAACTGGTTAGGTGAACCAGCCGCCGTATATAACTGAAATATCGTTGAGAAACGGCGTTAAACCCGATGAAACAAACAAACATGATGTAAATCATAAAAAATACGTGATTACGTACTACATGTATTAACACAGTAGTATGATACCACAATATATGAATCATCCGAAGTGTTTAACTTTGTTCTTGATTTCATTCAACCTTTTATTGTTGTTTTGTGTCTGTTTAGTCACTGGATGAATAACGTGTGTAATAAACAGCATATTGTGATATCAACTTTAGACTTTACTTAGACGCATGTAGGCTGATAATATCGGCTTTGAAAGCCATTGATTGCAGTAAACAGTACGAGTAGTGTTTAACAATTGAGTTTTCAAGTACGGATGGTAAGGTTAAGACCGCTTATTGTAAAGATTTGGCTGTCATACTCCGCTTGGTTTATATTGTTTGATTCTGCAAGTCAGGATGCTACTAAAGTCAGTACCATCCTACGCAGATTTTTGAAGTGTTCCGTTTTCATTACTTTCGGTTGTACATGTAGCGTTATTTGGTCATATTTTGAGATCGCGTGTTTTTGCTCAGTGATTTTGAGTCATGATTGAAATTAATTACTCAATGATTTTGACATGCATGCTATTAATATGTAGATTTACGGAAGCATGTAACAAAAACAACTACAGTCAGACCTCGTTTAGGTGACAACCTTCTATTATACATGTATATCCGAAATAAATATCGGGTCCCGATCGATGTATCTCCTTAGGGATGTCAAATTGAAATAGTCTTTTTGAAACCATCACGGACCTATACATTTTATAGGTCCGTGAAACCATGTATTATTCTAAATACAAGACCCAATGAATTCGAATGGACGAGATCCGACTGTATGTAAGAAATACGTAAAGAATGACAATTATTTATGAGCATGGAGAAAGGACACGAATTATATAGTATTTGACCTTAGTGTATTTAGGTCTTTGATCTGGTGAATGCCGTGTTCATTGTTAGAACATGTGGAGGTATGACAAATTTAAACATGTAGAACATGCCAATTCCCATTCCGGAAGCAGAACTACGGTGGCATAGAGGTGACATGTGTGAAATTATTTTTATCTCGTTCCCACAGCTTACTATGTCATTCCCATGACTTAGTATGTCGTGACCAAGACTATCACGTTCCCACGACATAGTTATCTCGACATACTAAGTTGTGGGTCCGAGATAAAAATAATTTCACACACCGCGCCTCTATGCAACTGTAAAAACCTGCTTTTTTATGATTTTAGAAAACGGTCCGAAAAGAAAAAAAATTCATCGGGCAAGAATTATTTGACATTGGTTATCTACACTGAAGAGGCATGTTCAGATCAATATATCACACTGCTTAACGTTTGATTACCCTAAACGCGTAACAAACATGTTTAGGCATCACATATGATCAGGGACTCAAATATGCTGCAACACTATAGACGTTTAGAACAATGTTTAATTTGCAGTGCACTATTCGTCCATCACTAAATTCATGGAGCCTACGGCTTAATATTGATAGTTATATGCAGGTCAATCTCTCAAAAGCAAAACCCTTTAGGATTCAACTTTCGGCAGTTGTTTCGAGGTGTTTGCTCAAGAGTTGTTCAGTAGGGAGTAACGTTTCACTACAGAAAATGAAAATCATAGTGTTGTTGAAGCGAGATTGTTTCCCAAGACAGGGTCACTCTGAAGGACTGAAATAGTATTCATAGCTCCTACATCTACAATATTTACCTCCCTTGTTCTGGATTGTCGGCCATTTTGATAGGCAAAATTCCTTTAAGTTTATGGGGAATATAATGTAAATGATGAGAAACTAATCCGATATATGAAAAATAACTTATTCATTATGCTCATGTGGGTATTTGGCTCAGTAAGTTGAAGAAAAAGTGGTTGTCACATGCAAAGTCTCTTGGTATTTTCTCAATAATCACATATTTGGAAATTACTCCTATAAGGGCTTATCAGTTTTGCCTACCAAAATGGCTAACAGTTAAGAACAAGGGAGGTAAATATTGTAGATGTGGGAACTATGTATTGTTATATGCCAACACACGAACAAATATAATATACGAACAGATACATTTATTGTAAAATCGCTCAACGTATCAAAACTGTAGAAGTGTCATGCTTAAATATAATAGCACTGTTCCCATTGTCAATAGAAACAAACAAAATGAAGACGAATGCTTTGTTGTTACAATGGGTTACATAATTTGTTAGCTGTGATTCAAGTTCAAATGATTTCTCCAGTGGTCCTGGGAAATGGCTGCACAAATGGCTACACAATGTCAGTTATCCTACATGTGCACCTTGTGCCTCTGCGTGACTGACGCACACTGCATACTCCGCCAAAAGTGGCACAGTTACCAACACTGCGACCGCCATTTTGTATCGAAACAGGTCGTGTGACGTCATTGCAAATATTCAACCGCGAATTGTATCGGCATAGCCTACGCCTTCCAACGTGTGCGTGTATAAATGAAGACATCATAAGGCTAATCACAAGAAGTGTGACAACAAATCTGTATATTGCCATTGTAGAAGACTAGCATAAGTAATTGTTCCTACAAGAGATAAAATACAACCATAAATAGAGAATTCAAAATTAGTTGCAACTACCGTTAATGTGAGCATCATTTCTATTGGTCAATATTTTCCAAAACATGTTTTCATTGGCTGCCCACCTCCCAATTTGTTTTTAACTGTTGTTATGTTGGTTATGTTATAAGTACATGCAGATATAACGAACACATAATTATTTATATAAAATTGTAACCACGAAAGTAATGAAAACTACACTCATACATCGTTTATTCGAAATCATTCTATCCAAATACTTGGTATCATCCGAAATGAATGTCATCTCCAATGTATCTTTTTATACGCGTCAAGTTGAAATGGGCTATTCGAAACCATGTATTATTCGGAACAGAAATTCAGAAGCCATAAATATTATTTGCGCAGAAAAAAACTGTCAACAGACAAGAAAATGCTCTTGAAGCTTGAAATGAAGCAATTCATCCCCCAAAAAATAATTCTATCTCGGATACAACACAGATAGCTTTGATTCTTGATTTCACGAAGCTCCATTAATATCAACCACATCTATGCAGATGTCATAAAAATTCAAAACGTTTTGTCATTTAAACGTCAAAATCAAAACGTCTAATATTCAGTACAGTCACTGTGACAGTCATCCGGGAATAATGTTAAGTTATGATACAAAATACCAAGGTTACAGCGACAGATTACCCGAAGCAAGAAAACGTTCGAATGAACAAGGCTCGACTGTACTTACGTAAATTCAGTATTCTCTCTTTTGATATGTTCTTATAAAGTCAATATCTAAGAATGTTAACAGTAAAGAAAGTACATATCAACTTTAATGAATTAATGCTATTAGCAATATCGTCAAACATGGAAAAAAATAACATGAATTATTACCTATTAGTCAACTTCCTTTACTTATAAAATCGCTTCCTCTAAATTTTTACCACTGTGTGTTAGAACGATTGTTGATATCAATACGAATAAATTACACCTTATATACTTTCTTAAACACCATAAGTGTTCCTAAAGATAGCACGTACATTGATAGTCACTACTTAAATGTTGTAAGATCAGTAGAGTGGTTTTCAAGGATGCGGTTGTGTTGTTGTATTGTGATAAAAAAGCGGAGAAGATTTTGTAAGAAATATAGTCGGATCTCGTTTATTCGACAACCTTCTACCGGAATACTAGATATTATCCAAAATAAAGTCGGATTTCGTTCATTCACATTCATCGGGTGTGAACTTTTATTTCAAAAAAGTAACACATGTTTTCGAATAGCCCATTTCAATTTGATATGTATTGAAAGACACATCCGGACCAGGGTCCTGTTTCATTTACAATCTTATCGTAAATCTTTTCTTATCTTAAATTTTCGATTTTAGAGGATTTTTAAGAATTTCCTTAACCGTTACAGAAAGCGTTTCTTAAATTGAATTTCTTGTACCCGTCATCTGTTTACATTATAGATAAAAATGGCGGCCATACTTACGTAAGAACTGAAACGTTTTTCTTAGCAAAGAATTTCTTAAAAACTTTCTTAAGCTAAGAAATTCCTTAAGAAGGTTAATGAAATGGCGCCCTGATATTTATTTCGTATGATACCAAGTATTCGGATAAAAGGTTGTTGAAACGAGGTCCGACTGTATCCTCTAATGCGCGTCAAATGGAAACGGGCTATTCGAAATAAAATTTTGGACCCGATCAATTTCGAATGAACGAGGTCTGACTGTACGTTTAAAATGTTGTAGTGCGTGTTTCGGGTTTGCGTCCCATCCACTTTTTCGTCAATTGACCTTTCTGCAGACGCTCCGTAGCCACGCCCCCCTTAGTAACAGGTTCTCGCTGTAACCACGTTAGACAAGCCATGTCCAATATGGCGTCGAACAAAGAACTATAACGGGCTGATGTAGATAGTATATGAAGGCAGTGTCCTCTTGTTGCAGATATAGTGCTTATTCCATACCATAGATACTTCACATAAAACTACAATCGGATCAATTTATGTTATGATATAACATTGGGGCTAAAAGTGGACATATTTGGTTCCAACTGAAAGATAATTTTAATTTCATCTGGTGGTAGATTTTTTTGTATACTTTAGGTTTTTATCTTAGGGTATCGAAAATTATGTCCATATTATCATATGCACACTTTCTTTGTTTGACTCGAATAACAAACATATCAAATCACTTATCTGAGTAGTGAAAATCATTGAGACCACTTATCAAGGAAATGCAAAACGAGTTTCTAGGAAATGAACCGCTCAAGGGAGCACTTATAAATGAACACTTACAAATACCAATGAAATAATTTCCTGTTGCAAACTTCTAGGAAATACTTGTATAGTTATGCAACATTATACAAGGGCGTAGATTCCTATAGGCCGTGTATGCCGCGGCAGAGCCTACACTTTTTTCGAAAATAAAAAGAAATTGCCAAAACTGCAATATGATATTTAATGTATGTTTTGATGTTATTGTAAGTATATTTACCGGAACGAATAGTACACCAAAACGCATCTCTGACGATCTATGCAAATACTTTTCCGGGGTCCCATGCCTCCGGACCCCCCTAAAACTAGGCCTAGACCTTAATTTCAGCTAAGCTACGCCCTTGTTATGGAAAGGAATTTTATGTAATCCAGAGTCTGTCATATGTATAGAGTTTACATGGAATGCAAAACCGATAACTACAGATACACTTTATGTGAAATAACTGCAAGCATAAAATTGGGACCGCCTTTAAACCAGGTATAAACTCTTATTTTTGTTATTTCTTTTCACCTATGTTAGTACAGTTAACCTCCACTTAAAGACCACCTCAATAATAAGACCACCTCTTTAAGAACACAATTTTCGAATCCATTTTAACTGTTTTGCTCTTTAATCAACCTCAATATCAAGACCAGTTTTCAAGGGTCCCAATGGTGGTTTTATTATTGAGATTTTACTATTGATGACTTTGTATTTTCTTATCCGAAGGTCAAAGGTTTGAATACCAATTTTGGCGATGTTAAACCACTGATTTCACTCCCCCCTACCCCCAATCAGGTGCGAGTACTGGTTCATCGAGGGTGATTATAATTGTTGTAAGAACTAGTTTCACGATCGATATAAGTTAAATATGGTGGAGTATTACTGCCACCTGTTAACATCATAGCGTTTATGGCAACACGAATCTTATCTAGTAAACTACTTATGATGTTACTTATTAAGTGAAGTTCGCAAACCATAACTAGATAACCCGTTAGTGTAATACATCATAAAAAGGTAACAGGTGGCAGTTCTGGGCATTTTCAAGCCTGTTTCTAGTCTTATATGATATTTATCTTACCGAAAAAGTATCACGAATAGTAACTAGATAGCTAGATAAGTATCATGATAATTAAGTGGTTTACACGAAACAATTCGCGAACGTTATCATGTTGACTGATGGCAGTAACTTGCCACCATAGATAAATTAAAAATAAGGTTATTTCAATTATAAACGATGAACTAGTGTCTGGAGTTTATTGTGTTTACTACAGATATTCATTCTGCGAAAGCAATTATAGCTTTAGAGAAGAAGAAAAAATAGTCTACTGGCAATAGTTGAAACAATTTAAATGATTTACGTAATGAATGGAAGCAAGCAACACGCGATCACGTGACATCTTATCAAAAATCCATAAACATTATCAGCAACAAATAGAATCATATTTCACAGACAGTTGAGTACGCAAATATTGACGCGATTACCGATTTATGAAGTAATCAACACTAATAGTAAGAGTGCAATCGAAATTATGTTTTACATACAAACGCTTCTCCTATGATTTGCCTCATATACCCATATTTGGTTCGAAGCGCGTTCGATACCGTAATATGTTTTGCTGTTTATTAAAGCAGACACGTGCGCCTAACCCACGTGTACACTCCCAACTTTTTAAAAACTGAATACGGAAGTCGAACAGGAAATACTAGACCAGACTAGAAGACCCGGATGTTTATAATAGAACTCCTTCAATGCATTGCCAAATAGCCTAAGACATGTCAAGATATCAGGAAATATAGAGGCTATTGATTGTAAAGGTACAAGATACAAAGTTCTATTTTATGTCTGCATTGGTACAACAGTTTTAAATTTAGCTATGAATATAGCCATTAACCGACTGCATAATGACAAATATAAAACATATAATAAACTATATGCAATGGTAACATAGTACTGTACTACATATAAACATAGCAATGGTACATACATAAGGTAATATACATGTTACATGACAGCACAATCCTAGTAGAATATACAACATGTATTAACAATTAAGATAAGTGACCGAAATAAGTTAATTAAGTCTTTAATTGTTAATACATGTTGTATACTAGTAGTGTGCCGTCATGTTACATGTATATTACATGTACAATTCAATTTCGTTCAGAAATAATTATTTTCGTCTAAAATGTACAGATTAATATGACTAGACGTAATTTCTTGAGGCCCGAACTATGCACACCATTGCAATCATTCATACCCATTCACGATCGAACTGTTCGGGAACGATGTCTCTACAACTGCAAAAGAAGTAGAAGATTGCAACAAAATGGGGAAACGCTTACAGTATGTCTATGGCCAACAGCGATTCCGTGGCCGTCCATTCTTGAGAGGACGATGTATTGGGGCACATCGACCACCATTTTCGCGTGGTTGTGGAATTTCTGGTAGACGCATTCTAACATTTTAGTACTCAATAATTATAATTAATCAGAACTCATAGAATTCAAATTATACTTCAACTTACTAGGTAAAGAATTCAAATTATACTTTAACTTACTAGGTAAAGAATTCAAATTATACTTCAACTTACTAGGTAAAGAATTCAAATTATACTTCAACTTACTAGGTAAAGAATTCAAATTATACTTCAACTTACTAGGTAAAGAATTCAAATTATACTTCAACTTACTAGGTAAAGAATTCAAATTATACTTAAACTTACTAGGTAAAGAATTCAAATTATACTTCAACTTACTAGGTAAGTCTCGACTAATTTTATAATTATGCGACTACTCGAAATGACAGGTTTCCGCTACATAGACACGTTGTTCTGCTTGGAATTTGTTTGATGAATGCCATGCAACATTCCAAAGAACATAATGAACGGCAGCAGGACTTTTCAAAGCTACTCAGTGGAAACTGAAGTATTGTCGGTTATTAAATTAAGTTCTGTTTATTGACAACGGTATCAAACAAAGCGTTTGTTTCCCCTTCACGTAAGTTAACTTCAAGGTTAGACCTCCTGTGGGCTTTTCCACCCACTTCTCTTCAACCTGCTTTTCAATTCCATGTTTAGGTTTGATATGAAATTATCAAAAGAAATTCCGCCCCACTTCATTGGACGCCAATGGTTTGAAGTCCTATTGTTGATTTCTTTATTTCTTCCCCCGATATAAACGTGTTGTCTTATTTTTTTGTTTTAAATGAATGAATCGGTATGCTACTAAAGTTTGAATTAATTATATTTATATCGCACGTTTTTACAATACAGTCGGATCTCGTTTATTCGACAACCTTTTATCCGAATACTTGGTATAATCCGAAATAAAAATAAGGACGTCACGATGTATCTTAGGCACATCAAATTGAAATGAACTATTCGAACATATGTATTATTCGAAATGAAATTTCAGACCCGACGAATTCGAATGAACGAAGCTCGACTGTAGATTGTATTGATGTGCATCAAAGTAGAAAAACGCTAATCACTTTACAATACTTGATTCGTAAATTGCCATTTTTAGAAACAATTGGCGTTACTTGATCCTCGGAACATCAGCTTGTTTTATTCAGCTTTGTATATAGTGATGTTTCATTTTTCTAAGATGTTGTCCTCTTCAGCAAATAACCATTGTTCGGCAATCATCGCATATAAAGACTATTTCCAATATTTTTTTATATCAGAAATGGAGTGAGCGGTGAACTAAGAGGCTGTCCGAGTCTCTATCTATGCAGGGGGCTGTTTGTAACGGCATTAGCTATCATTTATACGTTGTGAAGAATCAATGTCAATAAAAGATATTCAACAGGCTTTGATAATAAAACATCCAGTGATATTTGAATCATCATAAATACAATTGAGCCGATCACATTTTAAAATCACGTGACATGAACGTTTTACCACCCATGGTGATAGGGATCGGGTGGATCAGAGGAAACCCATTTTGACTTGGATAACATCAATTCATGAATCCCTCAGAGGTTGGAACAAGACTCCGTTGAACACGCCACAGTTCCGATAAAACGACATAACAGGCCTTTTTCTGCGCGCTCCGTGGAAGATTAAAGGCTTAGCACAAGTACATAGTTACGGAACAACGATTTTCTATACAATCCAAATTAAGTTTTAATTGATAACCTATTCCATCAAATTCAAATATGAAAGGATAACATTTCCCTGACGATCTAGGGTATCAAATGTACATAAAAGATCCCAAGGAAACCTTTATTTATCTGCCTTTTATCTGAATGTTATTGGTTTTTCTAGCAGAGCAATGTTATTGACCTTGGGCTGTTCTATATCCACGTTTTTCTCGCATCAGATATTAATTGCTCCGGGCACTCGACCGCCGTGCAATACCGACGGCCAATTTGAACGCATGAGTCTTGGGTGAACGCTTCGCGAACTGTTTTGTTTGAAGCAAATGGAAGGTCGATTTTGTCTATAATCGCGACTGTTTGACGACGGAAATGTTTCTACATTCTTGTAATGTGCATCGATCGGGCGTTGAATGCGGCAGAGGATAATTCAAATAAACATTCTGTTGACATCCTTATTGCAGCGTCCGCTCATGCCGGGAAATTTATTGATAAATATTTGAAAAAAAGATGACCATTTGAATGAAGGGAATGACTTGATATTGTTTGCTGTAGAGAATAGAAACAATGGCACGTATTTGTAAGTGTGAAAGTTTTTAAGGGCGTACAATGTACTATACAGTGCTTTGCGACTCGTTTTGGAAATATAACAGCGTGACGTGGGAATAGTTTTACGTCATTACTATTTTTGAAACTTAAAGGAAATTTGTGTTTTTGCAACATTTACACTTTTTACAACATGACAAATGTGTGACTTTAATTTGAAGATGATGGATACTTGAATAACGCCATACAAATTATTTTAACTTATAATTAAGAGGAAAATTAGTTAAACCACCATCGAAAAAACTGTGTAGTGTTCATATTCTGTGACGTTCTGCTATTGCGAAATAACATGACCATTCATCGCTGTTGGATTTTCTGACGATCACATGAATTATGGACTTATTCAAATCAACATGGACTAGAATGAGAAATTAATATTTTTTTAGAAATGGGGGTTTTAACATTTTTCTTGATAACCGTATTCGTGGGATCTACACTTTCAGCTCTTACAGGTACGTCGACTTATAGCAATATATACAGTAAAACCTCTATAATAAGACCACCCTTGGAACCCGTGAAAACACGGTCTCCTTATAGAGATGGCCTTTAATATTGAGGTTGATTTAAGAGCAAAAGAGTGAAAATGGTCTTGAATTTTTTTTCTTAATATTGATGTGGTTTTATAATTAAGGTGGTCATTAAGTGAGGTTTTATTGTATTTCCGTATTGAAAACTAATCAAATGAGATTTAGTTCTATATTATATAATTATATATACTCGTACAAATGATTGCCCTATTATGTTTAATGCTATTACATAGAACATATATCTTATTTAGACGTGTACAAGGTATTTCATCTACATATAAAACATTTCATAATATACATATATGCACACAGTTTTCGCGTGACTGTATAGAAACTATACTACAGGTAACACTTATAGTGAGGGTGAACTATATAAATATACATCAGTTTATATAAATACATCAGTTTACATTATTCAATAAATTATTCCTTATAATTAAAGCTTTCTTGTAATTTATTGCCAATTTGCATAACATATTTTTATTTCTCACTTGTACATAACAAATATAACATGTTGTTTTGAAACGAATTTTGTTTATTTACTTTTTTTATTATTTTTATTGTCATATGTTTCTAATTATCCATGGTAGCCCTGTGTATATTTCAGCAAAGTCAAAGATAATTTAGTATTTGAAGCCCTTTGCAAAATACAAAATTGAATACAAGTTTTATTCAAATTACGCAACACTTCTCGCAACCATTGCTGGAACAATATGAATTTGAAACAATGTCTGAAAACCTGCTTAGGCGTAAAAAATAGGTTTGTTTCCCGACCTACCGTATTTTTTTGCCCCGACCCTAGAACATTTTTTCGCGTGTTAACATTTTTTTCAATTTGGTAAAATTTCTTCTTTTTGGTAAAATTTCTTCTTTTTGGTAAAATTTCTTTGGGTGAATTTTTCTTTAGGTTCATAATTCTGCCCAGTTATAAGACGCTTTACGAGTATTCCAGCTATAGAGCATTATATTCACCTTGATTAAACATTGTCCATGTTAAATGGGAAAGGGAATTTGTCTTTTAACATATATTCATTTAAATCTATGTTTAATTTGCTTCGTTTGAAAATAACAAAAATCTCCAAAAAAATATTGTCCGACCTACCTACCCCTACCCTATTTGTTGGGCATGAAACCTGAAACAAATTTTTTTTTGGCCTAACAAACAGACATGAGGACAACTAACTTCAACAGACTCAGTCTGGTTCGGGTTTTTGCTTGTTTCCTGCGAACATTTCAGAATGCACGCAATGCATGGTTTTACTCTGTAATCAGTTACATCGAAAATAAGGCATTAGGCCCATGATTCATTATCACAAGTTATATAAATACATACATTTGGTTAAATTAAGAAATAATACATGTTTTAATTACTGGTATACATCATTCTTATAGAAAACACATATGAACATATGCAACACATTTTACATATGCATGTTAACATGAATATAGGAATAAGTGGTGAGAGAAAAGAATGTACATCAAACACTATTTAATTTATAGCAAGTACTTAGAATGACTGTATATTAATGTATTTTATGTTACATAATATATAATGTGTATTGGTGAAAGTCATTTCGCCATATTTTATTCATATTCACGCACAGGCAGTCTGAATTAGAGAAATTTAATATGTATTGGTGATAGAAACATATTTATTAAGTGGTAATGTTTGTGTATCATACCTTGGAGATACGACTAATGACTGAGGGGGTAAAATTACGACCTTTTCATCGACCTAGGAGGAACAGAGAAGATGAAATCATGAATATTGCTATGTTGAAAACAGGAATTCTTGAAGTTGAAATCGTAAATTCGTGAAGTTGAAATCGTAAATTCGTGAAGTTGAAATCGTAAATTCGGGATGTTGAAATCGTAAATTCGTGAAGATGAAAACGTAAATTCGTGAAGTTGAAATCGTGAATTCGTGAAGTTGAATTCGCGAATGCTTAAAGCTGAAATGTCACCACCAGGCTTTCGTATCTGTCAGTACAATATCAGTAACTCTTTTCATATTTCCCAGTTTCAGACTGAATACATACTTATCAGAAATGAGAGTCTTTTTTCTTTTAATTATTATCATTCAGAGTATAGTATCAAATATTAATTGAATACTGTTTTAAATAATCATAATCAATTTGTATAATCATTATTTAAATAATTATCTATTGTAATAGCGCATCAAATTAACTGATACGGTGGCATGGAGGTGACAGTCGAAATTATTTTTATTTCGTGCCCACGACATACTAATTTAGTAAGTCGTGGCCACGTGATAACTATGTCGTGTGAACGAGATAAAAATAATTTCACACGTGTCACCTCTATTCCACAGTATCTATGTCACCGTACGAACATCCTTCAAAATGCACAATTCATAGATTTATCATATTATCTAATATAATTTATGCATCTTTTGATAGATTTGCTACCATATTTTAATGTTAATATTCATCATATATACTATAAATATCTGGATTTTAAGAATCTTTCAAAACCTAGTCTGCAGTATACCATTTTCACGGAGAGAATAAGAAATTTTGGAAAATGAGAAAGTTTACATACATGGGAAATGAGATACAACCGGTGCGATGTGTTGTGATTTGTAAGTCTAGTATAAATCTTTATTTCAATCTCATCAGTGTACATAGCACATACATATACGAACGCTGCTATTGGATTTACAACCTCTTCTGTAAGTGACTTCAACATGACATGTCACTATTTGCAAGCAGGAAACAATATTTACTCCAAATTGTCACTTCGTTTTCATATTGTCATATGCGGCAAATATTGCTTACTGTCCGTACATGGTGACGTCACATGTGAAGTTTTCCGGAAATGACGTTTCTTAAAGAAGAGGTTGGAAATCGTACAGCGGCGCTCAATATAACAATATAAAAACGAATGCATAGCGAATAAAAGTACACTGCCACTCATACAATTAGTTATATGTAGAGATGTCAACGAATATTCGGATATTCGATAAAATATAATAAATTCAATATAAAAGCTGAATACATGTGTATTAAATTTCAGTGATGGACATCATCGCATTGAATGACTTGTTACATGTGAAAATAATATCTACATGTTGACAAATTGACATGTCATGTTGTATTTTTGGTGGTCAGAGAGATATAACACTCTGGTAGTGACACTGTAATTACTCAAGTAATGGCAGAGTTTGGTTTATAAGATAAAATAGTTTATTCAGAAATATTAGGTATACTGCCAATAATTTCTCATAAACAATGCCAAAATATATTTTATATACAAAAATAATAAAATATTATACATTGGTCAATGGTCATTTGACATGCAATAGTATGATTGATTAACATTCATGTAGTATAAATCTTAATATAGAACTTATTGCATTTTCATTGATACAATGTGAAAAATAATAGAACAATGAGGAGAAATTACAATTTAAAAACTTATTTCTAATACAACTCATTTCTTAGGTTAAAACTTTATGGATAAACAATGATAGAATTATAACAACAGTCTTATTTTCTGAGCTTAATAATTCAACAAATTTTGTATTTTATCTGTAATACTGTTTTATATATTGTTTACGAAATTCATGGTACAATGGGCATTCAAACAAAAAATGAAATTCATCTTCGATTGCATTGCATAACTGGCATTTTCTATCTTGAAGCTGGAACACAATAAAAAAAATATACGGTCCCTGCTTGAAGTAGTATTTTTTCTGGTTTGTGCCATCGTCCCAGCTTCGATGTCTAATCTATGCGAAGATACTCTAAAACGTGTAAGCGATTTTCTAAATTTTGAAACATTTTTTACATTAAGATATGACTGGAATTTAAAATCAGCGAATAACACATACTATTTTGCTCTGTTTATATATCCGTGCTAGTATGTTTCTGCAAGGACAAGTAATTGGTGCCGTTCGGAATGGATGAAGTTGGAATGTTCAAATATTCGAATATTCGTTCGGAAGGTTGACCGAATATTCGAATACCAAAATTGCTATTCGTTGACATCCCTAGTTATAAGAGATTATGTATACACATACTAACTAATACATCAAAGTAGCTACATACATTTATATAGAGGCTAAACATTAATATCACATAGTACAATGACATTGTATATCACATATAGTAACATAGAATAAAACTGAAGAAACCTTGCTAATCAGTGGAACTAAGAACTGCCATGAAACATTGATAAGATACTGAAAAGGGGAAAGGAGCACTATCGTGCAGTATGTACATGTACCTGTTTATCCGCCCGTTTGGTGTAGAGCTACAACTCCGGCTTATTAAAACTTGCCGGCGATGATATTTAGCTTAGAAAAAATGTTGGCATAGCAATCACATATACATTTGTTGCAGCATCTGGTTTTGCCTTGTTTAGCGTCAGACTTGTTCATAAAATGTTGTTAGCGATATTTAGCATCGCCACTCCAACGTTTGCAACGGTATTTGTAATTTTCACAAGTCGCGCAATTTGCTTTTTGCCATTTACTTATAGGTAACTGCACATAAAATCACGCCAAATTCTCATTGTTGAATTATCACAGAAAGAGGATTACTGTAACGTTTGGTGTAAACAAGATTACACTAGACACGCCGAATTTGTTTATGGATTAGTTTTCTTAAAGATGTCTGACATAGCAATAGTTATTTGAACCAGTATGTGTTACTCAAAAACAAATTTGCTTCTCTTTTGTTTCATTTTCTCTTCAGATTCCCTTTACAAATCCCAATAATTATTTTGCTACACTTTTTCAGGCGATAAAGATGTCTTGAATCACTTTCTCTTGTTAGCTTGTTACTTGTAGAATGGTTTTTCATCGGAATTTAAATTAATTGGAAGCATGAAAATACGTTCTTCTTTGTGCGAATTATTGAAATGTTATCATGCAATACTACTGAAAACACATTAATCAAATTACTTTAGTTCATTATAAAATCGGTGGGACGTATAATTGGAGAATAGAAGTATTGTAGAAGTTTAAATTGAAATGCACACGGAGAATACTTGTCTGAAATTCTCGTTAAGAATCATTGAAGAGATGAGGAAAATGATTAGCCATTAGATTTCAATGTAACCTTGACCTTAAACTCGATTTCCACTTTCATTCAGTCATGACGAACCCGCAATAATAGTCAGGTACGGGACAAGAGCTGTTAGAATGTGTACGCAAACCAGCTAGGGGTCTAGGGGACTAAATCCCCGAAAAAAAACCAGCATTTTCTAGAACGTTTGTGGTGCAATTTGGTGAAAGAGTAAATTTAGAAGCGTTTTATATTAAGAAAATTTATATCACAAACTGCATACTAATTCTCAATTGTTGATTATAGTATTTCGTGTTTTTATTTGTTCTCTTTGTGACAACCATGTGTACTCAACGGTATATTTAGCGCCTGTCATTAAAACTAATTAAGTACAGACACTCCCTAATTGTTGATTTTGATAGCAAACTCTTATTGCTAGTGAATTATTTAATATCATTATGACCAACAATCAACCATGGCGAACTCGCAGAACATTGACAATGAAAACTGAATTCCGTACGACTTCTTACTATATTGATCGGACGCGTAAATAGCAACTCTCAAACAGACTTATTCATTAACTTAAAAAGTGTATCGCCAGTGACGCAGTGTATTGCCAGTGACGCAGTGTATTGCCAGTGACGCATTGTATCGCCAGTGACGTGGTGTATCGCCATTGCCGTGGTGTATCGCAAGTGATCCTGTTAATCGGCAGTGACGCGTTGTATCGCCAGTGACGCGTTGTATCGCCAGTGACGCGGTGTATCATCAGTGATCCAGTAAATCGCCAAGGACGCGGTGAATCGCCAGTGACGCGTTGTATCGCCAGTGACGCGGTGTATCATCAGTGATCCAGTAAATCGCCAAGGACGCGGTGAATCGCCAGTGACGAGGTGTATCGCCAGTGACGCGATGTATCGCCAGTGATCCAGTAAATCGCCAAGGACGCGGTGAATCGCCAGTGGCGAGGTGTATCGCCAGTGACGCGATGTATCGCCAGTGATCCGGTAAATCGCCAGTGATCCGGTTAATCGCCAGTGATCCGGTTAATCGCCAGTGATGAGGTGTATCGCCAGTGATCCGGTAATTCGTTGGTGACAAGGTATCGCCAGTGACGCGGTGTATAGCCAGTCATCCGGTTAATCGCCAGGGACGCGATCTTATTTCGTATTGAAGTTAGAGCTATTAGGTGTACGACATTGAGTCCAGTTATTTCGGTTCTTGGAAAAAAGTCGCGCACTTCCAGATCAAACACATTGGAACTGTCTGCTATCGAGCAATATTTTCAATCCATCCAACCCATTCTTTTACGATATGATTAACAAACATTTCAAATCGATCTCTTTTATTTATAAATGTCAAATACGTATAGAATTCAGTAGGCAATATATTTACTAACTTGGCAATATAAATAATTGATTAGTTCTGGTGCGTGATTTTTTTATTGCTTGAACTTATTTTCAACTCTATATCGATATGCCAAACTGAATTTAGTTCATGCGTTCGATTATTTCGTCGGAATGTCTTGGGAAAATATATGATATGAACATGTGATAAAGTCAGGCTAATTAAGAACAAACAATCTATAAATGGAAGAAAGGTAGATCCAGTAATTACAGAGCGGGTGAATTGTCATAAGGCGTAAAAGATATGTTTGTTTCAGGATTCCCGACCTATCCTATTTTTTTGCCCTGACCCTAGAACTTTTTTTCGCGTGTTAACATTTTTTTTTTGTAAAATTTCTTTGTTTGAATTTTTCATATTTCTGCCCAGTTATATAAATATGTTTAATTTGCTTTGTTTTGAAAATAAAAAAATCTAAAAATAAAAAATATTTTTCCGACCTGAAACCTGGAACAAACATATTTTTTAAGGCCTAAAATGAAAAAAACATGTACATGTACACGTATGGTATATTTTTCTCAATTGCGAAAGAATTGATTGTTATAACTTTTTCTTGTTGCATTCAAATATTTTTAACCTTTTAACCGAATACCTGGTATCATCCGAAATAAAATTTCGAACCCGATGAATTCGAAGGACCGACGTTGGCTTGTAAGTCTATTGGATACGAAGTAGATCGGATTTCAACGATTGAGACTCTTTGACTGTCCAAAGAATTCATAGTCTCTGTCAATTAAAAAATACAGTCAAACCTGTGTTAAAGACCACCTGCGAACAAAAACCACTATTGCAAAACCTGTTAGCAAAGACCACCAATTTTATCTCCCATCAGACCATTTTCAATGATATTTAACTGTTAATAGAGACCACCTGTAAACAAAGACCACATTTTGCTGTTCCCATGGGTGGTCTTTACAGACAGGTTTGACTGTACTTGTCGGACTATTCACTTAAGCTATGCTCATTGACTTGGAAACATTTCCGCACAAGGAACGTCTGAAATCTTCAGTTCAAGTTTTGACTTGCGAAAATACAGTAAAACCTCATGTAAAGACCACCTCAATAATAAGACAACCTCACAATTAAGTCCATTTCTAATGTTTTGCTTTTTATTCAATCTAAACATTAAGACCATCCAAATATTAAGACCACTTTTCAAGGGTTCCAAGGGTGGTCTTATTATCGAGGCTTTACTGTATTTACATGTACTTTAGATTATTTTAAGTTAGTATTAAATGTTTTTCGTAGTTCGTAGTTATAATACGTGTTTGTCTTTTGGCTCCCTGGAGCACACTCATACCTCGAAGCAGACAACAGTGAATATTGGCATAAGGAACGGTGTTGGAGTTGCTGCTTGATCTCAAAGGGGTCTGTGTCAATGCTAAGTCAATAAATGAACTCAAAAGGAACATAACCTTTTGATTTTTTACTTGACTAAACATTGTTACAGACCCCTTTGCTTGACTGACTAATTCAAACAAAACGTCTGTTTCTATGATGCATCATACATTGTATCTGTCACTTAATTCTAAACCTCTCATTATAGGTGTTATAATGACCTCTGTGTCCGAGTGACTATTGTCGCTGAATACAATTCATTTGCCTCTCACCGCTGCGGCTTCGAATCCCACCCGTGATGTAGAATGTGTATTTGAGGAAGCTACCTTGGTTTAGGAAGGTCGGTAGTTCTACCCAGGGGCCAGTCTGTGCCCTAAAATAATGATAGGAAGGGCAACCTGATTGATGGAAAACTCACTACATAACCCTGGCTGCTTATGCGACTTATAGCCACACGACAGAATAATGTTATACATATTGTTATAAATATCCTTGCAGAATGGACGGTGTTACTATGGTTACGAAGTGACGAGAACATGGAACCAGCTTCTGTTTGGTCAGACAATTCAAGTGTATATAACAGTGATACGAGTGACTCATTGGATGTGTTGTTTAGTTCGAACCGGGCTGGGTACAGAAACACGAAAGTTGACCGGTGGTCGGATAAACCACCTGATCGGGTATGTGGGAATTACATTTAATGAGCGCCGCTGTACGATTTTCAACTTCTTCTTTAAATGATGTCATTTCCAGAAAACGTCACATGTGACGTCACCATATACTGACAGTAAGCAATATTTGCCCCATGTGGCAATATGAGAACGAAGTGACCATATGGAGTAAATACTGTTTCCTGCTTTCAAATAGTGACATCATAAGTTGCATTTTCTTGAAATGACGTCACTTACAAAAGAGGTTGTAAATCCCATAGCAGTGAATTTTTTAAAACACTTTGTAAAATGTGTTCTTATTTGAATCAAAAACACAATATCTTAATTTGGCGCGAGTATTGGGTAGCATCCCAGCAACCAGTCGTCGAGAGTGAATAGTATAAGTTTTGAGAACTTGTTTCGCAATCATGGACAAAGAAATACGTTTAAAGTTAAACTTAATTTGATGACCAAATTTCAAGAAAAGCCAAGCATAGAATCTAGTAAGACAATATAATTAGTAATTACTTAAGAAACATTTGACTAATAAATAGAAATATATTGCTTCTGAAAAGTGCATTACTGGCCTACATGATTAGTGTCTTATTAGTACGTGAATGTTTCGTCTGGTTATAAAAACATCGTGGCCAATAATAATATGGAATTATTTCCAGTAGTCCTTTGGCGATATAAATAACATTGCAGTAGTCCTTTGGCGATATAAATAACATTGCAGTAGTCCTTTGGCAATATAAATAACATTGCAGTAGTCCTTTGGCGATATAAATAACATTGCAGTAGTCCTTGGGCGATATAAATAACATTGCAGTAGTCCTTTGGCGATATAAATAACATTGCAGTAGTCCTTTGGCGATATAAATAACATTGCAGTAGTCCTTTGGCGATATAAATAACATTGCAGTAGTCCTTTGGCGATATAAATAACATTGCAGTAGTCCTTTGGCGATATAAATAACATTGCAGTAGTCCTTTGGCGATATAAATAACATTGCAGTTTAAATACATGTAGCGTCCTTGTCGTGATTATTATTTAACTTCCGAATGCTTCCAATCCAATTATTGCTTGGCGTTTGCCAGTGGTACCACATGAGATTTTCACGAGTTCTCTCCCGTTATCCCTTCTAGAATTCTCTCCCTTTACCACTTCTATAGTAAAATTGTACAGAGGCCTTATTCAACTGAGACTTAAACTCAGACGTGGACTTTAAATTTGCAAAAGTTATACAAGCCAACCTTTCGTTTTCGCTCAATCTAAACTGATGCAATTTTGTCAGAATGATTGTTATTACCCAATCTACACTTTTGCCAATATTTATTAAAAATATATATTGTAATAAAAACTTTGGATCAAAAAGATCATTTAATATTTTAAAGTCTAAGTCTGAGATTTAGTCTTAACATGTTTATGAATGAGTCCCTAGGTCTGCATCGCTGATGGAAGGCTCGTGTAGAACTTGTTTGTTTTCAAGAGGATAATAGAAACACGGTATGCTGTATAATAGATAATTTCATTTTCAGATACGAATTTCATACCGGAACAAAGACGGTGTCACCGTGTATGAAGCTGTTTTCAATTCAACAAATACGACATTGAACAATTGGTTTGTTGAAACCAATGCACAATCAGGGCTTGATGCGGCTTGGTTGTCGAAACAATTCATGACTTATGATAGGTAATCACTTATATATAACATATTCCATGGTTATAATTAGTACTGTAACAATAGATCGAAAATTCGATGTACAGTGAAACCCCGATAATAAGACGACCCGTGGGACCCTTGAAATATTGAGGTTGAATAAAGAGCAAAACTGAAATTGTGTTATTAATTTTAAGATGGTCTTATTATTGAGGTGGACTGTAAGCGAGGTTTTACTGTATTACGATTGTTAAGTGATCCAATAGTGTGCATCGATAGTGACGGTATCGTACACAATCTCTTGCCGCTCCAATCACAACCGCAGATAGATAAAATGCTTTCGTTGTCTGTTCTTAGATGAATATTCGATAATTTTAAACCGCTTATCATTAATTATTTGTAAGAAAAGTTTGCAAAACGAGCAAAACAGGAATGATGTTTTAATTTTAATTATCACTTTGCAGCGCTTATAATTTTAAGCACATTTATAATAAATGTACCGTACACTCCATGTTGCCTTACCAAAGAATCAGTGGTTCAGAGCTTTACATTATACGTGTAACATTAATATTTAGAGATGTAATCAACTGCTTAAATATCAGAGTAGTAAACAGCAATATCAGCAGATTGTTTTAACTGTCATGTCAGCATGTATCAACGATCTTTTAGTAGCATTTTCTTCAATATCAATAGTATTGCAATAGTCCTTTGGCGATATCAGTAATATTCCAGTAGTCCTTTGGTGATGTCAGTAACATTGCAATAGTACTTGGCGATCTAAGTAACATTGCAATAGTCCGTTTGGGATACCAATACCACGACAATAGTCCTTTGGGGATACCAATAACATTGCAATAGTCCTTTGGGAATACCAATAACATTGCAATAGTCCTTTGGCGATATCAATAACATTGCAGTAGTCCTTTGGCGATATCAATAACATTGCAATAGTCCTTTTGTGATATCAATAACATTGCAGTAGTCCTTTGGGGATATCAATAACATTGCAATAGTCCTTTGGCGATATCAATAACATTGCAGTAGTCCTTTGGCGATATCAATAACATTGCAATAGTCCTTTTGTGATATCAATAACATTGCAATAGTCCTTTGGGAATACCAATAACATTGCAATAGTCCTTTGGCGATATCAATAACATTGCAGTAGTCCTTTGGCGATATCAATAACATTGCAATAGTCCTTTTGTGATATCAATAACATTGCAGTAGTCCTTTGGCGATATCAATAACATTGCAATAGTCCTTTGGCGATATCAATAACATTGCAGTAGTCCTTTGGCGATATCAATAACATTGCAATAGTCCTTTTGTGATATCAATAACATTGCAATAGTCCTTTGGGGATATCAATAGCATTGCAGTAGTCCTTTGGCGATATCAATAACATTGCAGTAGTCCTTTGGCGATATCAATAACATTGCAGTAGTCCTTTGGCGATATCAATAACATTGCAGTAGCTCTCTTCACTGTTTCTCAGCAATGACAATAGTATAATATGCTTCATTAGTCGCCCCTAATTGTTGTTGTCTGGGTTCCTAATGTGGTACCATACTTTTATTATATTTTGTGCTTATATTTTTATTATGTTTAGTTGTGCACAGAATCAGACATACAACGTCAAATGATTATTTTACAATATTATCGAAGCAATGAATACTACTCAATTCATAGTTTTACTTTAATTGAGACAATTAAGGATTCAATGTGGGCGTTCTATAAAGGTTGCCGTGCGGTTTTATTACAGTCAGTGTTTAGACAGTGAATTTACCGTTACTCAAATTAACTTACAAATTTTACTTATTATTTAATAAGCTACGTAACTTGCAAATTCAATGGAAAACTAGCAAGTTAACTTGCAAGCAAGCAAGCAACTGACAGATTATTGCTGACAGAGGCAGCGGAAAGGCAAGTTAACTTGCAAGTTTATCATTTCTCAAATTTACTTACAAATATAATAATAAAGTCACTTAAGTCAATTAAGGTTGTCTGGTGAAGTTTTTAATCTAACGCGAAACAAGTCGAAACCTGTTATGAGTTTGTCTTCTAGTTTCCTTATTGTTAAATTCACGTAAAATCCACGTGGTTAACGGCAGAAATATTAGCCTTACTTTCGGCAAGGCAGTATATTAAATTTCCCGTTTCCTTCCCAGTAAACTGTGACATTTGGCTGCCGTAAGCTGTCCTCCACCTCTGATTCATGTGAGGTACAGTCAAACCCGTGTTAAAGACCACCTACGAACAAAGACCACTATTGCAAAACCTGTCTGCAAAGACCACCAATTTTATCTCCCATCGGACCATTTTCAATGATATTTAATCTGTTAATAGAGACCACCTGTAAACAAAGACCACATTTTGCTGTTCCCATGGGTGGTCTTTACAGACAGGTTTGACTATAGTTGTCAGCTGCTTGTGAAATGCGGCAAGTTACTACTGGTTGATAAATTATTTCAGGAAAACTGGTTAAGCCAACTGACTGTTAAACTCGACGTAAACAAAGAACCGTTCTCTCAAACATAGTGACATCCATTGTTCGTGATTTATTTCCCGACAATACTTTACTTCCGGTCAACACAAATAAAATATCCATGAAATTTAATAACTCCGAGGACTTTTGTACGTTCAACTAATGGCGGCCATTGTACCTGTTAACTGACTTCCGGTTGAAAGGCTAGGATTCATTTTACATAGAAATTGCATTTATATTCTGCTGAACCCATTTTATGTTATAGTACGACATTGTTCATGAAATTTCATTATCTGTGTCAGTCGATTCTTGTTTAATTTAGTTCGCAACAGGACAATGCGTTAATGACGCAAACTAATTAAACCGCCATCATGCGGTCTGTACGTGACTAGGTGCGTCATATACGCTCAGATTTTGTACCAACACGTGTAAACAATAAATTGTTATACTTTGTCAGACGTAGACAGTTTTGATAAGACGTCAAACATGTGTTGAACTAATGTCAAAAAAAAGTTTGACATTTTTGGGCCAATTGGTGAAAATATCGGTAGGACAAAGTTTATTAAACAAAATTTACGAAATGCGCCGTCACGTTCTTTCATCGGCTCCTCGTCAACACATTACTAATAATATCTATATTTCATGAAGATATCACAATAAGCTCAACTGATCTGGATCAATTTGATCCATAAAAATATTTACCTTTATCATGAAGCAATTGGACACTTTGTCCAGTACTTATCATAAACACACACAGAACTACATTAGCATATTCTTATTAACATCATGAAAACATACTGAACTTCTCCATGATGTTGAGAAATTAATTTATTATACTTATGACTGAAACTGATCCAGATCTAATCAGGATTAATTTTCCAAAATCGGTCATAACTTATTAATTTCTATCTTTTTCTTAATAAGCATGACATTTGAATTCAATGTCTCAAAAAGTTCTGCAGAATGTTCATATCTGTCACAGTATGTAAAAAGATTTAGCTTTGAGTAACATTTTTTACAAAGTATGAAAGATCCTATATTTGATCTTGATCCTGATTCTGAAAACTGATTCTTTGTGAACACAGGGCCAGGTCACTGTAACTCTTTCACAATGTGAGAAATCAACATTAAAAATCTGCACATTATTATTACAGCGCATTGCTTAGTTAAGCATACATACCAAATTTCATTAGCATACGCTTGATGCCCTTGTTTCAAACACATCGGTCGGGAACCTTATTTGTGCTTAGATGATAGTTTGTTTCTTGCATCTAATTTGCGTGTCTTTTTCGGACTTAGTCTCGCGTCGACCAACTTAGGCTCCACCAGGGGCGTAGCTTAGCTGAAATTGATATGTAGGCCTCGTTTTAGGGGGGGGGGGTCCGGGGGCATGGTCCCTCGCATTGTTTTGTAGATAGATCGTAAGAGATTCGTTTTGGTGTATATTTCGTTCTGATAAATATGCTTACAGTAACATCAAGACCATAATTAAATCAGTTATTGCAGTTTTGGCAATTTTATATTTTCGATTTGGGTAATCATTGTTCCCAAGTTCCGCTAAAATTTTATAGCTCGTCTGCTAGACATCATTGATACAATGTAATCATATTTTATTGCACGAACTAAGTTACTTGGAATGTTAAACTAATCGACCGAATTTAATAAAATATGCATATGTAAAAGCATTTTTCTTTAAACTAATATTTATTTACAATACAATGCAAAGCAAACTTTTGCATAATGCAATGCTTATGTCAAAATAGGAAGACATCTTAGATTGAAAGGTATGGATTTTATAGCAATAAATCATTATTAATATTTTCGTTAGTTGTTGTTGTTTTCTGCATAAATTAGCAAAATAATTATTTTAGAAAATATTTCGATTTTTGAATTTTTGTATAATTGAGTACATTTGCACTCATACTGTTTTAAGTATTCGACTCTTATTTTTCGTATTTTGTACATATAAGAAGAATGTGGTACAGTGAAACCTCAATTATAAGACCACCTTTGGGACCCTTGAAAACTGATCTTCTTATTGAGGTGGTCTTAATATTGAGGTGGAATAAAGAGCAAAACAGTGCGGAAAATGGACTTGAAAATGTGTGTTTTAAGCTGGTCTTTGATATGGTCGTTAGGTGAGGTTTTACTGTATATGACCAGTAATTGTTTCTTACCGTTTCCTATTCGGTCATAAAAGAAGAAAGTGATATTCGCTTTCCTTCATACCTGTATAACACGTGTTACATATTCTTTGATTCTAGCTTGATTTTGAATATCATTTTATTCCTACAGTCATAACGCAAGTTTTGTGGTGTACGATACAGCGTGGGGTGCACAAAGGTATGTGGCTGGAAGTATTACACTACAGAATGGAACAGTGTTCTATGTGGTGGGAAACAAGAAACGTCCAGCTTTATTGCCTGCAATTAAAACAGGTAAATATACTAAAACAAAACTCATACACAGTGCACCGACGGATAACGTGATTCCCGCGCACCAAAGTTGGACGCGCAATCGCAACATCCCGGCAATTTCCGCGCAAATAGTCGGACGCACAATCGCAACATCCCGGCTATTTCCGCGCAAATAGTCGGACGCACAATCGCAACATCCCGGCTATTTCCGCGCAAATAGTCGGACGCACAATCGCAACATCCCGGTTATTTCCGCGCAAATAGTCGGACGCGCAATCGCAACATCTCGGCAATTTCATTCAAGTTACCCGGTGGCAATTGAAAACGATTTTAAGTTGCGGATGAAAATTTAAACGGGGGTGGGGTAGTCTGAAATCGCTACATCGACATGAAATCTCTAGTAATTTTCACGCCCTTGGAAACGCGTTCTCCCGTTTAATTGAATTTAAATTCGAAAATAGTAATATCGCAGGCGAACATTATTTCGTATTTTATTTAAAATAGCAACCTTATTTACCTATTGCAATTTATTTCTCTTTGTCATGATTGTTCGATGTGTGTCTTATAAATATAAAATCGTTGTAAATACCATTGACTCAGATGTGTCGGAAGAAGTATACCATACATACACAGTGGCTCTCAGTATGTTTATTTGTGTCCACAAAACATTCCAGTAAAATAAACTAGGCGTCGGCATGTTCCTATATACAGTCAAACCTGTCTGTAAAGACCACCCATGGGAACAGCAAAATGTGGTCTTTGTTTACAGATGGTCTCTATTAACAGATTAAATATCATTGAAAATGGTCTGATGGGAGATAAAATTGGTGGTCTTTTCAGACAGGTTTTGCAATAGTGGTCTTTGTTCGCAGGTGGTCTTTAACACAGGTTTGACTGTATAAGCTTTTGTTGGGGTTATTGGCAGTACACCATGTCACGACTCAGCGTATCTGTTAATATGTCGTAGAGAACATTTAAAATTAATTTAAAAACAACTCATCAACACCAATTTAGTAGTTCATGACATTCTAGCTTATTGATACGGAATTCCCAGAGTGTTCTTTTACTGTTATTGAATTTGAAACAAAGCGACATTTATAAAATCTTTCGTTCCGGAAAATGAACGGAAAGGGTTTTAATTGTGTATTAATATTTAATGTCATTTATTTCAATGCTAATCTGATACAGGTGAAAAGTGTTAATGACTAAAGCATTTTCAATGATTATATTTTAATTGAATCAACCCGATGATTTATATCTAATCGATATTGAAAGCTATTCGACCTAGTCTAGCCACGGACGTCACATCTCTATACTGTCGCTGTACAACGTCCTGCTAAACCATTCACAAAAGTATATAGAAGTTGGACACCGTCGGTCTTTCCACTTCATTTACTCTTATTTCCGTGAACATACAATAAAAAACTGAACGACAGAAAATTGTAGCTTTATGTTGATTTATTAGTCTTTTCAACACCAGAGTTTCATGGATACGACTTGTTTTGTCAAAAAGTAGTGAATCGAGCACCTGTTTAAAAAGGAGATGGCAGAGTTGCTATGGAGGCGGTGCGCACTTAGTTATTACCCAACCCAGATCACCGTCGATATTGCTCTTATTTTCTCCTCCTTAAGCCAATACTGAAAGTGATATCTATCACGAATCCGATCAAAATGTGTTCCACAGTCCACGATTTTCCTATAGGATTGAGCGTGGCTTTGTTACGAGTACGCGTGTGAAACTCGTAGTACAGAGACACTTATGCGAGGCTATGTTAGACCGTACAGAGCTCCATGTGCCACAACGTATAGAGACCCGAATGTAGAGCTATCATTGATTCGGCAAAACACATATCGACGATATCGATATATCGGATGAGAAATACCAATGATACATCGATATATCAAGTATCGTTTTCTAAAATGCCATCATTTTACATGCTTGCAGTTCATGATTTCATATATTTTCACTTCTAGTTATGTCCCTTACATGCTTATGTATTACTTTGACCATCTTGTTTCCTCACTAATATGAAGTGTGTGTTTTTTTGAAAAATGATAATAAGGAAAACATGAATAATCTTCAGTTTTTTATTTTCCCTTGAACTTATTAGATAGCTCCGGTAAAGTTTTAGACATCGCCTTTTGAATGCGAACCATCTTCCATTTTTGTTTTGTGTGAATTTTCGTCATTTTCAGGCATAGGCCTATATTTCTTATCCATAAGTATCGGTTTTTAAAAATGTGTATCGATAATCGATCGACGGGAAATATCAATAATACATTCATGGTCTTGAAAATTGTGTTCTTAATATTGAGGTGTTCTTATTATCGGGATGGTCTTATTAACGAGGTATTTTTATTGTCGAGGTAGTCTTATTTTTGAGGTGGTCTTTAAGTGAGATTTTTGTATTTTAGCTAGCAATTGACTACTTACAATTTCCCACATGAACCAGAGATGGAGGATAGATACATTTAAATGGTATTATCTTGAATCAAATTGTCACGGAGGACCGTGATACGTCTCACCCTGGCTTTACTGGGCAGACTTGAAACCAGCAAATATATTATACAGTCGGACCTCGTTCATTCGAATCCATCGGGTCCGAAATTTGATTTTGAATAATACATAGTTTCGAACAACCCATTTAAATTTCACGTGGCGTGTCTAAGAAGATTTATCGGCACTTGGTTATTATTTCGGATGGTACCGAATATTCGGATAGAAGGTTGTCGAATAAACGAGGTCCAACTGTATATTGAATATAATAAAACAGAAGACTCAAGTACAATGACGCTTTTGATTTTACCTCAAGAAAATTGATATTTATGAGACACCTATCTGTTATTTGGAACAGAATATTTTACTTTTAAACTACGCAGTTCCGTTCCACCTCAGAACCAATTCCATTGCAGCGAACCATATAATTATACACTTTATGAAATCAATCCGAATGCGCCGCCAATTATAGTTTTTTACTTAAAATATAGTTATACGATTCATTATAAAGTTTAATAAGACTGCTTTTGCTATCAATCAATATTAAATTGTTCTGTAGTAGTTTCCTGCTGAGCAAATTCTGATGGTGTGACTTTGCAAATCCTGATATTACGTGTTTACCGGAAATGCGCAACCGGAAATGCCCAGTTGCAACCTAATCATCAACAATGATACATGTTTTGTACACGGCGGGTTTTATGTATCGATTTGAATCATCAGACGCCGTTTTTAAATCACGTGACCTTTTATGAGAATTATAGACAAGGATTATTGGCGCAAATGATACGGACAATATATCAAATGCAGCGAATGATAATTCCGTCCTGTCTCGTCTGATCCAATTCTTTAATCATGTCCCGTATCTATTCCTAATAATATCTAACAATTAACGCATATTTATACCAACAGGGGGAGTTTTATCTGGTTTCAATTGGAACTATTGAAACACGGATTTTATAAGCGACCCCAAGGGACCCGCATGATCACAAATTAATAATATAAAATTACTTGCCCAATCAACCAAAATGGGTCCTGGAGTTTGAAAACGCGGTTAGTTGAAACATTCTGAAATTTATATAAATGCTGCTGTAGGCTGTAGGCTATTGTATAAGTCATTCACGCTTAAAACGCACGGTTCGAATACAGAACGGTCGTAAAAGACAGGAGCTCGCTTGTATCGGTGGTCGGAAGGACAGGTTCCACTGTATATTCTATTCGTGTCCATTCTGCATGTCAATATTAATAATAATACATGTAATGATATTAATAATAAAAATAATGACAATCTTTATTTATTGAAATTTGTACATGGTGTAAAGCTATATACGAGGGTTGATCATTCAGTTCGTGGATATCTCTTGATAAAACGCTAAAACAATTTATATTTGCGAAATGATTTTATTGATATGAAATTTTACAATGTTATGTATTAAACATTCATCAAACTTATTATGGGGATGTTCACATTTTATCTCTTATTATTTCTTTACATCACAAGTTGTTCATGAACTTAATGATCAGCCCTCGTATAAGCAAACTTAATTTCAATGTGGCCTTCACGTAAAAAAAACTAAACAACAACATTTAGAAGTTTTCACATACGAATTTTAATTTCCATGAGCGAGTCATACATTATCGGCCCCTTTTTTAATTGACGCGATGAAACCCGAAACTAAATATAGCAAATTATTCAGTTATGTATGGAAGTCTGGTGGTGACATTGTACCTTCAAGAATTCGCGAATTCTATTTCACGAATTTGTAAAATTTGATATTTTAAATAATACATTATAACAGCTACTAAAATATTTTATTAAAGACAAAAATATGTAAAATCGGGTAAACTATTTTAATCACATGCAAATGTATGTGATAAAATCTAAAGAATTCAATTAAAACACGATATTTTCGCCTTTGTGTGATGGCTTAAGAACGACACAGTATATAAAACAAAAGGTCGGTAGTCGTGTTTGACAGGTGGTCGCTTAATGTAGATTAATTTCACGCTTAAAACGCACGGTTCGAATACAGAACGGTCGTAAAAGACAGGAGCTCGCTTGTATCTGTGGTCGGAAGGACAGGTTCCACTGTATCTTCTATTCGTGTCCATTCTGCATGTCAATAACCAGAATAACATCATAGAAACTTAGCAATGCAGCGTCTGTATACGGATACACCTGTTTTTTAAAAGCCTTTATCTAACAAAATTATCAATTTCCACCTATGAAATGTATTACTAATTTGATATCTCTCGAGGAACACCCTCTCAACAACAACCGGAAGTTGCACCACAACCGACCGGAAGTTGCACATTCCAAAGGATGTTGCTCAGGAGTGGTTGCCCTGTAGATGGAGTTCCATGCCGTCTTTTTCTGAAGAATGGGTATTGACCCGTTCATGCAGCTTTGATGATAAAGACGTTTATACAGAAGAATTGTGCATTGTTTGCAGAAAGACACAAACTAATGTCTTGGTTCTTCTCTTTCAGATTCGAGTGAGTGTTATCCATCTGTCGGTGCTTTGAATCCGTTTGACAAAAACATCACGACTACACATCTGACGCATGCGTATTGTTCAGCTCTTTGTCGTGACAGAAATTACTTGTACGGTGCTGTCCATGTGAGTAAATATTCTATAGAACTTATTCATAATTGTATATGAAGACATTATTAAGGACATCGTACGAATCTGTTTGATTCAAAGTCAACCAGGTACCGGGATTATAACGGATACATACCGACTCAGCACTCAAATAAAAATACCCCAATGAATCCGATAGGTACGGCGGCATAGAGGTGACATGTGTGAAATTATTTTATCTCGTTCCCTAGACTTACTAACTCGTTCCCGAGACATGCTATCTTGTTCCCACGACTTCGTTATCTTTTGGCCACGACTTACTTACTCGTTCCCACGACTTAGTTATCTTTTGGCCACGACTTACTAGCTGGTTCCCACAACTTCGTTATCTTTTGGCCACGACTTACCTACTCGCTCCCACGACTTCGTTATCATTTGGCCACGACTTACTTACTCGTTCCCACGACTTAGTTATCTTTTGGCCACGACTTACTTACTCGTTCCCACGACATAAAAATAATTTCACACATGTCACCTCTATGCCACCGTAGAAAGTGGCTCATATTGATAGTGAAAACATGTATTATTCTTTGCGGTCCACTTTCTTGGAGATGTAAATGTAATATGAAGTTTAGGAGACAGTAGTATGGAGTATGAGTGTGGCACTCAAACCCAAGAATTTCTCCCATGCACACACATTTATACGGAGCCCCTAAAATGACATTCCATATTCTTTTTTTATTTCGTATAAATGTAATATTATTTCGTTTAAACGTAATATTGATTTTATTACGTTTAAACGAAAAAATAATTGTTTTTTACGAAATAATATTACGTTTAAACGAAACAATAATTCGTATTTACGAAATAATATTACGTTTAAACGAAATAATATTACGTTTAAACGAAATAATATTACGTTTAAACGAAATAAAAAAAGAATATGGAATGTCATTTTAGGAGCTCCGTACATTTAAAAGAAAACGAACACAATTTAATATAACATGCATTTCCACATTAAAATTTACACTACCAGACGACTAAGTGTGAATTTTGTAATTTGAGATTTGCGTGCTGAGTGTAAGTATCTGTTAGAATCTTGGAACTTGGTTTAAGTACTGATGTGGGACACTTTTTTTATTATATATATTTATTATAATAATATGATAATTCTTCACTTTTACAGTTCCAATTACTTATTTTAATGCACATACAGTATTTTTACAAAAACCTATTTAAAAATGTCACACGTTCGTCTAGTAAATGGTTGATGAATGTTTGTTTCACACTGTATTCGTGTCTATTTTTAGAATGTCACGTGTTCATCTAGTAAATGGTTGAATGAGCGTTGTTTTACATTGTATTCATGTCTATTTTTAGAATGTCACATGTTCATCTAGTAAATAGTGAATATGTGTTTTTTTCACATGTTCATCTAGTAAATAGTGGATGTATGTTCGTTACACAATGTACCCCTGTCTATTTTTAGAATGTCACGTGTTCGTGTATACTAGAAGCTGACATATCACTAACAACGCCTATAGCTGGATGCACCGAACCATGTGAAGGTGACAACACAGAGATGTGTGGTGGGCCTGATGTGGCTTCTTATGTGGCATTCAATCTTGTAGACACTGAAAGTAAGCTGAAAATATTTAGCGTGTGTGGCCTATTGTTGCCAGCTGTCTTGACTTGTCCTGTGATGTAGAAAATCCATTTAAACCGCCCTGTTTGTCCTATTTAATTCTCTTTAGTTATCCCGTAAGGTCGACCAGGCCATTCCTTGCGCCCCTGTTCCCTTACATATAGACCCTTGTTCCTCCTCAGATGCCTTGTGTTGTGTGGACTGTTGTTTTCCCGGGCGTCTGAGTGGAGAGGCTGATGTTTATCGCGGGTTATTAGACGCTTGTAGAAACTAAAATTACAAAGGACAGTGTATTACGTAAATGTTAAAATTCTCACATAAATTAAAGGTTATTGTTATTCACTGTGAATACAGTACGAATTATGACAGCTTTGCTCAATTTTCCACTTGAACGACTAATGTACTGTCTAACTTCTTTATGTAAACTTGTGGCATTAAATTTGCCCTTTCTGTATAAATGTACAACTTATGTTTTCTATGGACATTTCCAAAGGTGTTCTGAAATGTATGATATAATAATATTGCAGTTGATGTTTCCCAGTTTGACCAACCGCTACAAGAACAGGGGACAATACACGTTACTGGGGCATTGGAGGTTGGTTTTACACTTGTTTTCAGTGACAAGAAAAGAAACACAAAGTATAAACAAACATTTGAAACGAAATGTTCGTCCAAGGACTTCAAACATTCGCTCAGACAAACGCATGAGTGCAACGCAATCAATCAAAATTTGAAAAGTTAGCCAAGTTACCATTGGTTAATATTTTCCAAAACATGCTTTCATTGGCTGGCCGCCTCAAAGTTTTAGTGTGTACTCAATGTCTATTGGTCAATATTTTCCAAAACATGCTTTCATTGGCTGACCGCCTCAAAGTTTTAGTGTGTACTCAATGCCTATTGGTCAATATTTTCCAAAACATGCTTTCATTGGCTGACCGCCAACAACCGTTCTCAAGTGAATAGTTAACTTGCTGAGTCGTGTAGTAGATGCAGATGCCAATTCTACACGGCCCAGTACACCAGCTCCATGAATTATCGGTGGAGTCGATGGAAACATAAATAATTATTAGAAATTATCATATTGTTATTATTATCATATTGCTGTTATTTTAATGTTTTACGTCATTGTTCAGTAACGTATCACTTGACCTTACCAGTGTTCCTGTGTTACCAGTCAGTATCAATACAGTAAAACCTCAAACATACGACAACCTTTGTGACATTCTTGTTAATGTGGTCTTAATATTGAGGTTGAATAAAGAGCAAAACAGTGTAATTGGACGTTAGAATTGTGTTCTTAATTTTGAGGATATTATTAAGGTGATTTTTAAGTGAGGTTCTACTGTATATATGCTTATGTTACGTGCCATTGACAATGTTGAGACATTAACGTCATTTAATGATAACTTTCCAATTAATTATTTGCATTGAATTTACAACTACAGTAAAACCTCACTTAAAGACCACCTCAAAAATAAGACCACTTGAAATTTAAGAACACAATAACGAAATCCATTATCACTGTTATACTCTTTCTTCAACCTCAATATTAAGACCACTTCCACATTAAGACCAGTTTTCAAGGGTCCCCAATGGGGGTGGCTTGTTTATTGAGCTTTCACTGTACATTTCTGTTATGAATGGTGTTACTGGAAAACGTTGTCCCGAAAACTGTCTCTTCTTTGTTTCAGGTATCCTATGCAACACCGAAATTTATATATGGTTTCAACATTACCATAGATGTAGCGAATCTACCAGTTAGTATTGACATGTATCTGTACCATCGAGTGGAACAATGCAATGCTTCTACCATGAGCAATATGACTTTGATACGGGTTTGTCAACAATTTGTCAATTTTACTTTATAGATAGTCCTCACATCTACTATTTTTACCTACCTTGTTCTTAATCTTCAGCCATTTTGATAAGCAAAACTGATACGTCCTTATTGGAGTATTTTCCAAGTACAGTCAAACCTGTCTGTAAAAACCACCCATGGGAAGAGCAAAATGTGGTCTTTGTTTACAGGTGATCTCTATTAACAGATTAAATATCATTGAAAATGGTCTGATGGGAGATAAAATTGGTGGTCTTTGCAGACAGGTTTGGCAATAGTGGTCTTTGTTCGCAGCTGGTCTTTAACACAGGTTTGACTGTATGTGATAATTGAGAAAATACGAAGAGAAGTTGCATGTGACAACCACTTTTCCTACAACTTACTAAGCCAATTGCCTACATGAGCACAATAAATACGTTATGTTTTACATCTGATTAGTTTATCATTTTTTACATTATATTCCCTATACA
This sequence comes from Mactromeris polynyma, assembly GCA_032209605.1. NCBI lineage: Eukaryota > Metazoa > Mollusca > Bivalvia > Venerida > Mactridae > Mactromeris > Mactromeris polynyma. The sequence goes on from JASFXZ010000029.1 coordinate 2,386,532, forward strand.
CTTTAAGGAAATTTGTCTATCAATATGGCCGATAATTCAGAACAAGAAGGTAAATAGTGTTAATGTCGGAACTATCTTTACTTGAACATTCTGTGGTGTATTATTCGAACTAAAACTTCGGACACGATGAATTCGAATGAACGAGGTCCGACTGTGATATAAGTATTCTTTTTACCCTCCGGGAAAACAACAGTCCATAACACATAAAGCATTTGATGAGGCGCAAAACATTTTTGAGGTTGGCCTTAACTACTGAAAAGGCAATCTGCGTTCTAATATGTTATTGGCCTAGGAGCATCGCTTTGGAACATGTCAACAGAACATACTAAATAATTCAAATGCCATCGAATTTCAAATAAATCTATCACACTCCGTAATTGTCATGCGAGACGAATAGTTAATTAAAAGTCATTTTTTCTGAAGGCTGTTTATTGAATGATGACAATGGTTCTCTATTTGTACTGATTTATGACAATTATTAAATTTGACTCTTCGTACTAATATTATACAGACAAAACTCATAAAATAACATTAACTTTGTTTGCTAACCTTTTTGTAGTTAAAACACAAGTTTCTCGTGTATGGCTAATTGGAAAATATGGCAGCACTATTAATTCTGTTCTACTTTTGCAAACATATTGTTTAACTAATGTTGATTGAACAATTCATAATGTACTGTGAATATCACGGATAGTCGCTGGCATATTTATTGACAAGTATAAGTTGGTGTTTATTTATACGGGCGCTTATTAATATTCGCCTAAAATTAATCATACACACACATATTTTACTAATTGTTTAGTTCTGATGTTGGCATATATTTCGAAATACATACGACGCTAAATAAACTAAAGTTCCTTACTTCTTTCAAATTGTGTTAGGTAGGACATCAATAGCTCTTCACAAAGGAGACTCCTTCTTTTTTGTTATCGTCCATTTTATTGGTCGAGAAATGCTAATGAATATTCATGAATTACGAAGTTTCGCTAGCTAATTGGCCCAGGGTATCATAAATGTTATGAATAGCCTGTGTACCGAGGATGGGTTAATAACGCTGGCCTATACTTTTATTGTAGACTTTCACGATGTCGAATTCTGATGCATTCTATATGTTAGATGTTGAACCGTTCCTAGTCCAATGTTTTTACATTTATCTGTATGAAACTACAACAACCAACCCTATATCGTACCCTGTACATCTGGATGTAATCACCCTAAAGGGTAAGTCATTTAGTGCTTAAAATTATTAGACCACGCCCACAGGAATCCGTCCAATCAGCGATCGATATTTCAACCGTCTATATACAGAGGTCAAGAAAGTAGGACAGACACACTGGACTAGTAATCCAGGGATCGCAGGTTCGATCCCCCGCTCCACCACTGACAGTACTAACAGTCTTTCGGACGAGACTTTAAAAAACCGAGGTCCCATGTACGATGCTTTTCATCGGGCACGTACAAGAACCAGGTGCTTCTGGACATCTTCTGTATCATGCACTATTCTCCAAACATCTAAATGACTAACATTCTTCCGGAGGCGTCGCCCATATGGGAAACCGGTGGCGACGATAAATAAACGCGATAGACAATCTAGTGGCATTGTCTATACGATATATATACCGTCTCCCGTGGTTGAGTGGTTAAGTCATCCTCCGTAGGAGCGCGAGGTCGAAGGTTCGAATCCCGGTAGGGGTCCGTTCTGATATAGCCGGTTGGTGAGCCGTCGGTCAGTTAAATATTGGTTACCGTGTGCCTACCTGCCTGGTGCCTAGCATTAATGTGCTACGAAAGTAGGGGAGACACTATAATAAATAAACATTTTACTTTACTTCTATACACGTGTATATCGTATAGACAATGCCTCGAGACTGTCTATCTCTTACCATCACCGTTATACTGGGATTCTCCTTTTATACGATGCAAGCGCTAGGGTCATTGATACTCCGTGAGCAGTTCATGTCATGGAATTGCAAATACAGTCAAACCTGTCTGTAAAGACCACCCATGGGAACAGCAAAATGTGGTCTTTGTTTACAGGTGGTCTCTATTAACAGATTAAATATCATTGAAAATGGTCTGATGGGAGATAAAATAGGTGGTCTTTGCAGACAGGTTTTACAATAGTGGTCTTTGTTCGCAGGTGGTCTTTAACACAGGTTTGACTGTACAGTGAAACCTCAATAATATGACCACCATTGGTTCTCGGGAAATTCGGTATTCGTTGTGAGATAGTCTGATTATTGGCTTATGTATGCATTAAAATCAAAATCTGGTCATGACAATACGGTCGTCTTAATGTTGGTAATCCAGGCGGTCTTTATGTGGATTGTTACTGTACGTTTAGCCAAGACCAATCTGCGCCTCAGAGACGCTCAAACCCACAAGGTTGAGTTATCTTCGCCTGATTTATTATGTGTCCCAAAGAACTTTTGTACGATTGTCTTTTGAGAGCACTGCAAAAAAGTAGGTTGTTTTATATTATCATCAAACAATCACTTAACTTGAATGGACAATAAGGGGTATATTTGACCTCAAAAATTTGGAAATATAAATTGAACTTTCCGAAGTTTACTTAATTGAAGTTTTATGAAACATAGTGTAAATTCCATGTCGAAGGTACTTGTATTATTTCATACATGTCCTTACTTGACCCCCCCCCCAAATGGCGCTGTAAAATGATGAAGTTTTTCTACTTTTCACGAATAAATAATAAAAAAATAAGAATAATAAACGGTTGCCATGGCAGGAATGAATTTCTAGAAATAAAACTCATCTTTCACTGGCTGCACTTTTATCAAAATCTGGCATTCTGCCAAAAAGCACCCATTATAGTACCTGGTCGTTTTAACATACCATTTATATCATTGACAAAACTATATCCAGAATAGATTTAGCATATTTGATGTAACTTTACACGCCATATATTAATCACGAGACAAATACAACTAATTAGTAGTAATAGGACCGTAGTCTGTATTTGTGTTTACAGAGAGAAATATATCAATATTGGAAACTATAAATTACAATAATTTGACCATGTTCTATCTTGAATAATAGACGCAATGTCATCCAATGTTTGAAGATCTGTTGAAACAATATATGAATTTGAAATCCACATTAATGAAAACTTTTTTCCAACCAGCCATTATATTCGATCTACTACATATCCAGTTTCCTGATAGTTAGTTGTCTGATTATTTTGTTACAGTAGTAAATACATTATTTTAAATACCTCAATAATACGACCACCCTTGGGACCCTTGAAAACTTGTCTTGTTCTTGAGGTGGTCTTAAATATTGAGGTTGCATAAAGAGCAAAACAGTGAAAATGGACTTGAAAATGATTTCCTTATTATTGAGATGGTCTTATGATTGAGGTGGTCTTATGATTGAGGTGGTCTTATTATTAAGGTGGTCTTATTATTGAGGTGGTCTTATTATTGATGTGCTCTTATTATTGAGATGATCTTATTATTGAGATGGTCTTATTATTGATGTGCTCTTATTATTGAGATGATCTTATTATTGAGATGGTCTTATTATTGATGTGCTCTTATTATTGAGATGATCTTATTATTGAGGTGATCTTATTATTGATGTGCTCTTATTATTGAGATGATCTTATTATTGATGTGCTCTTATTATTGATGTGCTCTTATTATTGATGTGCTCTTATTATTGATGTGATCTTATTATTGAGATGGTCTTATTATTGATGTGCTCTTATTATTGAGGTGGTCTTATTATTGATGTGCTCTTATTATTGATGTGCTCTTATTATTGATGTGATCTTATTATTGATGTGCTCTTATTATTGATGTGATCTTATTATTGAGATGGTCTTATTATTGATGTGCTCTTATTATTGAGATGATCTTATTATTGAGATGGTCTTATTATTAAGATGGTCTTATTATTGATGTGCTCTTATTATTGAGGTGGTCTTATTATTGATGTGCTCTTATTATTGAGATGATCTTATTATTGAGATGGTCTTATTATTGATGTGCTCTTATTATTGAGATGGTCTTATTATTGAGGTGGTCTTATTATTAAGATGGTCTTATTATTGATGTGCTCTTATTATTGAGATGGTCTTATTATTGAGATGGTCTTATTATTGATGTGCTCTTATTATTGAGGTGGTCTTATTATTGAGATGGTCTTATTATTGATGTGCTCTTATTATTGAGGTGGTCTTATTATTGAGATGGTCTTATTATTGAGGTGGTCTTATTATTGATGTGCTCTTATTATTGAGATGATCTTATTATTGAGATGGTCTTATTATTGATGTGCTCTTATTATTGAGATGGTCTTATTATTGATGTGATCTTATTATTGAGATGGTCTTATTATTGAGATGATCTTATTATTAAGATGGTCTTATTATTGATGTGCTCTTATTATTGAGGTGGTCTTATTATTGATGTGCTCTTATTATTAAGGTGGTCTTATTATTGAGGGGGTCTTATTATTGAGATGGTCTTATTATTGATGTGCTCTTATTATTAAGATGGTCTTATTATTGAGATGGTCTTATTATTGAGATGATCTTATTATTAAGATGGTCTTATTATTGATGTGCTCTTATTATTGAGGTGGTCTTATTATTGATGTGCTCTTATTATTAAGGTGGTCTTATTATTGAGGGGGTCTTATTATTGAGATGGTCTTATTATTGATGTGCTCTTATTATTAAGATGGTCTTATTATTGAGATGGTCTTATTATTGATGTGCTCTTATTATTGAGATGGTCTTATTATTAAGATGGTCTTATTATTGAGGTGGTCTTATTATTGAGGTGGTCTTTAAGTGAGGTTTCATTGAAGTTCAGCAGGGGTCTTATTCACCAACAGGTTAAGCCCGAGACTCAGACTTGGACTTTAAATTTGCAAATTTTTTATTTACCAGCCTTTCGTTTTTAGTTTAATCTAAACAAAATAAATTTTGTCGGAGTAATTGTCTTTAACGACTGAACACTTTTGCCATTTTTTTGTATTGAAATGCCCCAGGTCCCGTGTTCACAAAGAATCAGTTTTCAGGATCAAGATCAAATTTAGGATCTTTCAAACTTTGTAAAAAATGTTATTCAAAGTCAAATATTTTTACATACTGTAAAAAGATATGTACTTTGTGCAAAACTTTGGAGATATTAAATTTAAATGTCATGCTTATTAAGAAAAAGATGGACATTTATAAGTCATAAGTTTCAGTCATAAGTATAATAAATTAATTTCTCAACATCTTGCCGTGAAGTTAGGTATGTTTTCACGATGTGAGTTAGAAGATTTTTATGTATTTTTGTGCTTGCTTGAAAAAGTGTCCAATTGCTTCATGAAAAAGGCAAATATATTTATGGATCAAGTTGATCCCGTTCAGTTGATCCTTTGGGAACATGGGGCCCGGAGTCAAAGGACTTCAATTAGTCTTCCAGTTCCCTATTTTATATTCGATAGTTATACTTACATTTGTCATTTCACATACATTTGTATTATACAGTCGAACCTGGCTTATTCGACAACCTTCTATCCGAATACTTGGTATCATCCGAAATAAATATCAGGTCCCCAAGCATCTTCTTAAGCACGTCGAATTGAAAAGGGTTATTCGAAATAAAATTTCGAACCACATGAATTCGAATGAACGAGGTCCGACTGTATGTTACCTATTGGTTTTGATACAATGTCCCCAGTGTAAGTACAGAAACTGTTTGATGTGATGTTTTACAATACAGGACCCAATTTTGCCACGGCGGATATATTGACCGTAGAAGCGGCCTGGGAAGTAGGTATGTTGGTAAAAGTATTTTTGAAATTGAAAATTTTGGATTGGTGTATTAAGATGTTGAAAAAAACGTCGATATTAGAAATACAGAATCTCATATTCATATTAATTATAACTATGAACGAAGCACGGTAGAGATCGCAATCAACACGGATGTTATGAGTCACATGAGGTTTTTTTAATCCACAAACATAAATTCTTATCTTTTAAATGTAATCGTTCATTTCAATACTGTCTTTGCCATAATGCATAGTTGAATATCTGATATATTCAAGATTTTTAAACTTTTTGGAACCAGATTCTTTTGAGCATATTTTTTATGTCTTGACATTAAGAGGAGGCAACGTGGTCTAGGGGTAGAGCGCCTGACCCCTGATCCGAAGGTCGTGAGTCCGAATTTCGTCTTGAACGAGATTGAAACGCGATTCTTCACAATCCATGAACTGGGCGCAACTGGATAGTAACCAATGAAACGATCAGCAAGAGTAATTGATATGAGCTGTAAACTCGTATAAATTGCTGAGTTTGAAGTAAACTAATACAGTAAAACCTCAGTAATAAGACCACCCTTTGGACCCTTGAAAACTGGTCTTAATATTGAGGTGGTCTTAATATTTTGGTTGAATGAAGAGCAAAACAGTGAAAATGGACTTGAAAAATGTGTTCTTAATTTTGAGGTGGTCTTATTAGTAGGGTGGTCTTTAAGTGAGGTTTTACAGTACAAATTCATTTCGAATGTTCTCTATTACAGCGGACACGTGTGAGTGTGAATGTTGGTTGTTTGGCCTTTTATATGGAGAATCGCCTTACGATAATTTAACTTACGCTGAAATCGAGGAAGCTTTGAGGAACGTCACTGACCAGGTTTGTACAGCGGTAGTTCAGTACAGTGGAACACGCGTATAACGAATTTCTTCGAACCTGGAGATTTACTTCGTTTTATCCGAACTTCGTTATATCCATACAGCGAAATTTCGTAATAATTATATGGATATAACAAATTTCGTTATAACATCCATTACTAGTTTCCTTGTTTCTCATTTACACATGAACTAGATGTGTGTGTATTGATACAGAACATGTATTGTATTTGTGAATTACGACATAATCGAGTACGTTTGCATTAAAATATACCTTTTGCGACCCACAAATTACCACATTCTGGTACCACAAATTCGTGTTTACCGTGAAGTTATACAATAAAATATAGGAGAACTTGGTAGGGGAATAGAAACTACTACGTACTATGCGATTATTCCTTATAATCGAGTCCGTTATAACCGTGTTCCGCTGTACCTTTGTTGTTGCTATGCAACGCCATCAAGGCGATGGGAACTCAAAACTACGAACAAAGTTATAACCGTTCAACCAGAATTACGTAGAGTCGAATCATGTAAATGTCACGACCCTGCTACTTCTCGAATTACTAATCAGTAATGTGAGTTTTCAAATTTATCGCATTCGATGATGGTTCAAATAAATATTGAACAGTTTTATCAACATTGCACCTTTTGGTGTTCACGCATCTGTAAACCCAGATCAGAGCCGACACGTTTAACACATTAAAGTACAGTCGGACCTGGTTTATTGGAAAACCTTATATCCGAATACTTGGCATCATCCGAAATAAGTATCAGATCATGATGTATCTTCTTATGCAAATCGAATTGAAATGGGCTATTCGAAACCATGTATTATTCGAAAAATACGAATTGAAATTAACGAGGTCGTACTGCAGTTCCGTGATCAAAGATTGTTTGGGTGTTCATGAATGCGTGAATGCCTCGACTCAGAACGCATGAATTTGCTGAATATGGAACAATGCTTGAATATTATTGTATAAAACAAGAATCGTTCCAAATTCAAGGAAATTGCTGCATATTACGATTGATTTTTTTCAAGGTTTGTCAGTCTCAAAGAGTGTGTCGCGACCTATTTACACGCATAACCCATTGTGTTCTTAAGCTATATGTGCTTGACCGTGACCATACACGTGTTTTCGCGCCGATTCGATATTTTGAGTGTGATGTGTTTGTGGCATCAATCATTAATTTTTTTTATACTGAAATAAATATGTTATTACAATAAAGAGAAATTAGATACAATGTCAATATTCCTGTGATATACCATCGTCCTGTGGACGTCGAACAATGAAGTAAATGAGATCGCTTTGGTGAGAGAAAAAAACATCTGTTGAGTTATGTCTTTCAGTATTTCATTGAATACCATAATTATTGCACAAGTTGTATTGTCCCTTCCGCAAAATACAGTCTTTCAAGAATAGAATGCAAATACATGTTTCTCGATAATGATTATAGCAATAATGCAATAATTTGTAAGCCGTAGTTAATAATTGACGGGAATTTGACGACAGTCACTTATCACAATGAACAATATTGATTTAAGGCGCCGATAATAAATTACATTGCATTCAGCAAATGATACAGGGAAATCATTTATTTTATTTTTTAATGATAGCATTTGGACGTAAATCCAGAGTTACGTAGAATTAGTCCCAATTTAGCTAAGACTATTAATTCAGAAACAAATATGGGAAGGGTAATTTTTTATTATACTATCGACCACGTGTCATTTCAGTTTACAGTAAAACCTCAATAATAGGACCACCCTTGTGACCCTTGAAAACTGATCTTAATATTGAGGTGGTCTTAATATTGAGGTTGAATAAAGAGCAAAACAGTGAAATGGACTTGAAAATTGTGTTCTTAATTTTGAGGTGGTCTTATTATTGAGTAAGTCCTTTAATATGGTTTTATTGTATTTTTTATCTATACATAATCATAAGTTTGTTAAGTTTACTATAAAGTATATACAAGTGCTGATATGGGATTTACAACCTCTTCTGTAAGTGACGTCATTTCAAGAAAACGCAACATATGATGTCACTATTTGCAAGTAGGAAACAATATTTACTCCATATGGTCACTTCGTTGTCATATTGCCATATGGGGGCAAATATTGCTGTCTGTCAGTACATGGTGACGTCACATGTGACGTTTCTGGTAATGACGTCATTTAAAGAGGTTGGAAACCGTACAGCGGCGTACATACCTTATGTATTGAAGAGTATCGGCATTTGTGTAGGCGTGAGGTATATGAGAGGTTTATTGTAATAGTACGTTCTTGGTAAAAGTTTGTTTCGTAGGACACAATTTACTTTGTAGATTATAAAAGAATTGACCGTGAATGTGTCGACGTTGTCGTCAACCCTACGTAAGAAAACAAGTGCTGATGATGGCAGGGTGTCGGCAACAGCCATCGGGTACTCGTTAGGTGTAGCAATACTTGTTTGTACGTTAGCAGGTATGTATGTTGATGTGAACATCCGTTTAACTTTGCCTCAATCATAGTGTCACGTTTTGATCGTCAAGTTAAGGCTACGTTGCGAAACGTGGCAGATCATGACTATAACGTGAGCAAACGTGGAACAATGTGGCTAAACGTCTCAAAGCGTGAGCTGGAAATGTTAATTTTGGACATGTTCAAAATTCGAGGTATAATAACGTGGCATAACACAGTACAACATGGCTACAACGTAGGAAAAACGTGAAAGAACGTGAACATAACGTTCTGTTGCATTTTACACGTTCTGTTGCGGTGTTCTACGGTGTGGCCTCTTTGGACCCACGTTCCTCGTGCCACGTTATGCCACGCTGTGTCACGCTATAATACATTGTACCACGCTGTGTTACATTTCTGCTACGTAATAATACGTTATTATAAGTTGTGGTACGCTATGATATTATCTACCGCGGTGTGTTGGATGTCAGATGCCATCTGCAGCATATGTATACCCCTCAATCGAGGTTATTTGTATAATATAGATATATCTTGCTCGGCAGTCGAATCAGTAATGGTTTGTCCAGCCGTTCCTATCGGCTTTTATCTGAACGTAAGGTCGAACACAAAGTGGCTGCAGCATGGCGACAACGAACGCTCCCATACAGCGCTTTGATTCCACTGCGGTTACATTCACACGCTGCTCTATAACCCAGCTTATTTTAACAGTTCACCGGTGAACCTTTATGATTTAGCCACTTTTTCAAGTACCGTACCGACAGCTGTATGAATAGTCTAAATTACTAGACATTGCATCGGAATAATTTTGGCATGTCGACATAATGTTAGTCACTTATGTTAAGTTCGATTTATTTTGTTTAATTATCAATTTACATTGGCACAGCGCTATTTCAATCATAGTTAGAGCTCTCTACTCTTATACACAATCGCTCGATCTTTATTTACACATGTTTACTGTCATACCTTTAGGACTTGCAAGCGCCTCGTTGATTGACAATGAACCCATGTCGATTCGCCTGTTCTAAAAATAGAAATATCAGTTGTAATATAGTGATATAGCAGATACTGATTATGATGGTATCGGAATAAGCGCCCGATTTTACAGGAGAATGCACAACGTGACAATAGCGTGGCTAGAGCGTGGCTGCAGCGAGGCATAATTCGACTTTAATCTACGGTGTCACCTGTCAATCGGGTCACCACGGGGCTACAAACATTGCATCATTTGTGCACCTTTGTGCACCTTTGTGTCTCATTATGCCCCATTGCATCCCGTTGTGTACCTTTGTGTCTCATTATGCCCCATTGCATCCCGTTATGTACCTTTGTGTCTCATTATGCCCCATTGCATCCCGTTGTGTACCTTTGTGTCTCATTATGCCCCATTGCATCCCAGTGTGCACATTTGTGTCTCATTATGCCCCATTGCATCCCGTTGTGTACCTTTGTGTCTCATTATGCCCCATTGCATCCCAGTGTGTACCTTTGTGTCTCATTATGCCCCATTGCATCCCGTTGTGCACCTTTGTGACTTATTATGCCCCATTGCATCCCGTTGTGTACCTTTGTGTCTCATTATGCCCCATTGCATCCCAGTGTGTACCTTTGAGTCTCATTTTGCCCCATTGCATCCCATTGTGTACCTTTGTGTCTCATTATGCCCCATTGCATCCCGTTGTGTACCTTTGTGTCTCATTATGCTCCATTGCATCCCATTGTGCACCTTTGTATCTCATTATGCTCCATTGCATCTCATTGTGCACCTTTGTGTCTCATTATGCCCTATCGCACTCCACTGTGTACATTTGTATCTAATTATGCTCCATTCCATCCCATTGTGCACCTTTGTATCTCATTATGCTCCATTCCATAACACTGTGTACCTTTGTGTCTCATTATGCTCCATTCCATCCCATTGTGCACCTTTGTACATCATTATGCTCCATTCCATAACACTGTGTACCTTTGTATCTCATTATGCTCCATTGCATCCCATTGTGCACATTCTTTGTGTCTCATTATGCCCTATCGCATCCCATTGTGCACCTTTGTATCTCATTACGCTCCATTCCATAACACTGTGTACCTTTGTATCTCATTATGCTCCATTGCATCCCATTGTGCACCTTTGTATCTCATTATGCTCCATTGCATCCCATTGTGCACCTTTGTGTCTCAGTATGCCCTATCGCACTCCACTGTGTACCTTTGCGTCTCATTATGCCCTGCAAGTAAAATGACGTTCAGTTCTCTACAATACATCACCATGTATCCACACAAGCGCTATTGCACCATTTTGTTCTTACAATAACCAAATAATTCATTGCATTTAATAACATTTCATTGCTGTTGAAGTCATAGTTATACGGTTTATGCCATGTTTTACATTTCAGCTATCATTCTGGCTGATATTCCAAAGATAATTGCTGGTATTAACCTTCTGCACAAAAGTTTAACGAATGGCCTTTGTCAACGTAGTGTTAAACCAAACCAGACAAAGTGAAGATTCTGTGATATACATACTATACATTCCGTCCACGTTGTTGTAGTGTTTTTTATCAATTTAAAATTTAATGACTTGAATGAATTTAATTTGAAGCAAATGAACTGCACATTTTTAGGAGTACAATGCTTGTTTACCATTGCCCCTAGTTAGTATATATGGTTTGTATGAGAAATGACTGACATGTTCTGATGTGTACTTCACAATACTGCTGTTGTTGACATTAAAAGCTTCATTATAAACAATTGGTGAGCTTTAAAATCACTGGTTAATTCATGTGCAACTCTAAAGCATGGCACAGCTAGTGTGATATTGATTAAAACGAAATACCTGTTTTGTTTTCGCAGATACACTAACTTATTGTTAAAGGGTTGTAGAAATTGTATTTCATTGTTTTAGAAAAGGGTCATAAAGCCGTGATTAATGGTGTTTGTTTTCACTTACTTCAGTTTTTGTCTAAACAGACCTTAATCTATAGTAATTGAAATAACGTGCACTAGAGTAATGTATGGCAGGCGTCATGGGTGGTCTGAATAAGTGTGTCCAAGTGCTCGGTACAATGCCATTATTTTTGTTATTTTACAATGTAAGATAATCGTTCGCTGATGAAAATTGGTAGATATAATTCACATGTACATTACTTTGTGTGACTTGTTTTTCGCTGGCTAATGTTTTCTTCTGTTTATCATACTTCTTTGTTTTATGTACGTTTTCAAGAATTGAGCCCAATAGAAAGAAGCTACGTTGCAGTTTTTCGCAACTCATACTTTCATTTTCGAGGGCAATTTTCAGAATAGCATACATCAGTTTCACGCCATGGATTGTTATTCAATTCGTTTTAAATTGCAATATGAAGACACGAACGAGCAGAACTCTGTTTTACTGTATTTTACATAATTTTGCAAATTCCCGGATCATACAGGCAACATAAGCAACATAATTTAAAAATAGCAATTTAACAGTCACAGTGACAATGGGTTACCCACAGGAGATTGTCACGAGTTCTCTCTCTTTATCACTTCTAGAGTTCTCTCCCTTTATCCCTTGTATAGTATATTAATATATAGCTATGGAAATATGTCGCATGTTCAACAATGGGACTGGATATGCTGTCTTATCGATAAAATTATCTCCCCTGAAAATGTCGTATCGGGCGATATCGATTTCTGATTTGGTTGAATTTTTCCAATAGAAACAAAGAAGGGAAAAAACTTTGCACAGCTATTATTTTCATAAAATTAAATATAAAACATTTATTAACCTTTTGAAGCATAGGTCATTCTTTCCTCTTTATTATGATATAAAAATTAATAATTTAAATTGAAATATTAATGCTTCCAGCGCGATTTGGATGAAATCCCTATTCTGCGTATAAATCGCAACAGTTTCTATATAGAAACTGTTTAAAAATAAAATATATGTATATTTCTTTCTTCTGTAATTTAGTTCTTATTAATTTTAGAATATTTATTAACCTATTGAAGTAATCTGCAAATAATTATGATTCTATTTATGCTTTTATTTTTAAATTATGTTGATGTCTTCGTGCTTCCAGATACGTTTAAAAGTTGACTTGTTTGAGATTTTCCTTTCAGCTTTCAGTCTTAACAAATTGTAGATGTCAATACCGATTCAAATTCTTGCTAAATAAAATGTGCATTATTTGGTGGTTTATTTCTTAAGTAATTAAAGGATTTGGTAAATTAATATTTATTTTGAAACAATATATTTCAATAAGTTATAAATACAAATATACACTTTGTGCATTTTTTGTCACTAATTATCTCTCAATTATCCAAGTGTTAAAGTTCCCCGCATTACCCTTTGATTCGGCAATACAAACGTGATAATGACAGTAACGGTTGTGAAAGACCGAGTACTTTATGTACACATACTTCGGAATGGATAAAGGGAGAGAACTCGAAACTGTGGTTGATCCAGTGTCTCCTATGGTGTAAACGACTATATATTGTTCAACTTATAAGGCCTATTAAGAAAAGCATTCATTTTATACATTTCACATTTCTGTGTGGACAGTCGAGGCCAAAAACGAAAATAGAACAGACTTCCTATTAATATAATTGCTGTTCTTGTAATACACATTTCTCACATTTACAATATTTACCTCCCTTGTTCTGAATTGTCAGTCATATAGAAAGGCACATTTCTTTCATGTTTATAGGAAATATTATGTAAAGCAATGATAAAATAATCAGATGTAAAACATAACTTATTCATTAGGCATATGTGGGCAGTTGAAGAAAAAGTGGTTGTCATATGCAAATCATCTTAGTATTTTCTCAATTATCACATATTTGGGAATAACTCCTCTAAGTGCTTATCAGTTTTGCCTATCGAACTGGCTGATGATTAAGAACAAGGGAGGGTACTGTTGTAGATTAGGGAGCTATCTATACGTTACACTTGAACCTGATACATCTTGTGTAATTCGGGATAAATGTTATAGCAGCGGCACTGAAGATCATAATTTTATTCGAAAACGAAGTTTTAAACGATTTATTTATACAGTAAAACCTCACTTAAAGACCACCTCAAAAATAAGACCACCTCAATATTACGACCACACTTTTCAAGTCCATTTTGACTGTTCCCCTCTTTGTCCAACCTCAATATTTGGACCACCTCAATATTAAGACCAGTTTGTAAGGATCCCAAGGGTGGTCTTATTATTGAGGTTTTACTGTATGTAGATTAAGTTAAATACTGTAGTGTGTTTTATGTGTCATTTTTGCATTTTTATTTATTAAATGGTATAAATGCAGTGTTTTACTCGTGTGTATGACAATGTTATTTTTATTTGATGATAATGGTAAATAAAATAATATTGTATCAATCAAATGTTGTTGATGATTATACTGTTGTTGTACGGATGATAAGTCAAATGACCTTGAGCCTTTAGAGCTAACTGGGCAATGTTTTGATGGTTTATAGTAGGTCAAAACGAGAGAGAGAGTAAGTACGTTGCTACAGTTGCCTCCCCACACAGACCTCCGGGAAAACAACTGTACATAAACTATAAAGCACTTGGGGAGGTTCAAGGGTACATAAGTAAGGGAACAGAGGCCTTGCCGACCATAAAGAATAACTGTACATAAAACATAAAGCACTTGGGGAGGTTCAAGGGTACATAAGTAAGGGAACAGAGGCCTTACCGACCATAAAGAATAACTGTACATAAAACATAAAGCACTTGGGGAGGTTCAGGGGTACACATGTAAGGGAACAGAGGCCTTGTCGACCATAAAGAATAACTGTACATAAAACATAAAGCACTTGGGGAGGTTCAAGGGTACATAAGTAAGGGAACAGAGGCCTTACCGACCATAAAGAATAACTGTACATAAAACATAAAGCACTTGGGGAGGTTCAGGGGTACACATGTAAGGGAACAGAGGCCTTGTCGACCATAAAGAATAACTGTACATAAAACATAAAGCACTTGGGGAGGTTCAGGGGTACACATGTAAGGGAACAGAGGCCTTGTCGACCATAAAGAATAACTGTACATAAAACATAAAGCACTTGAGGAGGTTCAAGGGTACATAAGTAAGGGAACAGAGGCCTTGCCGACCATAAAGAACAACTGTACATAAAACATAAAGCACTTAGGGAGGTTCAAGGGTACATAAGTAAGGGAACAGAGGCCTTGCCGACCATAAAGAATAACTGTACATAAAACATAAAGCACTTGGGGAGGTTCAGGGGTACACATGTAATGGAACAGAGGCCTTGCCGACCATAAAGAATAACTGTACATAAAACATAAAGCACTTGAGGAGGTTCAAGGGTACACATGTAAGGGAACAGAGGCCTTGCCGACCAAAAGAATAACTAAGAGAATCAAAGAAGACAATAATTTCAAGACAACTGGCAACAATAGACCGAAAGTGGGCACGGAAAATAACATGAACACTATATTAAGTGAAAGAGTTGCACAGGGGAAAGGGAAATATAACATACAGTTATTTGAATAACAGAACATGCATGCATCGTGAAAAAACTTACTACTGTGTATTCACTTTACGATAAAACTGACTACTCCGTATTCATCATTACATATTCTGAAATTCAAATAACCTGTTGACATTTTAATGTATTTTTAAACTATCATTAATCATGACTGGCTAACGACTAAATAATATTTCACATCAGATAGATTAAAAAACCCAAATAATACATGTTTTAGCTAGAAAACATGTTGTATTTTTATTTGTTGAACTACATCGTATTTGGCTCTGATATTTGGCTCTAACCAATTATATTGGAGGAACAAATGGAGCTTATTTCATAACAAATATACGTAGCTACATGAGTTGTCTCCAATAATACATAGTAAAACATAGTGTCTGTAGTTGTTTCATCGGGTTTAACGCCGTTTCTCAACGATATTTCAGTTATATACGGCGACCGGTTCACCTAACCAGTTTTTCCTGGACTGAATTCTTAACTGTACTAACTTACCCTTCCACAAGGAGCCGGCAACTTCTCAACATGTGGAGGAAAAAAATTTCATGGAAGGGTAACATAGTGTCTGTATTACACTATATTGTTGTATTTAATTATAGAGTAAACAAACAAATGAACTGTTATATTATTTAATATCCGATGTGAAAATACATTTTTACATCACGTATGATTTCATCCGCCATCGTTGAAAAGAAAAAAACGCAATTCAAAAATCAAAAACAATTGACTAGTAGATTACAAACAACGTGTGAAACGAAATTTAAGTTTTGAAATTAATTGTGTTCAAATTGGATAACATCTCACTCTGGATCATAAGGTTGAGGTAAGTATCGTCTACATACCTTTTAATGTTGACACTTGAAGCAGACGGCACAGATAGGGAAGGGGAGACTTACTTCACTTACAATTTAAACAAAGGGAGAGGACTGCATTTGGGGCACACAATGGGAATTTTATTTTGGTGAAAAAAGTAGTCCGTTTTAGTGATATTATCTTAGCGATAATTTCACTATGATTATCGGATAATAAATCACCGTTTCCCGCAGTTAATCATCGGAAATCGTGAAATAAAGGTTTTATTATGATAATAATAATAAACGTTATTTTCTGAATGTCACTCATTAACAAGGCCACACAGAAACATGCATAAACAACGTCCAACTCTCTTGCTCAGATATACCCCAGATCCGATTGATATTGGCTCCATGCTGTTACATACTATATATATATACGCTACTTTATCGTCTCCTGATCATTATCGTTCGCGTCATTAAATCATGTAACAGTATAACCATGTATCACACAAAACCATTGGTACGGGCCTCACATCACACCATTTACATTTCATGATGCACGGACTTGGTTTCCCGCCGTAACGAACCATTTTGCACGCTTCTTCAGTCACACATTAAACGTCGCACTGGGAGGTTGTGAAAGTCTACATTTGTGTATGTTCGTTGTCTATTTGCAGGCTGAAAAAGCCCCTACTCGTCACCAGACTCAAGTCTATAATTGTCGTACAAGACAACCTGCGACACTATATAAGCCTCCCCGCTGCGTTTAGCTTGCATGGAATTGAAATTACCCCGGGTAGTACTGATATAAAGTACATAACAAGTTATTTATATATATCTGATTATTTTATCATTGTTTACATTATATTCCCTATAAACTTCAAGACTGTTTGCCTGTCAATATGGCTGACTATTCAGAACAAGGGAGGTAAATATTGTAAATGTGGGAACTATTATATTATATATTTATTAATTAATTTTCACTTTTAACTACGAAGTTAAAAACTATCCACTCAACAATATTTCTAAACATCCACTAGGTACTTCGTCGAAATATAAGAACAGAAACAAATGTACACATTTTCGCCTATTGAACAGACGGGCAATCAGAAATAGTATTAAAAAGTGCTAAATAATACACAAATGATATATTTTTATAAATATTTTCCAAATTCTATTTGAATTGATTAATTATAATTTATGAAGTAAGTCATATCCGTCGAATCGGAGTACCAGCATCAATGATACCGACGGTCCTGGCACTTTCTTCAGTGGCCTTTGTCGGCATCTTTTCTGTTTTTCGTGTTGGACTTACAACGTGGATGGCATTGAAATGAATGTTATAGAATCTAAAGCTATATCTAGTTCAATGTTTTGCATCCAGCCAAAGAAAGTGATTAATCAATAATACAGTTTCAGTTTATTTTACTCATTTCATGTAATACATGACAATTAATTACACGGATACATATAACAGGTCAACACAATGACAGAATAATAGTTAAATAATTGACTGTAACATTTCAAATACTGAAGGTTCAATTTTAAAACATTTAAGAGAGAGAATATAAAGAATTAAGATGTAGCCGGTTATGATGTCATATAACACGTATTATTTGCTGACAGTTCCAAGGCTGTAATTCGCTATATGATTGTTGTTTCTGTTTGTGTTATGAATGTGTTTTGTATTTCCCTTTCCCCTGTGTAATTCTGTCACTTTATACAGTGTTCAGATTGTTTCCTGCCCATGTTTGGCCTATTGCGGCCAGTTGTCTTGACTTGTCCTGTGATCGTTTCCATCCATTAATCCCCCCCCTCCCTTCACTGTCAACTTTGATTCTCCTAGTTATTCCCTGTGGTCTGCCGGGTCATTCCTTGTGCCTCTGTTCCTTAATATGTGTAACGTTTGACCTACTTAAGTGCCTCATGTTTTGTGGATTGTTGTTTTTCCAGAGGTCTGCGTGGGGAGGCACTGTCTTGTGTATGTGGCGTTCCCTGTAGTTACGTATTCTCTGTTTTATAAAATTTCTGTTAAATACAACTTCATACCAACATCAATATTATCAATAAAATGAATCAAACGGTTGTCTGATTTAATTAATGCATACTATGTTTATAACACGCAATACGGTTTCATTAACGTATGAATATATTACCTGTGCCTCTATATTTCAAAATAGGTCTATTGAAACCCGTAAGTTTGACGGAGGAAAAGCCGCGATATAACTTGATAGAAACAATAGACATTCAATGTGCACACATGCGTTGAATGATAAATCTATACTATAATTGTGAGTAACCAACAGTTTTATTCTGATCATCACTTAAAAGAGGACTTATTGCACACGACTGGATAAAATTTAATTCAATGTGCTTGTTTGGTTAAATAGCTACCGAGTTTTCACTTGTTAAGCTTATGGGAAAGGTACGTTAGATAAAGTCATTCTTTTATTTCCGCCTTATTATTGTTATTATTAACACAAATTATTATATATATGTACATTACAATGAAACGTTTACACATTTTTTCACAATACCATTCACATTTGAATTATAAGTGACTACGAAACATACATGGACATTTATACATTTATACAACATATTTTAACAATTCAGTGTAGAACATTCAATGACATAATATGTTACAGTTATAATAAAAAAGGCAAAACGCGAAAAATCACAATTAAAATGCGAAAATAATATTCATTTAAATTTTAAACAATAAATATCTTGAACAAATATTGTCGGCGCATTTTGAAGTTTTAGATTTGTTGTGCAACATAAAAAAATGCCGAGATGTTACAATTGCTGGTCACTCCAGATCCAAAATGGATTTCGGTAAATTCACCGAAATTCGATGGATTTCGATAAGGTAACGTACCCTTTATCGAAAGATTAACCAATCCGCGCCAAGGTTACATAAGTTGTTCGGTTTAAGAGAAATTGCCTTGGTGGTTAACGTAAGATTTATTTGGTTTACACAACACTGATATGCAAATAGCAAATCTGTTAGTACGGCTGCGCCGAAAAATATATAGTAATTTCATAGCTGGTTTTTGTATATATCATAGGTATACCAGAATTTGCTGCATTATCAAGGAGTTTGATAACTATAAGTTTATTTAGTAAAGCTCAGTTCATGTATGCATACATGAAAGGATTACAGTAGGTAATAATGAATATAACCAGGCATATATAATAAGCTTTAATAATAATTCTGTTTCCACAAACATCATTAATTTTATGGAAGAAACACTTAATAGCGATCTAAATTCAATAACTACTTGGTCTAAACAGTGGCTAGTAAATTTCAATTCTTCAAAACGGAAGTTATGTTCTTCTCGTACTGTAAGAGAAAACGACCAAACTTATCGTATAATAATGTACAATTAAATTTTGTTGAACATCATAAACATCTTGGTGTAACATTCAGTCAGGATGGGTCATGGCATCAACATATAAATAATATAGTCTCTAAAGCTTCACAAATTCTTGGTTCAATGAAAATGTTGAATTTCAAAGTTCAAAGGAAAACTTTAAATCAAATTTACATCTCTTATTTAAGACCTCAGTTAGAATATGCTTCGCTAGTTTGGGATAATTGTGCCCAGTACGAAAAAGAAATCTTGGAAAAACTACAATATGAAGCAGCTAGAGTGGTCACTGGTTTAACTAGATCTGTCTCAATTCGAATATTATTAAAGGAAATAGGCTGGGTGAGTCTTTCAGATAGAAGGAAAATCCAAAAAATAATTTTAATATACAAAGGAAAAAAACAATTGTTACCGCCCTATCTAACACAGTTGTTTCCACCGACAGTTGAGAAATTTTAATGATTATGTACCAGATGCTAGAAGAACAGAAATATATTCTCTACCAGTTTTACAGATAACGTTTTGGGGGGTAAATACTTCCCCTGTAAACCCGCAATAAACTGCAAACATGGACTTACATGGAATAATAACGATCTCATGTAAATGTATTGCATAATAATTGGTTCGAAATGTGTTTTATATAAAGGACATTCTAATATAAAATGAAATTCGTCTTCTAAAACATTACATAGTTGACATTTCCTTTCTGATCGTGGTATAGCATTTAAGGTTTATTCCATCTTCCAGTTTCAATTTCCAGTCAATGGCTTGAAACTCTTAATCAAGTCAAAGGCTAAAAGCAAATCTAATTATTATGTAATATTTATTTTAAAGTCGAAATATCATATAATGAGGAAAAATCCGATGGAATACTATCTACATCAGCCCGTTATTAGTCGGCGCCCGCGAGTCACAGATGTTGATTCTTGTTTAAGTCTAGCATGTAGTGAGGTAAACATAGACTGACAATACGGTATAATCAACATACTGTACGTAACCCTTGTGTTGAATCAATGACCACACAGAATTAAATAATTGTCGCTGATGGCGCCAGGTTGACTATTGGTGAAATCTTGACTCACACAGAATTAAATAATTGTCGCTGATGGCGCCAGGTTGACTATTATATTTTTATGATATTTTAATTACAGCTACCAAATTGCAACGTTATGAATGAATTCATTGATTCTTTTACCAACATTACTAACATTTTTGCATAGCACGATCACTAAACCTATGCTTCGGTCACAGCGCTCTTCTTTACATAAAACAAATAGCGATCTACTTTAATACCTGATCACTAAGTTAGGCTATATCTTTGACAGTATCAAATATAGTCGGCGCCCTCCCGGGGGCAAATACGATAGAAATAATAACTCCTCCTTCAACTAATTTTCGAAATTGTTGTTCTTTGTACGACGCCATATTGGACATGTCTTGTCTAACGTGGTTACAGCGAGAACATGTTACTAAGGGGGGCGTGGCTACGAAGCGTCTGCAGAAAGGTCAATTCAACTTTGGAATAATCTTAATATTGGTATTCGCGAGTCTGAATCTTTATCTTCCTTTAAAAATAAACTGAAACAATTGTATAATTCACCTGAAGTCCCGAGTATATTCATAAAAGGCGAACGTTTCTCAAATGTCCATCATACCCGCATTAGAAATAATTGTAGTACAAAATTATATAAAAAATAGTAATAGATTCAAAAAATAACTAAGTGTCACTGCTATATGATTTATTAACATAAACGGGGGTGGCGAGGAAGGTAATGGCAGCAATCGAAAAACAGTAGAAGGTTTTTGTTTTTGTTTTTTTCATGTAGGCCTAGTTAGTTTCATAAATCTACAATTTCTTATGCACAAATAAACCATTACTTTTTAGTTAGTTATAATATGCCATATATAGGAAAGGGCCCTAGATAATGTTGTTAAAACTTTTGGCCCAACCCTTTTGTATGTATGTACAAGTTACCTACATGTAGGCCTATGTTTGTGCAAATATGATAGTTATATGTATAAATACAATAAAATATGATTAAACTAAATATATTAAGCGCTGCTATTGGATTTACAAACACGTACCGGAACTGTTGCCCGAGGCCGTTAGGTCGAGGACAACAGTTCAGATGTCATCCCCTCCACCTTGGGATAACAGTTTTGACTGTTACCCAAATAACCATGAAATAACTGTATACTGTCAGTTCATGATGACGTCACATGTGACGTTTTCTTAAAATGACGTCCATTAGAGAAGCGATAAATCGTTCAGCGGTGCTTATGTAATATTTACTATCGGTGTCAGAGGTACAAGTAAAACGAAAAAGTGAGATTATAAAAAAACACAGAAAAATAGTCAACCTTAATACGGAAAATTTTCTGATGTTGCAAAGCTGCGTACTTGTATATGCTATTACAAGTTACAATAAAACGGCACAAACAGTTTCAATAGACGGTAATGGAATATTATATAATCAAAGCACTAGAGGGAGAGCAACATCGACATAAATTGTTCCGTGTGTGAACGTAAAACAGTGTTGCAAGTTTGGCTGACTATCTGATTTTGAAGGCCGAATGTTTACATTCATTTCATCATAGTATTTTCCTATCAGACTTTGACTGTTAAATGATAAAAAATGGCTAACCGAGTCTGGTTTGTTACTTACAAAATGTTTCAATAATATCTACAGTAAAGCCTTAATAATAAGTCCATTCTTGGAACCCTTGAAAATTGTTTTAATATTAAAGTAGTCTTAATATTGAGGTTGAATAAAGAGCAAAACAGTGAAAATGGATTTGAAAACTATTCTTAATATTGAGGTGGCCTTATTATCGAGGTGTTCCTTAAGTGAGATTTTACTGTATTGAATTATGTAACATATGTTGAATTTTACTGACATCAAAACATTAATGTTAATAATTCAAAGCATTCAGATCTTTAGGTTTCTTTAAGTTATTCAGGATTAAGTAAACCATCTTTTCCTCTTTTCAGGAATCAAATCAGAATCATGCTGTTTGATATGAAGTCTTTTGGCAAATATTTAACCTGTCTTCTAGGGGGTAAGGTCATATCAATGCTTCGTAGGTCACGGTCAAAGGTAAAGTTGTTCAGGACTGGACTCACAGTGATTGTATTGGTAGCTGTCTATATGTTCTATATCAATCTTGCCGATAGCAATAACAAAAATGTGGCTATCGACACACACAATACTATGGACGAAAAGCAATCTGTGATAAATGCTCAAGAGGAATCCAAACTTGACCAAGAAGGGTCAAGTCAGGTTTATACACGAAACAAGAGGTAATATTGCCCAATAAACGAACATGGGTTAAATTTCTAGATATCATAGGTTGAAATCTAATTGTGTCACTGCATTTTAAATTAAGTTTGATTATTCTTCTTTGCTTATGTCCCTCGTCCGTTTGAACTGGTTTGGAACTGCAAAAAGAACTTCTGACTTGTGAATTATCCTTTCACATTATCCCCCGCATTTTCCTTTTTAGTGTATTGATTTGGTACGTAACAAAGGAGTAACTCAAATGTTGCAACTCATTTTGATAAACCTGTAAAGAAAGGTTTGCAGCAGTTATGTGCTAAATCCTTGGTTCTTTAAACCAGTTTAATGTCAATTAAATGTCAATAGACACAAAACTGCTGTAACTCATTTTAATAAACCTGTAAAGAATTGTTGCAGTAGTTATGTGCTAAATCGTTGGTACTAAAAACAATTAAATGTCA
This sequence comes from Mactromeris polynyma, assembly GCA_032209605.1. Classification (NCBI taxonomy): domain Eukaryota; kingdom Metazoa; phylum Mollusca; class Bivalvia; order Venerida; family Mactridae; genus Mactromeris; species Mactromeris polynyma. Next base: position 2,410,038 of record JASFXZ010000029.1, read on the forward strand.
ATTCAATGTCAATTAACACAAAACTGTGGCAACTCATTTTGATAAACATGTATCAATTCAATGTCAATGATCTTGTATCTATGTATGTGTGTTCCTCCTTGTCCCCATAAATAATCTCCAGTGCAACAGCTCCTATTGCGGCCGTATTTTGAGCTACAACCACTCTCCAAAACATCATTTTTCCCGTCGTCAAACTGTGCTTCCGATTTAACAAGTGTAACATCCACATCAACAGTAAACGTTGTGTAAAACAACTACATGTATTCTGGATGTAATTCTAGGTTGCTGAGATGGAAGGAAAGTATTCATATTGCAGTAGTATCGTGTGGTGACCGTATGGAAGAGAGTCTTGTCATGTTGAAATCCGTATTATTGTTCACTAGATATGCGTTAGTAGTTCATGTATTCACAGAACCTGAGATAATGAAATCATATCAGGATCAGGTTTGTACATTAATTTATTTACAATTGACTTTTGTCCGTAACCATTAGAAACCTGATACTCATCGAATCTCACAATTTACTGTTATTAGTCAGATATTGAAGAGCCGAGTGTGGAAATGCATAATGAGTGTTGCATATGCGTTTTGGTTAATTTTCTTTGAGATTTTATGATAATTATTAAATTAGGGAGTCATTATTGGGTTTGAGTGCCACACTTCAAACTCAGACTTAATAATTACTCCCTGATCTCATATGATACTCGGTTCTTTAACAAAATTAGAATATAAATACCTTCTCCCTGAATATTTGTTTATCACGCATTCTACAATTGTATCTCTTGTGCATGATGCATCCATTTACTTATTGTAACTGCCTCTTTACCATTCTATTTTATTTTGTATATTATGTACTCATGTTGTCATGTTTTACATGAACTGATGAAATGAAATAAACTGTTGAACTGTTAAGAAAATGAGCCACAGACGATATTCAGTACTCAGTTTTTATTACCATATATTTTCAAACTCAATGTGAGATACTATCAGACTCATTAGCCTTAGGGTAAAATTTGTGATTTGAGTGCTGATTATAAGTATCCGTTATAATCCCGGACCAAGGATTGGTTTCAGTTATGTAACTCTACAGTGAACTTTTCAGATCTTCTTTTTAAAATAATGGTGGAAATTAAACATGATTCAGTTGAAATGTTTACTTAGTAACACAGGAGATTTTCACAAGTTCGTTTCCGTGTATCACATCTAGAATTCTCGCCCTTATACCTTCTTTAATATATGAATATATAGTACAATATCACACCAGGTATAAAGGGAAAGAACTCGTGACAATCTACTGTGCTCAGTAACCATCTTCAAAACTCGCTGAACTAATTTTGATCACAAACATGGCTGCCATGGAATGAATATGGATTTTGCTAAACAGTGAAATCTCACTAATGAGACCGCCATTTGTTCTGAAGAAATGTGGTCTTAGTCGTTAGGTGCTTTGAGTATTGAGTTAAAATATGGCTAAAAAAATGGAAACTGGTCCAGCAAAATATGGTCGTATTTATGAAGTGGTTCTAATTATAAGGTTGCGAAGTCTTTCAGTGAGGTTTTACTGTATAAGTCAATAGTAAGTTTTAAAAGATTAAAATGATTTGGTGGATACCATCATTGGAAGAGCATGGCCAGTATCTTGTTGGTTTCCTTATATTTCGAGCCAAAAAAAAAAAAAAAAAAAAAAAATAGCACTAAAAAAACCAAAACTCTTATTAAAGCCATTTTCGCCATTTCATTACAAGTAAATACCGCAGTCGTTATTTCAATTAATAACATTTTATAAGAATTTTGAATGACAGCATTGCAGCGACTACAACCTATTATACAGTTCTGTAAAAATTTTTTTTCGCATTCTTGGATATATGTTTTTGCCAATGTATTAATATGGAGTGATTATGTTACTAAAATATTATTTCAAATGTATGTTTTACATTTCAGCTAGATTACTGGTCTCAACAGTTTCAGGACAGGTTTAACTATGAGATTTACAGTGATCAGTTCCCTGATTCAGAACACTTCAAATCTACTGACTGGAAAAAACTATTTAAACCATGCGCTACCCAGAGACTCTTCCTACCAGTATGGAATCTTTTGCATACCGGAGTATTTTATTTCACGAAGTCTTTCATTGTTTACTTTTTTTATACTAGGATGTATTTAAGGTTTGCTACAACAACATGCATATATTTTGGACCTAACTGGTATTTTGATGTTACCTTGAGCTTAACCGAGCTTGCCACGATTAATCGAAGTTCGGTTATTTTCGGATGCTGTGGCTTGGTTAGGCTTTCGGTATGTTGTGTGATGATTCGGTTCGGTAAATTCTTGTGCAGTCTTTAGTACGCGCCACTATGTTTTTGACCAATGATTTTAGTTAAACTGTTATAAGAACAGTTCATTTTTATGAAAGGACATTGAGTTCTATTTATTGTTATTGTTCTACTTTGTTTTATATAAGCACAGTTATGTTTGGTTTCTACTTACCTCCTACTCAGAATCTTATTTGTAGTCATTACTAGCCATTGAACTAGTCACTACTAGCCATTGAACTAGTCATTACTAGCCATTGAACTAGTCCTAGCCATTAAACTAGTCATTACTAGCCATTGAACTAGTCATTACTAGTCATTGAACTAGTCATTACTAGCCATTGAACTAGTCCTAGCCATTAAACTAGTCATTACTAGCCATTGAACTAGTCATTACTAGTCATTGAACTAGTCATTACTAGTCTTTGAACTAGTCATTACTAGCCATTGAACTAGTCCTAGCCATTAAACTAGTCATTACTAGCCATTGAACTAGTCATTATTAGTCATTGAACTAGTCATTACTAGCCATTGAACTAGTCCTAGCCATTAAACTAGTCATTAATAGCCATTGAACTAGTCATTACTAGCCATTGAACTAGTCATTACTAGTCATTGAACTAGTCATTACTAGCCATTGAACTAGTCCTAGCCATTAAACTAGTCATTACTAGCCATTGAACCAGTCATTACTAGCCATTGAACTAGTAATTACTAGCCATTGAACTAGTCATTACTAGCCATTGAACTAGTCATTACTAGTCATTGAACTAGTCATTACTATTTTACTGAATATTTATCAAATTTAGGGCCAACATTTAAATCTTCTTTGACTGTCTTCCAACCTACCCGCCATCAATGCCCCGCTGAAAGAAAAAATTAACAGCAGTAATATTGTGAAGCAACTTTTTTTAAAAATGCATACCTACCGTCCAACTTAAAAGACGTGCAGAGCAGTGTGGGGACACAGCAAACAATGATTATTGAATGTGGCCTCAATCTGATACTAGATGTACATTCATTTTCTCTTGCGTTGAATGCCATATTGTCCTTTTTGCAGTCCCTTTTAACAGATGTAGATTCTTTGCTGTACGTGGATACAGATGTATTGTTTCTGTCACCTGTTGAAGAAATCTGGAAATTATTTAAATTGTTTAACTCGACACAACTAGCAGCGTTAGCCCCGGAAGGTGAAGATAGAGCTACGGGTTATTATAACAGATTTGCGAAACATCCTTACTATGGTGAAGTAGGTGGGTTATGTTCTGTTTTTGGATTAAGTGGTAACTGAAATGGGATAACTGTCTTGTTTCTGTGTCTTAGCTTTGTATGGTTAGTTTTTGAAACACATTTGGAGAGTCTGCAGTTAAATAAAAGTATGCAAGGACGAGACACATCTACAGACATGCCACGTAACCTTTGGCATTGACAATTAGCCAGACAATACCTTACGTCTCCATTCCCATAGAGGTTTGCCCTTGCTCCTCATTATCTCTAAATATGTCGTAGGTTGATGTCTCCCTGGGATCTTTGTGGAGGCATTGTCTTGTGTGTTTGGCGTTACCATGTAGCAACTTAATCTTTTCTTTGATACATCATTTTTAGTCAAATTGGCACACAGAACATAACTCCTTACTGAGAGATTAATATTCCATTGTTTATCATTGAACATTATGTAGTGTGGTCATTTTGATCTCAAGCATGACATTGTTATTTTGAGAAACTTCTCTCTGAGTCTTGTGTTTTGTTGCTTTGAAATTATCAAAATAACACTTGTTTAATAAACTACGAGTGTGTTTGAAACACTTCCCTACACTTTTACAAGACAAAGTTAATTTGAGGCATATATATGACTATTTGCTTACCTAAAAGTGAACTCTGTATTGTTGTACCAATATTGACAGGATTAAATTCTGGTGTTATGTTGATGAATCTAACTCGACTAAGAAGTTCTCCCTGGCTCACATCTATGCATAAATACATCAAGGAATACAAGCAGAAGATAAGGTATGGAGATCAGGATCTCATAAATATCTACTTCCATTACTACCCAGGTATGTTGTTATTAGTATTACCCCAAACGTGTAACTGCTAAGGCAAAATATACTTTATCAAAGGACACCGAAGGTCCTGAGAGGCGCTTCCAATAAAAGATTGCACGTTTTCCATATTATTGAATTCGAAATTAATACGCGGCTATTCGGGTAAACTCATTCGCCAAAAATGACAAAAATAATCCAGAAAAGCCGTTTATATCAAGACTCCCGCCATTCCACTATTGATATATCCCTGACAAATCTATAATAAAATTAGAGGACTTTACATGCACTATTTTTTTGAGGCGATGACTATGGCGGTACTCCGAGTTGACCAACCGGTTGACGATGATAGTAACGCGACGCTAAAGCGCCTCAAAATATGACAAAAGTGATCCTGTGATAACACATGATATAGACGAGTTTCATGAAGCATATGTGCATGTATACTCCATGCCATCAACACCGCAACTAATCATTGTCCACGTCAACACGGTGACATTATAAACAAATAATTATAGTTTAATTCTCAAATATAATTTCCTAAACTTAATCAATTATGGAATTTGAATAATAGGACCATAGTTTTGAGTTCTTTTCGATGAATAATTTAGACATTTGTAACATTACAATGCGTTAAACACTAAGAACAAAATGAAGGCTAAGCGAAATATTTGCGTTTTTAACGGCGTTATGTATATTAAAGACAATGTGGAGAAAATGAACATATTAATCTAATCAAATATATTTGTATTTTCAACAATTGCCCATGGTTAATCTCTGACATCTTCCTATGTGTAGGAGATGCTTATTTGCCGGGCAATAGTCTTGTTGTCTCTTTGGGATTACATGTACCACAAGAAAATAAATGAGTATATAATGTTAGCCTTCATAAATTGAAATGGAATTATATTGATATATTTTTTAGAACACCTGTATCTATTTCAATGTGAAATGAATTACCGTACAGACCATTGTGCGTGTACAAGTTTGTGCAAAGCAGCAGAGAAGAGTGGTGCTTACATTTTACATGGAAATCGTCGTGTCTGGTTTGACGATACACTGCCAGCATTTCAAGCAGTGTATACAGCATTCAAAGAGGTAATAACCAAATTGTGTTGTAAAAATAGGGTTTCGTTCAAACATATTTATTTTACATCAGTTGTGAGACGAATTGCTAATTAATATTAATTATTGTGTTTCTAACCAGTTCTGGTACGTAATTCCGGGAGTGTTAACCTTGCAGTTCATCATCACTCAAGGCGGGATAGGAACGCAAGACCGTCGGATCAGGAGACGTACACTCTTCACATCGACCACTATGCCTCCCTATGCATCTTTATTAGATTTCACCCACACCTCTAATTATTTTGATGATATTTTGAGTACTGATAATGAATATTTTCCATCTTTTAAGAATAAAATATATCAATTAGAGTTACAATTTTGAAAACCAACAAATTGGACACACTTTCCCCGTTTCTTGACTCGATCATATTTCCATAGATAACGGCATTATTACTTCAACATGACGATACACAAGATGAGTATGACTTCGAGATTATAAACATTCTATCACTTGATGGACATATGCCGAGATGTTGTGTACTTGATGGTTAATCGCTTTTATGAACTAGCTACTTAGACTATTTATGTTTATAAGTTTCGGCCCGTGTCTACATGGTTTCTTAGCTTGTCATGACATGCATTCCATCCATTTGGTTCTTTTCTTTTTTCAAATAGTTTCTTAAAAGTTTATATTTCCCATGTACCTTGACTAGAAATACAAGATTATGTTCTCCCCTCTTCGTCACGTAGCCTATTGCTTTCTTTGTTGGTCCTGTGATGTATTGAATCCATGTCATTCTTCCCCTTGTTTGCCTCTTAGGTTTTCTATTGTTCACAATTCCATACTTCCTGTTTCCTAGACAAGTGTATGGGGAGGCATTGTCTTGAGTATGTAGCGTCCCCTGTAACGAATTACTATTTTCTTTATATTTCAGCATCGACTTGGAGCAAGTATTAAGTTTGAGTTACTGCTCAACTTAAAATCATTACTGAAGAAAGCACCAGAATCTAATTGTGGGTAAATACCAGTAGTGTTCACCAAACAGATAGAGGAATACATCAACTCGACATACACTCCAATAACTTAAAATGATGATACAGTGGGGCCCATCCAGTCCCCTTTTTCCGTACAGGGAAATGACGTCGTATGTATCACCAAATTACGTCGTAATAAAGAAATAAGCTTCTTGAAATCTAACTGATAGATATACCCCAGTGATAAGTACAATTAGGCCAATTAGTATAATTTTATGACATGCTGTCGTTATGAAGAAAGATGCCGGGATAAATTTAACTGATATATATGCCCCTATGTACGTAATGCATAGAGAAGAGAATGACCGAAAACATAAACTAAAAATGATCAACCCAACTAATACTTCGACATATATAGATAAACACTGAACAAACAAATAGAAACAAGGAAAACCCCAACGTTAACCCGGAACATCATAGATACCACAACACAACACAATCCCAAAAGGGCTAGATCGTAGTTTTAAGATACTCAATGGAACATATTGTGTTCGTTCCAGAGCAAACGTTATTGCCTACAAAGTCCCGAACATAATCCTTAAAGACATTATCACATGTCATATTCTGCCATATCAAGTACGGTTTACAGATTAACTTCATTTAGTCTCAAAACATTAGTGTCCGGTGTGCAGTAAAAACAGGTGTGATAATCTACCAAGTATTGATTTACTCTAAATCTTATCTGCTGTAGTCCTGAATATGTCCGTATTACAACAATTCCTTAAGAAATTATAAATAAGTTTCACAAATACCTGATCAAAGTAACAACTGTCATGAATTTTGCGAATTTTATAAAACAGATCTCCATAAAAATTGGGTTCAGTAATTCCTGAAACAGATTTGACACTAGTGCTATATTTAAAAATAATATCAAGATATTTATGGTAAAACGTAAGAAACGTCTCATATCAATTATGATAACGATATACATGTTTTAGAAGTTTACCTGTAAGTAGACGGTTACGCTTATTAAAGTCATCTAGATAATAGTTCGCACTCTGATATCGTATAAGTTGTGATACTTAGTGCCGTAGGAGGGACTTCTGGGAATATTGCCATCGTGTGACGGAAAGTTTATAATCTCAGTCATATTCATCTCGTTAATTCTAATTTTTTGAAGTAATAATACGATTTTCTATAGAAATGTTCAGTAAAACGTAAGAGCTTCACAGACATCCTGACAGTGTAAAGTTACTGTAATTATTAGAAGTAAAGAATGCCCTTTCATCATTGCAGGCCAAATATACATGTTGATTGCTTCCAAATGTTTTTTTTTCCGAATAAATGTGTAAGTGTGGTTTTAGTTAAGTCATTAGTTAAGTATAAAGAGTGGAGCAATCATAATTAGAAATAGATGTAGCTCTAAAATGTAAAGACTGAAATTTAATTCAAAACTTCCTTAGAATTGTTATGTGTGAAGATGTAAACTGGCATTTCCAAAAGTTTTATTGCAATATTTTATATTTTCAGCTTTATTAGCTTTTAAACAGATAGTGAGCAGTTTAGAAAGTTGTGTACTAGTAGTGAAGCTCGCATTAGCAATAAATCTAGCTTTATATGTTTGTTGTGTAGTTAAGGTAAACAACAGTATTTCATTTGTATGTGACATCTACATTAAAGTCAGACAGTTCTGAGCAGTGTTTGTCTATTATTTCATCTGCAGAGGATGGAATATGACTGTATGCTGCAGTACATATTAACTCATTTTTTAGGTTTTCCGTGTACTAAACCCGTCATGCAATGACTGCGTTGTTGGAAGCTACATCAGCTGGCACAAGTACACATTTGTTGTATAATTCTTGAATTTAATTTTTCAAACTACAGAAGGACATTCGGATGTTTAGGCAAAAGAGCTGGATTTTATTAATAAAACTTAATTTTTTGTTCCATGATTTTTATAATTTATTTCTTCCAGGAAGTAAGGGCATTGACATTATGCATGTTCTTTTTTACACCATTTATCTGCGTAATAGTTAAGACTGTCAACAATATGTTCTTTACATTTATATAAATCTATCTAATTTAATCCGTATATTACAACTTTGATCATCATAAGCATTTCACCGACTCTACACCTCTCACAGCTTGCATTGGGCTTTTACTGTCACTGTTGATGGGCATTCACAATCCGTCAGGGTAACACAGACACATTGTCGCCTGTCTCACAGATGCACACCTGTTCATGAACGTGGGTCCTCGATCTAAAAATTATGTCAGAGACGTGATATACAAGTGTTCGAGAAATCCCAATTACTTGCGATCATTTCCCCCTACATGTTATGCTATTATAGATCTGTCACCATGTATGGTAACTTTCATTCTTCCAGCATCCAAATAACAACACAATAATAATGAATTCTTAGAAATTTATTCTACTACAACAAAACATTTAAACCATACATGTACAAACAATACTTTTTACAATACATATTTCATAAAATCAACATTATGTATATAACAAATATATCTCCTCCTTCACACATACATGTGTTGAAGAGTTAACAAGGGCAGTAACTCAGCAAGATATGCAATAGATGTCCACTAGTAACAAATTCTAAATTAAATTCATTTGTGTACGGCAGCATGGAGATGACCGGTAGGATTTTTTTTCGTGTGAGCATGCAAAAAACCTTCTGCATGAGCACGCAATCCTTTCATGTGAGCATGCGAAAGAGTTTTTCCTGCTCATGTGAAAGGTTTTGTGTGCTCACGCGAAAGATTTTGCATGCTTATCTGAAAGGGTGTCACGAGCGTTTTGCGTGCTCACGCGAAATAAAATAACTCCCACATGCCATCTCTATGCTGCCGTATTTGTGATATGTCCAATGATCAAAACTATTCTAGTGGGAATCGTAAGTACAAAATAATTCAATAAAATATTCACTCGAGAACAATATTTTAGATAAAGCTTTTTTCTCAAGAATAAGATATATAAGAATTCACAGAATTACATAATCTGCACTCTGGAAAAAAGCTTTTAGCCTTATTCACAAACATTTTAAGTCTGAGTTTCAGTCTAAAATATTTGTGAATAAGGACTCTGAAAAATTGACCTTTAGTGAACATTTCATTGAATTATTTGTGATTTTTGTTAAGCAACTTTGAAGTTGCTGACTAATGACTGACTGATGAATGATTTAACTGTGGATTTGATTGAAGAAATAAAAGACTTTTCTACATCCATAAGCTGTAAGCAAAACTAGATTATCTGCTTTTTATTTAACATGCAGATAAACTAGATTTGCTACACCCTCTACATCTGTGTTTGAAGTAAACTGAATTATTGATAAAATCTTATTGCCATTACTTTTCAGTCTTAGTGAATCTAGGATTTATGCGTATCTTACGTTACTGAAAATTAAAAGGTTTCCGTCATCCAGTCAATATTTACACTTCATGAACATACAGACACAAACATGTATTTTATACATACAAATTATATTTTCTAGGCTGCCACATTGTACCAGAGTTTGCAAGCAATTTGTCAATAAACAGGGAAATATGGGTTTATATAACATGTCAATGTTAATGAATTGGATAATATTGGTAAATGTAACATTTGAATATTAGTGAACAGGGCTGATATGTTACATAATTTTTTTATACACTTATGGTATTTGGTTTGTAGTTTGTTAATTGGACATTAACAAAAATCAGTTTACACAGACATTAAAGATAGATAGTCTCATTTTATATCAAAATATGCTAAGTAATTTTTTTTGAGAAAATGACATTCAATGTCTTTGTACATGCGTACTCTACAACACTGCATTGTAACTTGTCTTAAAAGTTTCCTAAAACTATAGCGCTTACTTGTCGCGTAGGTAAGGATAGAAAATACATGTATTATAATATAGTATATTTTGTAGTTTTGGCAAACATGTAAGAAATGAGACAAATAGTGTGGAAGAGCACATCTGTATGAAGGCATGTTACCATCAATTTTCTAATATTTATTACTGAGCATATTTTGACAAAAAATCGAAGACCATCTACCTTTAATATTTCTAATTGTTATACCCTTGGAAATGGAGTCTTGAAATATGTTATCTTGTTATCATCTCAAACAAAGACAGAACTAACTGAATTCATGAAAGCCCTTTACAACCGCTTCAACCAAACCTCGTTTATGATCAAGACACTGAAAGGATAATTTTGAACACTTTAGTTGACTATCAATCAAGACAATGCCAACTACACACATTAGCATAACTTAGTTGACCAAAAAATGAATATCAGTTACTCTTTTAGAGTTGACTTACTTCTTTCACATTTTATCATTACACCATTACATTATTCAAATACATTTACATCATTACATTATTATCGTTATTCGAAGTATTATTATTTTATTTATTTCATTATAATCGTTTATAATCATTTTTTATAATATTACAATTGCAACTTCAATCGCTCCAAATAAAGATTATTATTTTATACAATTGTTTTGTAGAAATTGCTTCATTAAATCATGTAACACTTTAACAATTTATAGCACAAAACCTTTGGTACGGGCCTCACTTTACATTCTTGATGCCCGGCCTCCACCAGAACCCTAGCCCCTGCTACGCCAGTACCTCCTATAAGTCACACACCAACTCCGATTAAGGGAATTACAATCGTCTAGCTAGAGAAAAAAGGATGTCAATCCATGCCCTCCACGCCCCCTCCCCAATCGGACCCTAACCATAGGTATCCAGTTACTTACCCCCCCCCCCACGAAGCAAGATACACATAGTTTTGCATCAGACCATGCTTTTGGTTATGGGTACCATGTGCCAGTTCTCCCTATAATCTCTGGTGAGATAGCAACTTTGAAGTGTGAAGTTACGATGTAGATTGTTTACAACAGGAAAATGTACACCATATCCCGGCAGTAAGGGAAGCTATTCGTAGGTCCCTCAAGGGTAAAGTGGGAGGTGTCCTGCTAAATTTAGGCTAATGGGCTTCGGTGAATGAGATTATGTCGGTGTAAGATGGTATATATGGTAACGTTAGATCTAGTGAGAAGTTAAAAGAATAGTAAAGTGAGATGCAGCGTTCGGTGAATCCGTAGCCGAATATACTACGAGACTGGAGCAAATACTCACCAGTATTCCGGTGGATAGAGATACAAAAAATCAGATGCTCTGGAACCGACTCTGGGCTGAGGAATGTTGAACTTAAAGAACATTTCAAGATATAAACTTGATAGTTAAATCAGTTTCAACCAGCTCAAGACGAGAGCTTATAGTATTGCAGGAGGAGCTATATCAGACCATGTTGTTTGACAAGCCGGAAACCAAATAAAATGAAGTGAAGGTGTGTATGACTAACATTTTAGGGACACAAGTTCCCATATCATTTAGGAACAAGATATGGGATCGCAAATATACAGATATGTGATCTTTACAGCAAAAAGAGTTGTCTAATAAAAAAATTATTCAGATCATCATAAATGAAATTGTAAGTTTAATTAGTTTGTTAAGTCTTAAGTTACAGTTTTAAATGGCCGTTTAATAAAAAACTGCTTGAAACAGGTGGTCGCTAGTACAGGTTTTACTGATATAATTTATTATTTAAAAAGAAACAAACTTTCTGAATATTTTGTTTAGTTTCTGACAATTAATTTACATTTAAAATATCTTCGGTATTTTATTATTACATATCAAGAACTATTCAATAAACAAAAAATTGAGTAATTTGTGAAATGTTTCACAAAAGGAAAGATTTAAATGTGCACAGCCATGCTCCTACAGGTGGAGTTCGCCTATAATAAAGAAATTGAGGCGATACTAAACAACTGGCAGGACTGGCACAAGTTGTGCTATCTGGCCGGCGTACACGTCAATATAAAAACTTGTGGCAAGAAGTAGGCGATGTCTGTAAGTCTTTCCCCATTAAAAGAGTTCTGTACACCAATGGTAAGTTAAATCTTGTTGATCTCCAGTTTTGTTTGCCACTGGAAATAATCTTATTTGTTTAGGTTCGAGTTTGGTCTGGAACGAATCGTGTCATTCGGAATGTATTTGCTATGTCTGTTACAAGGCCGCTGGCAACATAACATGATCACCCAGCTTCCTTTTCACAGGTCACCATCGCAACAGGATCACCGACTAAAACTCTCAAGTTTTTCAATTCTCTTCAATCGTGTGTACAGCTTTACAAAGGAGAGGCAGAGGTCATGGAAGAAAACGCAAGAGCACAGAAAGCCTGCCTAATGAGTCGATTTTGCTTCAAAGAGATAGAAAAAGACAGGCAATGACAACTCAACAGTTGAATTTGAGCAAACTCTCTTAAGGTCCAGCATATTAAGCAAAGGATGTGGTGGAGGTCCAGCAAATGAATCGTCCCAATTGACCTTTGAGCTACCGACATGGGTCTTGTAGGCGACATGCCATCTCATAATGGTGAAATTTTTTGCCAAGTAATTTGAAGAGTAATGGTCCGGACAAAAGTAAAGATGGATGCATGCATGTACATATATCGAAATGCCACTTTAGCAACTACTATATCACGCTCACTGCAAGCAGGCTGGACAAAAATGAACGTCGCACTGATAGATGAATGCAAAATATCTATCTATGCAGAATGGATTTAATGACGAGAAACGACACTACATAAATGTCTCGCTGACAGATGAATGCAAAATATCTATCTATGCAGAATGGATATCATGACGAGAAACGATACCACATAAATGTCTCGCTGACAGATGAGTGCAAAATATCTATCTATGCAGAAAGGATTTAATGACGAGAAACGATACCACATAAATGTCTCGCTGACAGATGAGTGCAAAATATCTATCTATGCAGAATGGATATCATGACGAGAAACGATACCACATAAATGTCTCGCTGACAGATGAATGCAAAATATCTATCTATACAGAATTGATTTAATGACGAGAAACGACACTACATAAATGTCTCGCTGACAGATGAATGCAAAATATCTATCTATGCAGAATGGATTTAATGACGAGAAACGACACTACATAAATGTCTCGCTGACAGGATTCATTGAATGTCTCATTGAGAGATGAATGCAAAATACTGATCAATGTGGAATTGATATAATGACAAAGACAGGATTCATTGAATGTCTCATTGAGAGATGAAGGCAAAATATTGATCAATGTGGAATTGATATAATGACAAGATAGGATTCATTGAATGTCTCATTGAGAGATGAATGCAAAATACTGATCAATGTGGAATTGATATAATGACAAGATAGGATTCATTGAATGTCTCATTGAGAGATGAATGCAAAATACTGATCAATGTGGAATTGATATAATGACAAGATAGGATTCATTGAATGTCCCATTAAGAGATGAATGTGCAAAATATAGATCAATGTGTAATTGATATCATGACAAGATAGGATTAATGGAATGTCCCATTGAGAGATGAATGCAAAACATTTATCAATGTGTAATTGATATAATGACAAGATAGGATTAATGGAATGTCCCATTGAGAGATGAGTGCAAAATACTAGTCTACATATATTGGAACTACATACAACATCACCAGAATGCCTTACCAACATATGAAAGGAATTATGAATGCAAAATGTCAATCTAAGAAGACATAAAACTTCCAGTAAGGAAAAAACAAAAGACATTAACGGAAGAATACATCTTGTTGAAAGACAGTTAAATAAGACTAAGACACTAGAACAAAAAAAGAGTTGTTCATAAGGATCTTAAAGACAGCGACATATCACTGTATAGTAAGCTTCAAACTATCTATAATGTTTGAAGCTACAACACTTGATACATCAAAACAATTTCGGATGAGGGAACCTTTTCTAGGTACCATGTTTAGAATTTAGACCCTTTTCCAGGGACCATGTTTAGAATTTAGACCCTTTTCCAGGGACCATGTTTAGAATTTAGACCCTTTTCCAGGGACAATGTTTAGAATTTAGACCCTTTTCCAGGGACAATGTTTAGAATTTAGACCCTTTTCCAGGTACAATGTTTAGAATTTAGACCCTTTTTCAGGTACAATGTTTAGAATTTAGACCCTTTTCCAGGTACCATGTTTAGAATTTAGACCCTTTTCCAGGTACAATGTTTAGAATTTAGACCCTTTTCCAGGTACCATGTTTAGAATTTAGACCCTTTTCCAGGTACCATGTTTAGAATTTAGACCCTTTTCCAGGTACAATGTTTAGAATTTAGACCCTTTTCCAGGTACCATGTTTAGAATTTAGACCCTTTACCAGGTACCATGTTTAGAATGTAGACCCTTTTCCAGGTACCATGTTTAGAATGTAGACCCTTTTCCAGGGACCATGTTTAGAATTTAGACCCTTTTCCCGGTACCATGTTTAGAATGTAGACCCTTTTCCATGGACCATGTTTAGAATGTAGACCCTTTTCCAGGGACCATGTTTAGAATGTAGACCCTTTTCCAGGGACCATGTTTAGAATGTAGACCCTTTACCAGGTACCATGTTTAGAATGTAGACCCTTTTCCAGGGACCATGTTTAGAATGTAGACCCTTTTCCAGGTACCATGTTTAGAATGTAGACCCTTTACCAGGTACCATGTTTAGAATGTAGACCCTTTTCCAGGTACCATGTTTAGAATGTAGACCCTTTACCAGGTACCATGTTTAGAATGTAGACCCTTTTCCAGGTACCATGTTTAGAATTTAGTCCCTTTACCAGGTACCATGTTTAGAATTTAGTCCCTTTACCAGGGACCAATTTCAGAATTTAGACCCTTTACCAGGTACCATGTTTAGAATGTAGACCCTTTTCCAGGTACCATGTTTAGAATGTAGACCCTTTTCCAGGTACCATGTTTAGAATGTAGACCCTTTTCCAGGTACCATGTTTAGAATGTAGACCCTTTTCCAGGTACCATGTTTAGAATGTAGACCCTTTACCAGGTACCATGTTTAGAATTTAGTCCCTTTACCAGGTACCATGTTTAGAATTTAGTCCCTTTTCCAGGTACCATGTTTAGAATTTAGACCCTTTTCCAGGTACCATGTTTAGAATTTAGTCCCTTTACCAGGTACCATGTTTAGAATGTAGACCCTTTACCAGGTACCATGTTTAGAATGTAGACCCTTTACCAGGTACCATGTTTAGAATTTAGACCCTTTTCCAGGTACCATGTTTAGAATTTAGACCCTTTTCCAGGTACCATGTTTAGAATGTAGACCCTTTTCCCGGTACCATGTTTAGAATGTAGACCCTTTACCAGGTACCATGTTTAGAATGCAGACCCTTTTCCAGGTACCATGTTTAGAATGTAGACCCTTTACCAGGTACCATGTTTAGAATTTAGACCCTTTTCCAGGTACCATGTTTAGAATGTAGACCCTTTTCCAGGTACCATGTTTAGAATTTAGACCCTTTACCAGGTACCATGTTTAGAATGTAGACCCTTTTCCAGGTACCATGTTTAGAATGTAGACCCTTTTCCAGGTACCATGTTTAGAATGTAGACCCTTTTCCAGGTACCATGTTTAGAATGTAGACCCTTTACCAGGTACCATGTTTAGAATGTAGACCCTTTTCCAGGTACCATGTTTAGAATGTAGACCCTTTACCAGGTACCATGTTTAGAATGTAGACCCTTTTCCAGGTACCATGTTTAGAATGTAGACCCTTTTCCAGGTACCATGTTTAGAATGTAGACCCTTTTCCAGGTACCATGTTTAGAATGTAGACCCTTTTCCAGGTACCATGTTTAGAATGTAGACCCTTTTCCAGGTACCATGTTTAGAATGTAGACCCTTTTCCAGGTACCATGTTTAGAATGTAGACCCTTTTCCAGGTACCATGTTTAGAATGTAGACCCTTTACCAGGTACCATGTTTAGAATGTAGACCCTTTTCCAGGTACCATGTTTAGAATTTAGACCCTTTTCCAGGTACCATGTTTAGAATGTAGACCCTTTTCCAGGTACCATGTTTAGAATGTAGACCCTTTTCCAGGTACCATGTTTAGAATGTAGACCCTTTTCCAGGTACCATGTTTAGAATGTAGACCCTTTTCCAGGTACCATGTTTAGAATGTAGACCCTTTACCAGGTACCATGTTTAGAATGTAGACCCTTTTCCAGGTACCATGTTTAGAATGTAGACCCTTTTCCAGGTACCATGTTTAGAATTTAGACCATTTTCCAGGGACCAATTTTAGAATTTAGACCCTTTGCCAGGGACCAATTTCAGAATTTAGACCCTTTACCAGGGATCAATTTTACAAGTAATCCCCTTTTCCAGGAACCGGTTTTAGAATTTAAGAACAAAGAAAATTTCCAAATGACAAAAGACAGGAAACTCAGGAGTAGAAAAAAAGAAGGGCTATCTGATATAGAGATATGGAGATATGGATTTTACTAATCATATGAACCTTAAATGGGGAATTTTCGGTCAATTTTGTAAACCTTAAGTTTGGTAAACCCTGGTACAATTGGCAGACTAGAACTACAATGGGTTAGTGAAATAAATCATCAATACAAGTACATAAATTGCAAAACAAAAGATATTTGAGCAAAAATAAACATTTGGACGGACCTAACCTAAGATTCAAAATAAAATACATTTTTGTAAAAATAAATCTGGTTATCAAAATAAACAAAAATACAGAATTTCATATCAGTAGATATAACGATCAAACAGCAAAAACAACAAAAAATATATTTTATATCCTAAACAGTCAAAGCATGAAATGCTGTTTCCATCCCCACTGATCTGAAATCCATTATTGTATCACTGATATTTTCTGATAGTATTGCTAAGGCATTCATCTGATAGGAAATGTTTATCATGCTTTTTAGAAGATCAAAATGAAAGAATGCACATATATCTAATCTAGCAAAATGTGTTCATGACAAGTTGGGGGGGGGGGGGGGGAGGGCGGTGGAAACAACATTTCATTTGTATTGTGTTTTTTCATAAGGGAATACATAAGGGAACACAGCGCCATATTGTCATAATGATACTATCATTGCCCTTGCATCATGAAAAATAAACAATAATTTCATAGACATTCTATGGAAGCCTTCAATTAGATCAGAAACCCAAGGAAGCAGTCATCATGAGTGATTGCAACAAGCTGTAAGACTAGGTTCACAATTGATGTAAACTAGTAAAGTTGAAAACTAATTAACTTATCATGTTTTCATGACGGTAATCAAATACTACAACAACAACAACATAGTTTATTGCTTTGTAGGCCTCCGGCCCATGGCATCATAATGTACAAAGACATAAAATACAAAACGAACATTTCTTTCGTGTAAGAGAGAATGAACAATGTACAAAAGCAAACACAATATTTCAGAATAGTATTAAACAGCTTGTAATAATAATTCTCTTCTAGTAAATGCATGATATAGATAATTGGCTACATTTTTCACCATGGTTTCTGAATGGCTAGACATAAGTATATTAAATTTCATTACTGAAGGATTAACAAAGTATTTTCGTGGTATTAATTGGTCTCTTAAGTCTTGGTAGGAAGGGCAAACAAGTAAGAAGTGAATTTCATTCTCAATTTCATTAGTGCAAAATTTACACAGGCGATTTTCCCTTCTCACGTCAGTATAGCGACCTTGTTCAATCATAAGTTTATGTGAAGATGTTCTAAAACGGACAAAAGCGCTTCTAAATTTTCTGATAGTAAGGTATTCCAAGTACAGTTCTTTTTCGAAACATTGCTTAAATCCACTATAATAACAAAGTTTAGCACTATTACTACATGAACTTGACCAATTCTGGACAAACTGGTCTTTAAGTCTTTGTAAATACAATTGTAGAAATACTACTTCATTAGCAACACCATGTGATAACCATACATGACCAAACCCATTAGCATACAAATTTTTTCTAACAAATGTAACCCAGTTTGTATATCCAATAGAGTCAAATTGTTTTAACATATGATAACACTTGTACACATATCTATGATGTGGTAATCTTAATATACGTAGCCAATATTTAATAACCCGTTTGGCGCTAAATATATACAGCGGAAATCGACCACAGTCACCTAGAACAGCTGCATTACATGCATGTAACGGTGCTGATAAAAATCTTTTGCAAGCATAGTTGTGAACACGTTCAACAGAATCGAACGTACTTAATCCCCATATTTCAGAGCCATAAAGTATAACAGGCAAAACTTTAGCATCGAATATTTTAAAATAACAATTGTGTGGCATTGGCATAAAATCATATAATGTATTCAATAAGGAAATTAATACCCTTTTTCCCTTACTCGCCATGTTATCGGCCATTTTATGTAACGACAATGTGGAGGTGAAATGTACACCTACATAGTCAAAGCTACTAATACAGTCAATATTATTACCATCAAACTGCCATTTTTCATAATTTGACAAACGTCCCCCATTTTTAAATACAACAATTTTAGTTTTTTCGACATTTACAATTAATCCTGTATTTTTACAATATGTGTTTACAAGATCTAGTTCACGTTGCAAACCTACCACAGTATCTGATAATAATGCTACATCGTCAGCGAACATGAGCATAAAAATTTCGATTATATCTGGTGTGATTTGGATCCCACCAACATTATTATTAGACAAAAATGTATACAAATCGTTTATAAATAAACTAAACAGAATAGGGCTTAAACTGCACCCTTGTCGTAGTCCTATTGGACACTCTATGGAATCGGTAAGATCATTAACATTTTTGTTTCTGACTCGAGTTTTTACACTCATATATATAGATTTTATTGAGTTCAATAGTTTGCCTCCTATACCTTGTCTCAGCAGCGACGTATATAACTTGCATCTATCCACACTGTCAAACGCCTTCTTAAAGTCGACAAAGGCCACATAAACTTTTCTGCGTTTACGACATAAGTATTTACTGATAATTGAGTATAACGAAAAAGCATTATCAATGGTAGAATAATTAGACCTGAACCCCGCCTGAGCCTCGGTAATTTTATCCAAAGAATCACAATAAAATGTTACTCTCTTATTGATAATAAAAATATAAATTTTGCTGAAAACATCTAAAAGCGATATTCCGCGGTAGTTATCGGGGTCGTCGAAGGAGCCCTTTTTGTGCAGTGGAACAAGAATTGTCGTCGTCCATTGTTCAGGGAATTCCCCCCGGGAGAAGAAACGGTTAAATAATTTTCTCAAATACGGAATGATTACATTTATACTGCAAATAAAATGACCTGCATTTAATACACCGGAACTAGCCTTATTCGGGTTTAAGGACTTTACTGCTTGCTCTACCTCTTTATCGGTAATTTCCCCATTTAACAAACTAAATTCAATATCATTTTCTATATTTATCTCTCCTATATTATAATCGTCACCTACTGTATAGTTTTGCGTGTTGTATACATTATTAAAGTGGTTATACCATTGTTCCGTTGAAATGTTATTTTGCCCAATACTTGTACTTGTATTAAGAGTCTTAAGCGTTTTCCAAAACTGTCGTTGATTTTTCGTGGAATTTGCCAAACGATTTACGGTATCTGTTTTATGCAAGTAGGCTTTGCGTTTGCACGTAGCTTTATATATATGCTTTGAGTTAAGGTAGCTACTAATACACCAATTAATTTACAATTTTAACAGGCCCTACATTACATCCATTTTCATCAATTTTTGCGAGTAAATATTACTGGCAGCTTCTCTTCATATAATTTGTATGGAAAATTCCTGACATGTGATTAGATTAAACAATTGAATAAAAATAACATCAAATATATTAAATAGTATACTTTGGGAAAATTAAGATCATCAACTTTCAAATAGTATACTGTTTTAGAAAATCGAACAAGAACCCATGTCAAATGGACAGTAAACAAGAGATGTTTGTGAAACATTATGCCCCCTGTGACCATAACCTTTGACCCCGTGAACCCAAAATCAATAGGGTTCCTCTGCTACCAATGGTGAATGTGTGAACCAAGCTTGAGGATAATAGGTCACGGGGTACTTGAGTTATCGATCGCAAAACGAAAAGGTTATGGACCGATGGACGGACATACCGACCGACATGTGCAAACCAATATGCCCTCTCTTCTACAAAGGGGGGCATAAAAACAACATTTTCTATAAATATCTAGCATAGCAAATCAGCTTCACTCGCAACTCAGGTTAGGTAACTCATTGTTTCACTCGATATGCTTCTAATATTGACCTTGTACAGTGTCGAAACTGTTAAGGTGTACACAGTCCTGCATTTACCAACAAAAATTTATCTAATTTTGGACATCCTGGCAAAAGCACTGCCATTTAACACTAATGGAATTAAAGAATAATACTAATCTATATAGTCAAAAAAAATAAAATAAATATACATTGCTTTTATATGAATTCTGTAGGCTCTTGATGCATGATAAAGAACTGTTTTTATCCCCCCCCCCCTTGGAAGAAGAGAGGGCATATTGGTTTGCACATGTCGGTCGGTCGGTAACCTTTTTGTTAGCAATCAATAACTTGAGAACCCCTTGACCTTTCATCCTCAAACTTGGTCCGCGCATTTATCTTGGGTAGCAGTGGAACCCTATTGATTTTAGGGTCACAGGGTCAAAGGTCACAGAGGGGCATAATGTATTATAAACATCTCTTGTAAAATACATTTTTGTGACGTTGAGAGTGGTATCTTAATCATTGGCTGTATAAATCTGTTTGCGTCAATAAAGGTCCAAATTGGCCCCTAATTCCCACACTCTAGTATAACACATACAATATAATAATACATATCACTTAAAATCTATTCACAACCATTTCATATCCTTAATAAGACAGTTATAGATACAAATCTAAATCTACACAAAAATAAAGACACTAAACAATGTTAATGTATCTTTCGTATCATACTGATTCATTTTAAAGCAAAATGATTGTTTGGTATGAAAATTAAAAGAATAACAAACTAATGTTAATATACTTTTTCATACATTATCATGGTTCATATAGAAGCTATCGGACAAAATTCAAGTACTGTTCAACAGAATTTTAGGAACTTTTTCATGTTTTCAAGGACTATTTCTATTGCAAATTCACTGTAAAGTTAACAAAATGGGAAATAGGTCAGGCTTCTCGGGCATCATAGTAGAAGTGGCACTCTGTTTAAAGCACAATAAAATGCCATAACCTAGTAAAACAAAGTGATCTGATATCAATAAATTCAAACTAGTTCCATATTTTTGTAACTTATTATTATCTTAATTCTTTCTGAAGGGCAAAGTTAGCGATAAAACGTTTTTCAAGGAGTTTCAGATGAATGCAAACAATTGTTTTTTTTCAAAATTCAAGTAGTTTACAAGATTTTTAGGGTTTTAGCCACTCCAAGGAGTTTCATAGGTCGCGCATCAATTCAAGGACTTTTTAAAGGCCTGTATGAACCCTGATTATGTATCCTCAAATGTATATAAAATACCCTCAGCAAACGAAGAATATTCACTGATCCATATGGAAGTCGATCACTTGCCCTTCAAGTGTAATTTTTGACAAACTGACAATACGCTATCTCACTATTTAAAGTCACAACACAGAGTTGAATCCAAGGCATCCGACGTACGAATGATACAAAAATACACATTTGTCATTTTTATCACAGTCAAGTTCTTGTGAAGACGGATTGCACATTATGATATGGTAAAAACTTGGAAATTGTCACATGACACATTTGGGTCATCGAAGGTCAAGGTCATCCAAATTAAGGTGACAGATCTCCATGTTGTCTTCACCAATAGATCTGCTTAATTTCAACTGTGGTCTGAAATACATTGAGAAATTATTGTCACACAAACTCATCTCAAACACAATTTACGCTCCATTTCACTCGCCGGCATGAGAATGCAAAAAATAAAACTCTGCTGAAAATTCAGCAAGGTGTCCAGGAGGCCGCTGAATCTCCTGGTTTTTAAGCATCTAAGACGGCTTAAATTCTCTCAAAAATGGCCCTTGCAAGAGATTTCTGTGAATCCGTGGAAAATTCTCATGCCTGCACTTGTTTCCATGGTAACTATGAATCAAACTTCACTTTTTCGTTTCTAAAGAGGGCCAAAGATAAACAGAAGCAATAAAATAGTAACAATCATAATAGGGAATATCAATAACACATTTTGCATCAATTTCAAAGCTTAAACTGTATGCATGTTAGTCAAATCACAAAATGCAGCTAATATGTCACTAGTAATGCTTAAATCCCATAAAGCCAAATTTAGCAATCAAATCCTCCCAAAAAATATCCCTAACACAAACTGCAATACAATTAATAACTAACTACCATTTCACCAAGCTTAAATCTCAGTCAGATCACAAGGAGAATGGGAACCAACATGGGGACAGGGGTACCAAAAAAGGCCCATATGCCAACATCACCTTCTTCTATGTTTGAGGATGAAGTAGATTTCCGTTCAGAATGGAGTTATCAAAATTCAGGAGATCATTCTCTAAGGAGATTTGTTAAACAAATGTTATAAGTGCAAAGGAAGTTTTATATTCACTTCAATTGGTCAAACATGTGGTAATTTATAAACTTTAATTAAAGAGAGACGCATTGGTCGAGGGGAAGAGTGCCTGACTCCTGTTTGTTTCATCGGGTTTAACGCCGTTTCTCAACGATATTTCAGTTATATACGGCGGCCGGTTCACCTAACCAGTTTTTCCTGGACTGAAATCTAACCAGTACTAACTTACCCTTCCACAAGGGCCTGACTCCTGATTTAAAGGTCGTGAGTTGGAGCCTAGCAATGAGGAGGGATTTATCCTGAACTTCACAATCCCTACTGGTTGGTAGCCAGGAAGCAGTCATCGAGAGTGATTAGTTTAAGTTGTAAGAACTTGTTTCACAATCGATGTAGAATAAATAAGTTTAAACTTTTTTAAAGTTATAAATTTTAAGTCAATAGGTTTACTCTGGATCGCAGTAAATATGTATTTTTGCCTCTTATACTGTAGTATAAGCAGTCATATACCAATGAAATCTCGTTCAAATAGCAATGAGAACAAAGATCAGATTTAATGTCTGTCTGAACTTCATTGGATCTATAAGTAAACACTGCTTGTACTTATGACAGAAACCCATTCTCAGCAAATTCCAGATAAAAGCTGTGACATTTGAAAAGTGCATACAGTAATATCTCAATAATAAGACCACCCTTAGGACCCTTGAAAACTGGTATTAATATCAAGGTGGTCTTAATATTGAGGTTGTATAAAGAGTATAACAGTCAAAATTGTGTCCTTATTTTCGAGGTGCACTTATTATTGAGGTGGTCTTTCAATGAGATTTTACTGTACATTGATTTATAAATTGGACATTTCAAGAAATTGAAATGACTATTACTGGATGTATGCAGTTTCGGAAAGACCACAAAAAATAATATAATAATAATAACAAGACCAAAACCCCTATCATTGTGATGAAATTAACAAAACCACAAGTTATTTAAGTGATAACACACCAAAATACAGTGCAACCTGAAGTAGAATGTATTAGAACAGCACCTCAGTTTGTGTACAAACCTAAAACTTGTGTATGCTGTAATATAGAATTTTAAACAAAAAAATCATCTAGTGATGTATAGTTAAGTAATACTACCTAAATAATCAAATTAATTCCATAAAATATAAGTAAAATAAGTTTGAACAGGAGAAAACTAATCGATGTATGTCATTCCACAACAGCCTCAATAGATAATTCCCACATCTACAATATTTACCTCCCTTGTTCTTAATCATCAGCCATTTTGATAGACAAAACTGAAAAGCACTTATAGGAGTAATTTCCAAGTATGTGATAACTGAGAAATTATAAAGAGGATTTGCAAGTGATAACCACTTTTTCTTTAACTTACTGTCAGAGCCAACTGCCCACATGAGCATAATGAATAAATTTTTTTTATAAATATCTGATTAGTTTATCATCGTTTACAATATAATCCCTATAAACTTTAAGGAAATTTGTCTAACAATATGGCCGACAATTTAGAATAGAATAAGGGAGGTAAATATTGTACATGTGGGAACTATCTATATCTTATCAGAAAATGACTTCTCATTGCTTTACAATCAAGTCTTATTAAACAGGGACGTAAGTAACCCTTATATTTCAGGTCCCTTTCAATGTCATCTAATTCACAATCTCTGTTAAAGAATGGCATATTTCTATAAATTCACAGCTGATTGATTTGTCTAAACAAAATTTCAGTCATTTGTAATCAAACTTTAAGCAACATGTTGTAATATGTACCGTGATACATTGCTCCATTATGCTAACCCATGTCTGTAGATATTCTTTTTAATTGTACACTACTATTCAACTTAAAACTCTTACAATGCCTTGCAAAATTTAACATGCAAAAGCCAAAACATTACGGTTATCAATCTCATTTCAGTTTTTGATTAGTAATTAAATGTTAGGTTTTCATGACTTGAAGTTATAAGCTAAAACAAATATCATTCACATTTCAGTTTCTGACAAATTTTTAAGGCTTTCATGACTGTATAATTTCATATTTTTTAAGTTTGAAGTCAGCAACTATCTTGCAGACAGCAGCACAAATGGCACATTAATTTCATATTGTGGTACAATACAGTTTGGTTGCATATTGCAATATACCAATATATTGAGACACCAATTCATTGTAACATCACTAATTACTAACCTTAGATCTTGTTCTGTTAATGTACCATCGTTAACAAGTCTTTCAACCTCCTGTAATCCCCGACCTCCCAAAGCCTCCTTGCATTGCCTGTAGATATAAGTATGAATGAAGACGTCAAGAAACAAATGCCAACCACAAAGGGCATAGCAAACTCAAAAGAACAGAAAGACATGAAAAGGTACATTTTATATTACAATTGCAAAGCAATGCATATAGACCATCTTAATCTCATCGCAGACTTAGTCATGTTCAAAATTGTATGCATTCCTGGTATATTATTGATTGTTAGGCAGTACACTGTAGATGATTTTCTCTCAGCTAAATTCCCCAAACATGTTACTTATTAACAACACACCACTTTATGAAGCAGACAGATTGGTGGTATTCTCAGTTTTAAGTTTGATACATGTATTTGGCTACCTCTCCTACTTTTAATCATCTCATTAAATGTTTCCACTTTGGAGAAACGACATAAAAATCGACCATAGATTAATCTAACAAACATATTTTTGAGACAAAGAAAGGAAAGTTTCAACCTACTGTGTTTGTTGACATTTTTTCCCATTTTTCATTAGATTTTCAGTTATACATGATACAATAGACCTTACCAGTATTTTCAACAGTATAGCAGTTATGTGGTCTGGTCAATTAACCTAACCAGTGTTCCTGGTTCACAAACAATTTATCATCACAAATATAAGTAGGCAAACATTTTTGCTCAGAAATGTCTGTTAAATCCGATTTTATACAACAGTAACAATAAAGTTTTCTCCCTTTATCCCATCTATAGTATACGTATATATGATACAAGGAGTCTTATACTTTCATACCCGACTTCTTCTCTTTGTGGCATAATATACATATACTACAGGAGGTATTAGGGAGAGATTTCTCGAAGCGTTAAAGGGAGAGAATTCTCGAAGCGATAAAGGGAGAGAACTCTCGAAGCGATAAAGGGAGAGAACTCTCGAAGCGATAAAGGGAGAGAACTCTCGAAGCGATAAAGGGAGAGAACTCTCGAAGCGATAAAGGGAGAGAACTCTCAAAGGGAGAAAACTTATCTCCTGTGGCCACTTACTGTCTCAACATGGCAGTTTGTTGTCTGTGTAATTCTGATATACTGTCAGCAAACCAATCATCAGCAGCTTCAAGTTCCTGTGCTTCCCTTGCTTGGTGAACCATAGCGTCTAGATCCTGTAATAAATCAAGTCTTGTATTAACAGTGTTCCTGTATAAGGGGTACGTGTTTGAAAGTTTAAACTTAAGTTATTTTAAATTGATTGTGAAACAAGTTCTTACAACTAATACTAATCACTGTCGATGACTGCTAAATGGTGGTTACCAACCAAATTTAGGGAAAAAAAAATCTAATATGACTAACATTCTTCTGGGGGCGTCGCCCATATGGGAAACCGGTGGCGACGATAAATAAATGCAAATACAAAACATCCTGATGTTATTTTTTGCATCACAAAATGGTCATATCGAACAATTTGATTGACATACTTCACTAGAATCATATTCTTCAAAATCATCAGCGTATTCAGCACCATCTTGATTCTCTGTTAAATCTTCAACTTCATCTTCTGAACTGTTCACACATTCAATCTCCTCCTGTATATCTGTAAAGAAACGATGAATCAATACAATTTTTTATTGAAATCACAAAAAATTAAAAAGATTTTATGGGATTGTTTTTAAGAAACAAGAAATGTATCTGACATTTTCATACTCATATGGGTATGTTACACTTGGAACATTGCCAATGTCTTCCGTAAACTGCCTAATGCACCACAATGATCCTCAGCATGGTCAGACAAGGTTTCATTACTAACATTGTGTAATTTAGTGGCAAGTAACTGCAACCTTTCTTAGGGTAAAATCATGACCATTTTAAGGGATGAAAGCAAACAAGTCTCACTCTCTCTCTCTGTATCCATATGCTGATAGACTGGTTTAGTTTTATTTGCTAAATTAATTCACCGGATCTGACAGCATTTCGAGCCATTGAGGGACTTACAGATGAGGGACTAAGGAATCTTGAACATTAAGTCCCCCTATAATTTGGGGTATTTCAATACTAAAGGAATACTACCATAGCATATAAAAAGAAATAATATCAAGATTTTAGGTTAAAAACAAGATAAAATTCAACTTAGGTTAAACAAACAAGATAAAATTCATCTTAGGTTAAAAACAAGATAAAATTCATCTTAGGTTAAAAACAAGATAAAATTCAACTTAGGTTAAAAAAACAAGATAAAATTCAACTTAGGTTAAAAACAAGATAAAATTCATCTTAGGTTAAAAACAAGATAAAATTCAACTTAGGTTAAAAACAAGATAAAATTCAACTAAGATAAAGTGGTTCATGCAGTATCATCCAGGAAAACAGATTTTAATGTTGAAATCTTTACCTTCTTCATCCTCTGAGTTTGACGGTTCATCAAAATCATCAGAGTAATCAGAGGAAACATCAGCATCTTGTTTTGGAACATCTAACATATTGTCTCTGATAATATCTACAAAAACATAAAAATAATAAGACTATCATACAGTCAATCCTGCATCAACAAGACAAATTTGTGCTTAAATCACTGCTAAAATTATTTGAACTTGCCTGGGTATTAACTAGGGCAGCAAGGATTTACTGAAGTTGTACTATTTCTTATTCCTTTTTGTCTTATGGTTCTGTTCAGTTCTGTCTTACCAATATTCGTGAAGCAATATTCTAGTCAGACAACTGAAAAGTTTATGGTCATTATCTTCTATTTACACACAACTATTGGAACTGTTTACTTTTATTACAGGACTTTGAGTTCTATTTCCAGACTTTGCTCTACTTTATTTTACATTGTAACCCATTGTTTAATTCTACTCACCGAGTCTAATGTTCGAGTCTGATCATTACGAGTCATTAAACTATCACCGAGTCTAATGTTCATGTCTGATCATTACGAGTCATTAAACTATCAGTTATCGAGAATTTTATGTATTTCATATATTAATAGAACTGAAAGAAATAACCGAAAACTGGAAGGGTACCAATCGAAACAAACCCAGCATCCAAGGAAAACAGATGTAAAGTCACGGTTGATTTATGCTCACCAAGGCAATTACAACAACGCTTCCAATAAGCCAATAACTATGAAAGCCTGGTGGTGACATTTCGGCTTCATGAATTCTGAAATTCAACGTCACAAATTCGTAGTTTCAACTTTGTGAATTCACGATTTGATCTTCATGATTTGTGATATTCAAATCGTGATTTCGTGATATTCTAATCGTGATGTTCGGATTGTGAATTTGTGAAGTTGAAATCATGAATTCATGAAGTTGAAGTCATAAATGACATGTTGAATTAATAAAGTTGAAATTGTAAATTCGTGAAGTTGAAAATGTGAATTCATGAAGATGACATCGTGAATTCTTGAAGCTGAAATGTCACCACCAGGCTTTAGTAAATAACATAGTAAGTATTGACAATCTACAAGGTGTTAAAAAAGTTTGTTCACAAAGTTTTACTTTGGGTAATATGAAAATAACGAAGTGTACACCAGCTTTATTACGCCTAATGAGGGATACTCCTTTTTTCGGAATATCTGTTTTCTTTAGAACTCTCACACAGAAGTAAACTATTGGTCCATAGCAACATAGATGGCAAGAGCATTTAATGTAATACAAAGGTCAAATACACACCTGTTTCCACACTGACCCCTAGACCACTGTCTTCACCATGCGGTGACCTTTCACCTTTCTGTAATGCAGCAGTGTTCATTGATAAAT
Organism: Mactromeris polynyma; assembly: GCA_032209605.1. Classification (NCBI taxonomy): domain Eukaryota; kingdom Metazoa; phylum Mollusca; class Bivalvia; order Venerida; family Mactridae; genus Mactromeris; species Mactromeris polynyma. Next base: position 2,438,905 of record JASFXZ010000029.1, read on the forward strand.
CGGGTTTTTGGATCATTGGAGAAGAGATTTTCAGTTTGTTTCTTTTCAATGCTGGACTTAGGTTTTCACAAGTCCTAAAATATATCAGTCAATCAATCAATATACAGTCTATTTTCTACAATTCAGAATGCGAAATCTTAAATGACGAGAGAATTTCGATTATGCATGTTGGTCCCGTAAACATTTACTCTTTATTCATATTAAAATGTCGGAAAATGCGATAATTCGGATATTTTGTTTGGTCCCTTAATTAATAAATTGGTTTTAAGTTTCGGACGTTTTGTTTGGGTACAAATTGGCTTAAATCAATCATGAAATCTCCGATACAGTGTAGTAATATTTTTCAAGTCTGGTGATTTTTAATGCCTAGTGCCGGAGAATGTGAACGACCATTGTTTGCATAACAATCAACACATGAATGAGGTGAGATATAAATAGATTCTACATGAATTAATCTACCTACACAACTCTATTAACCATGCAATTTGAGTTATATTGGAAACGTCAGTTAAAAGACCCCGCAGCATGTGATGACACTGTTTGCAAGCAGGAAACAATATGAGGGATGCTATGGGATTTACAACCTCTTCTGTAAGTGACGTCATTTCAAGAAAACGCAACATGTGATGACACTGATTGCAAGCAGGAAACACTATGAGGGATGCTATGGGATTTACAACCTCTTCTGTAAGTGATGTCATTTCAAGAAAACGCAAGATGTGATGACACTGTTTGCAAGCAGGAAACAATACGAGGGATGCTATGGGATTTACAACCTCTTCTGTAAGTGACGTCATTTCAAGAAAACGCAAGATGTGATGACACTGATTGCAAGCAGGAAACAATACGAGGGATGCTATGGGATTTACAACCTCTTCTGTAAGTGACGTCATTTCAAGAAAACGCAACATGTGATGACACTGATTGCAAGCAGGAAACAATACGAGGGATGCTATGGGATTTACAACCTCTTCTGTAAGTGACGTCATTTCAAGAAAACGCAACATGTGATGACACTGATTGCAAGCAGGAAACAATACGAGGGATGCTATGGGATTTACAACCTCTTCTGTAAGTGACATCATTTCAAGAAAACGCAACATGTGATGACACTGATTGCAAGCAGGAAACAATATGAGGGATGCTATGGGATTTACAACCTCTTCTGTAAGTGACGTCACTTCAAGAAAACGCAACATGTGATGACACTGATTGCAAGCAGGAAACAATACGAGGGATGCTATGGGATTTACAACCTCTTCTGTAAGTGACGTCATTTCAAGAAAACGCAACATGTGATGACACTGATTGCAAGCAGGAAACAATACGAGGGATGCTATGGGATTTACAACCTCTTCTGTAAGTGACGTCATTTCAAGAAAACGCAACATGTGATGACACCGATTGCAAGCAGGAAACACTATTTAATCCATTATTGTCACTTCGTTTTCATATTGCCATATGGGGCAAATATTGCTTACTGTCGGTACATGTTGACGTCACATGCGAAGTTTTCAGGAAATGACGTCACTTAAAGAAGAGGTTTGAAATCGAACATCGACGCTGATTTAAAAATCTAAAATCTTGACCAAAGTAAGCCTACCTTTTATGAGATGACTTTGACTTGACCACAGATGATGATTGTGATGTTTGTGGAGATGTTGTGGAATCATCCTTGCTGGATTTTTGTTGCAGTAAATTGACCTTTTGTTGTATGAACATCTCTAAATGTCTCTTCACTATTGAAGTGTTCAATAATGCACTAGGGCTGCAAAGTTAACACAATGAAGTCATAAAGGGTAAAAGTCTAGCTTAAAACATTTCAAATAAGCAGTTGATTGAATAAAACAATGAGCAAAACATTGTTTCAAAGGTTCCCTTGAATACCAATTATTTTGTATCGTTGTAGTGCTGCAGTTTACTGCTTTTATGAATTTGGTTGTCGTAAACCTTAAATAAAATTGAAACAGAGAACAACTCAAGTGCTCAAGCCTTAAAAATCAGCAATGATTGTGTTTTATTCTTTGCTTGTAAGTTATTGAACATAAATTATAATACTACAATAAATCAGATTCACCTACTTGAATTTTTCATATTTAAAGATCTCTTTATATTTTCGTTTTTATACTCAGACATAGATGTTACGTTGAAGAATTTTGGGAGGGCGCATGCCAGGTGCACCCCCCCCCCCTCCTGGAACCGATAGTAGGGTAGTCATTTTAAAACCCTCACACAATCAAGCATTGATAATATATTCAATTTGCCAGCTGAATAACAATTCTTTTAATCTTAAAGTTAACATCAGACTTAATAAAAGCCATTAACTACACTTACCTAGGACGGTCATCTGGCGACTTCACAAGAATCGAACAGACAAGGTCCTGTAGCTCTGAACTGTAAATACTGGGAATGGCCTAAAAATAGAAAAATATGTGCATATTCTATGTTATACCTTTGTTAGTATTGCGGCGTGATTAGGTATCAATATACAGTAATGCCTCAATAATGAGACCACCCTTAGGACCCTTGAAAACTGGTTTTCATATTGAGGTGGTCTCTACATGAGGTTTTACTGTGCAGTGAACTCTCATTACAGTTACATTTTCAATTAATGACACAATCAGGAGGGAACTAATTTACATATTGCTTCATTAATCAAATTCAATATAACGAAATATTTATAACAACAACATAAATCAAGTGAATAAACATGGGTGATAATACAAGAGTTGACTGTATTCACTGTAAGCAATGTATCAAACACTTTAGGGGTCCCTAAGGGAAGTCTAAAATTTACTTTATTGACGCTGTCCATGGCAAAAGCAAAAGCGCCGTCAGTCTGTCTATGAAAGAGAGATTATGTTGACAAATAGACAAGTGTCAGAAAGAACACAGCACATCATCTACCATGGAAATTATTTTAAACAACCGACATGAATGTAAAATGTATCTTTAACAAACACTTAAATCACAAAGATTTTATACCAGAAACATTGAATGTGTTAATTCATTACCTCAAATTCTCCCTTAATGATTTTGAAGAACAAACTGATAAGATTCTGAGCATCAAATGGAGGTTTCAATGCACACATTTCATACAGTAGACATCCAACAGCCTGAAACATATATGTATGCTATATTCTATAAAACATCATGCGATGCGAGGGTTCAGTGCAAGACTATTGTAACTCCTATATAAATACATAGAAGTTACGATAGTCTTGCGATGAACCCCTCGAATGTAAAGTAGCAACATTGTTACTTTATCACTAGATATATGATGTAATAGCGAGATCACATATCGAGGGCTCAACGCAACACTGTTGTAACTCCTATGTAATTATATAGGAGTTACGACAGTGTTGCGTTGAGCCCTCGATATATTATTCATTTTACGGTTCACAGACCTACGACGACCTTTAACAATGTTTTCTAGAGCAAATTCTGAGAGATTTCAGAATTCAAATATTTTCTGTAACTGTATATTCCAGATTCCTCATATTTCTATTAACGGGTAAGAGAATTTAAACTAATTTTACTCCAAAAGATTAGACATTAAAGGTATGGTATGAACAAATAACAGACAAACATAAGAGTGGAATAAAATAAGACTTATAGAATTCTTCTCAATTTAAAATCAGCAATTTGATTTTCAGAAGTTTCAACATAGGAAATATATTGTACATTAAATCAATGATAATTAAAACGTACCCAGACATCAGACTTGGATGAATACGGTATATCCTGACATAGTTCTGGACTGAGATAACTTGGGGTGCCAACAATTGTCTGAGCAACATCTATTGTATTCTCTAACACCTTCGATATACCAAAATCACCTGAACGAAGGAATGTTCTATGTTGGTCATTCATGAAGATAAGTATATGACGTTTCAGTTAGCAAGTAGTGCAGTCTGGTTTTTATAATGTGCAGATAAAGATATTTGCACCCCACTGTTGGGTCATACAATCGGAGGAAAGAATGAATTCCATTTAAAGTGTAACATTGAAGCAGTGTACATGAATGTAAGGCATAAGCCCCTTAACTAAAATTTGCAGAAAAGGCTCTCTCATGATACTGCAAGGCCAGACAAAAGCACCTTCAATGTAGGACATAAACCCCCTTACATTTTCACAGACAAACAACCGCCCCTTCAAGATATTGCTTACATGGACAATGTCCTAAATAACTTCAATAATTTTAACATTGACTTTCAGTACTAGTTTTTAGTTAATCAAATCAACAACATGCAAATGACTAACGTAAATACAATTGTGACTACACCACTTATAAACTACATACCAATTTTAATGACATTTTTCTTAGTCAGGAAGACATTTTCTGCTTTCAAATCCCTGAAAATAATCATATAATGATTCAACTTTGTATATTTTAGACTCTCCATCTTAGGTACACTTTGTTTTGGCATCATACATACTTCTCTACTTTGTGCTAAAGTAGCTCACAAAACAAATAGCATTAACAGATATAAACAGCATGAATCAATAGCATTAGTACATGTGCTATTTTACGCAATCCAAAAACATAATCAGGACCCGAAAATACTTCAGTTTATTAATATACTTAAGTACTGTAAATTGATTAGTATCTTATTTATGTATGTTATTTAAGTACATTTCATAACTAATGTCTTGCTTATTCGTTTGCTTTAAAGTGTTGATAAACTAAATAAAAATGAGGCAGATCTATCATATACTTACCTATGTAGAACCTTCTTGCTATGAATAAACTGTACAGCCATAATTATCTGTATAAACCACTAGAAATAAAACAAAAATTTAACATAGAATGATAATTTTAAATTTATAAGGGAATGCTAAGGGGTTTGAACGCACCATTAGACTAACATGCAAGCTGCATTAAATGTATCGAGACACTGCTAGGATTTATGCTTTTTCATCGTCAATAGTTTATATAATGAGAGATTAAACAATTTTGAAGTGTAACGAAACAGAAACCATTTTGTCTTCTTTGGTTTTTACTGTCTTATATCTCAAGAATTCCACATTCAACAAGATCTCTACAAACAAAATACAAATTTTATTAAAACCACTATTTTCCTAACCAATATGGTCTAAACCATGCATTTTAAAATCCATATGCTGTCAGACCTCATACATTCCAATTCATTGGGTAATTTTTTTTATTTCAAATAATTCATGGTTTTGAATAGCCCATATCAATTTGACGTGCATAAGAAGATTCATTGGGACCTGATATTTATTTCTGACGATAACAAGAATTCGGATAGAACGTTGTTGAATAAACGAGGTCCGAATGTATTTCAATTTATTTTCCATTTTCAGAAACTGCACAGGTTATACAAAACCTAGATAAAGCTACAGTACTCTATTCAATACATAACAAAATCAGCTACTTACCTCCATGATCTGTATTTCATCGAAATGTTTTGATTTCTGTAACCAAAGAAACAAAGCAATGAAAAGTGTGCAGGTCAAAAAGGCATAACACATACTCAAATATACATTCATTTTAACACTTTTTACAATATAGATCCTTTTAACATAACACCATATCATGTACAGAAAGCCATCAAAATGATTAAGAATAAGGCCAAGGTGCTGATATTTTTGATGAAATATTATAATGACTGAAAAACAGAAACACGCCAATTCAAACTTCAAATGTGCAGATTACTTAAAAAATAACCAAAATAGAGACCAATCAAGAAGTAAACATAAACATACTTACAGAAGCAGCCATTTTTATTTTATCATCAAGACTTCCCCCATCACAATAATCTTGTATAATGTGAAGTTTCTCAAAGTCTTCATCGAAGAATGATCCATGATAAGATACAATGTGTGGATGTTTTAACTGTGCTAAAATCCTGAAAAAAAGATAACATAAATATATTGCTACATTGAGCAGTGTTCTCCATAGGGCCATAATTAAAAAAGTCTTTGTTTGCCCTTTACCGACCCTAGATTTTTGGGTGGGGTAGGTAGATAGGAAAAATATTTTATTTTATTGTGGAAATTTTTATATATGTTTTAGTTGTAATGTATTGTTTCATGCGTGGTAATTTCGGCATGTGGTACATTGGGTACAAAATAATTTGTAACTAAGAAGAACATAATGGTGTATAGTCGGGTTTATAACCAAAAAAAAAAATTAATTAATTTAGGCCTAGGTATAAACTAGAAATGTGTCCATAGGACACAGATGCCTCCACTTCTAGCCTTTGTCTCAAAAGCAAAGGTTATTATTCTGCATATAGTTGGTGAATGTACAGCAAAATTACTAGGTGAACCTCTTCACGGGCTGGTGAACATTCCTGTAAAGTTTTATGACTCTGGCTCATAGTCTTTTGGAGATATGTGCAACACAAGATTGCATACTCTGTAGGCTATATTTTAACTGAGTCAAAGGCCATAACTTTGCACTTACTCGGCACAGCCAAACATGAAACCCCAGGAATTTTATAGCCCGATCTTGTAGAGGTATGGGATAGATGACTGGCTGATTAGCTCAGTCAATAGAGTGCATTACTAGTATTGTGGCGATCGTGGGTTCGAGCTCCACATCAGACACAGTATTCCCCCATGACTTACTTGGTGGCGGTGGTATTGGACAGTCCACAATGGTAGAGCCTCAAATGAGATAGGGGTGATCATGGTTTGGAAAGTAGCGGATCCATAGTCCAGTGGTAACGTGCTGGACTTGTTATCCAGGGATCGCAGGTTCGATTCCCCGCTCCATCACTGATCGTGCTAACAGTCTTTCGGACGAGACTTTAAAAACCGAGGTCCAGTGTATGATGCTTTACATCGAGCACATAAAAGAACCAGGGGTGCTTCTGGAACTGGGACATCTTCTGCATCATGCACTATCCTCCAAATATCTAATATGAATAACATTCTTCTGGAGGCGTCGCCCATATATGGGAAACCGGTGGCGACGATAAATAAACACAAATACAAAAAAAAATGGTTTGGAATTAGTCACTCAGTTTTCCCCTAAGGGCCTTGATTTCAATGTTAAAGCATAGCTATAAGAATACATTAATTTACTCACTTAGCTTCTTTCTGAACAGCTTCTCTGGTTCTTGTTTTCTTCCTGTCATCCAGTTCAATTGTTTTCAAAGCATACAATCTGATAATGGTAAAAGTCAGAATAACAAAATAATAAATAGAGGATCTTACATGAGTGCTGATGTGATATTGTTTTTATGAAACGAGTCGACTGAAATAATATGACGCGAGGCTCTGCCGAGCGTCATATTCGTTTCAGTCGACGAGTTTCATAAAAACATTATCAAATAAGCATGAATGTAAGATTCTATTTATCACATAACACCATAAATCTTTAAATAAACAATATTTTTAATAAATGCCGAAATTTAGAACAGTTGTAAACACTATGCTGTCATTTAAAGTGACGTCACACTGGCCATTTATGACGTCATAAGTGACGTCACACTGGCTATTTATGTAACTAGTTACATATGATATTTATGTCACTGCTTTATGCCACTCCTGGAGTGCAAGTTATGTGATCAATATAATTATCACACATGTCAGATCATCATAATATCAACTGATTCATAATGGTTGTAATCCTATGTTTAGTTATAAGGTATTTATTTCAACAATTCAACAAGATTTAAACTTCTATTCAACATTTTTGATGATGGCTCTCCGGGTTACAAACCAATGCTTATACCTAATTTTCGGGATTATGAAGTTCAAACCTTGCCAATGTGGGATTTGAAAATGAGACTCCAGATCAGAAGTCAATTCAGTTTACTCAAAATAGACGATCTATTTAAACTGCACTGATATACGACATAAATTATGATCATCAATACTCACTTTCTGGATTCTTTATGTCTGACCAGATAGACAGCTCCACAACTACCTTTACCCAGTCTGTGAACAGTTTCATATCGCTCCATGTTTCTTAAATAAATTAGATCAAATCAGTCATTAAACTATGCCTAGGCAAATGGTAGCAACATTTACAAAATAAATAACTGACATTATTGCAATAGAAGTTTACAACTGACTTTGAGTTTGACCCCTCGAGTTCTTGAATTTCCAAAAGGCCACACTTTGACCCTTAGGATTCTGGGTGAAGGGTCAATTTTCTCAAAATTATAGGCATTGGCTATAAAATGGTAGAATACGGTAAAGATTATCAAAATGACCCTTGAGATTCAGCCCCTAGTAGAACCCCTTATAGTAATATGTCGTCGGAGAATTGGTTTCAATCAGTGTATAAGCTTCAATAATCAAAACCACATTTAAGATCATGACTGCCATTTACAAGGTTATGTTGGCTTATCAAAAGTAAGTAAAATGGAAGCAACGGTTCTGCCTACAGAATATATACTGATAAAGTTTGATTCTTTGAAATCATTATAATACATTCAAACATGTCACTATTGCATTAATTGACCTGTTATTACAATGTAGCTGAAATATATAGTTTGAGAACGGCTTCTACCAGGCTACTTAATGTTAACACTTCTAGTCAAAGACTCTCTGATACCATTCTGTGTATAAACATTTATAATTACTGGAGCCCCACAATTGAATACAATACATGCACAATTATCTAGTAGGGGGAACAGGGGTTCGAACCCCTGGAGATTTTTGCCAAATAAGGTTGTCCATGTATCTAATCCTAGATTAAGATGGGGTTCCAAATTCAAGGACCTCACCATTTTTGTCCAAAATTGCTTGATCCATGGATGCAATTTACACTATATAGGCTAGGACTAAGAAAGTAAATGTAACATTAGACCAAACAACACTATTAGTGTAAATTACAGTTAAACAGTTCAATTGCTCCTTCAATAATAATTGAGACATCATAGGATAATAATTTTGAAGATGCAAAAATGAAATAATTAAACTCTCATTTAATCATATTCTAGAGACAGGGTGAATCATTGCCAACCGTTATGAGCACTAGTTACTGGACAGTTCTGCAATGTGAGTCTAGGATTATTGTCCTGTACTTATGACTAACATTTCTAAACAACTAACTAAGGGCGAATTTGTTTTGCAAAACCTGGTTCAGGTTTGAGGTTTCAGTTTTGTTGTAGTTTTGGTTGAAAAACTTAAACTGGGTCAGTTAAGATTAAGATTGGTCTGCAAACAAACAGATGGTTTAGTCGATGCAAAATGACACACGTGATTTTGATTGTGCGAGATTGCAGACAGATTGGTGCGTGATAAGAAAATCAGAGTTAAGAACTTTAAAACGTCTGTTTTGCAACATAACATTGTGGACAATTTTAAAGCCAGGTTCCCATGTAGCAAAGAAACATTTAATTTAAACATTGCCCCACATATGAGTGGCACGGTCACCCGCCATAAAATCATTCCACCATTTTGTTAAACTAGTATACGATTATTCGGATAAATCAAACCAGACAAACCACACTTGGAGGTAGTTCGGTCAGTTTGATTAACCAGTTTAAGATTTGTTATTAACTAATACACAAACTTGTTTTAGTTTGAAACCAGTTTGTTAAAACAAATGAAAGGTTAGAGAAACCAGTTTTGGATTCAAACCGGTTTGGTACAAACAAATTCGCACTAAGTTACTAAGCTTAGTCATTTCAATAAATAGCTATTCCATGTACATTTCTTTCATTGAATCATTCATATGCAGCTTTAACTAACATATTCAGTTTCAGCAGAATTATACAGACAATAATGATTGTTTTTGAAAGCATAAACTTTTGTACAGTATATTATTCATAAATAACTAAAATCCGAGAAAATATCTATCATTGACATTATAAAAACTTACTATCCGAATTGCACTCCACTTTCACAAATTCAGTAGCTAGATTTCAAATAGAAATTGGCAAATCTGTCATACATGAAAATAAAGAAAATTGCATAGTCATCATAGATGAGCCATTAATGACCCGAATCAAATAGTACAATTAACACACGAGACGCAACTTTACAAATGAAATCAAAAGTTGAATCACTGAAAACACGATAGCGGACTTCAACTTCAGCGGACGATAGTGTACGGTAGCATACAATAGGCAAGAGCTATGTGTAGTAGAAAAACGGTGCAACATTATAATTATGTCATTGAAATCTAGGCTGATATAAAAATGTATGAATTTAGTATTTAGTTTTTGTAATACATTAAATAAATAATAATGTGACATTTATTTAATAGATTCTTGAATGAGAGCTTTGTTCCGAGATATTTAAAGAAATTACACAGCGTAGGCCTACACGAGCATGTCAAAATCACTAGTTTTCCCGATTTTTGTGGCTGGTTGCTGTTTATTGCACCCATTCGTGCGGATTATACCAAAAATTATACAATGTAACTCTATTTATTTCTAAATAGCACCAGCCTCACAAATTCATTACAATGGTAGTCATCATTGGCTGATATCTTATCAAAATTTAGAATATGGACCTATATATGTATTAGACAGCATCAAATCTTCACGATCAATAAATACTAGTATGTCAGTTCAGTTAAATTTTAATTCCAGACATTCAGCGACATTTTCCATTGCATATCTCACTGAACTTATTTTTAATGATTTTAATGTTGACATTTCTAAAATTCGTTTCGATATTCCATTAATGAGATCACATTTACTGAATTGTTTTGTAAACGATAAAATTCTGCCATTTCCTAAAGTTCTAAAAATGCCCAAGATGCCGACTAATGATCCAAAATGCAATACAATAAAATTGTATTGTTCATGTAGACTTCCAGACGTTATTGATAATCTAATTAGAGGTGCAGCAATCAAAAATGTAAAATAAAATGGTACCACAATCAATGTGTGCAATTAGGTGTAGACGACAGTTTCCTGTGTAAAATATGCTCATGGTAATACAATAGAAACGGAATATCACACATGCAGCTTTCTGGGATAAATATCAAGAATGATCTCCCTTGATTAGCTGCTTTGTTAAAGCCGGTCCCTCTGATTGGATTGTGTCCCTTCCATGCGAAAATCATACCTGTCAAAATTTGTCAATAATCAATATAGGAGGTGTTGTAAACAATCGATCGATTTTGTAGAACCCGGCTATACTGCTTATGATAATATATTATACTGTTAAATGTGTAAACACAAAAAGGAACAGAATGTATTGTTTTCATTTTATTGATCTATTTGGTCAATGCATAATAACACGGACCTTTATGGTTTATATATATACGTATATATTTATATGCCATATGTAGTAAATAAATGATAAGTTCATACAAAACATATTATTCTTTATCAGAAAGCAAAGTATGCTATAATAAATTGAATTTGATATCATTTCTTTTTAACATACATACATAATATATCTCTTATGCACTCTTTCTGTTAACTTGCTACTTCTATCTTTTCTATTACTCTAATGCTTATTCTAACGCCTTTACCTTTTTCTAGCCACTAACCGAAACGTAACGGTCATTCATGACAGCGATTTCGTACAATGTAGATGTAGATGTAGCATTTCTACATTCTTGAAATATGTTATTGTGAAGTACAAATATAAATAAAATACAAAATGAATGTCTTAAATGATAAACATTCTAACAGCTACACATGCCATTCATGATGGAATGTTTACTGTTTTATTAATATGTAAATATGTAAAGCATATATCACTGAAACATTTTTATGAACGATCACTGATTGTGTTAAAAAATATGAAACATACGAAGTGTACAGAAAATATGGTCAATAAATAGACCGAGTTACTTGTTTTTGCCAATAATGAACACTATTCACTTCGATCGGCTTCAAAACATGACTTATGTATAAATAAAACACCACGCACTAATTATTTTAAAGATTCATTTTCTTATTACAGTATGAAGGTATGGAATGACATTCCAGATGCCATAAGAAATGTGGAAAGGTTAGCATCCTTCAAACACGAATATAAACATCACCTTTTAAATTCTGCATCGCAGTAATTACGTTTCATTTTATTAATTTTGACATAATATATAAATACATATATTATCACGGACATATAAACCGTTTATATGTCCGAGATATTATGTTCACATCAATTTGTATGATGTAATAGATCGAGTGTCTGTCGGTAAGTAAATTGTTATATTGAATTAAATTGTTATATTGAAATACAATGTGAAATCTTATTTATATACATGTTATTATAGTGTGCAAATGTTAAATTTTAATTATTATTATGTTTTGTTTACAGAAGGCCACATTGAAAATATGATGTTTTTATAGTTATATATTTATATCATAATGTGTAACAACCTTCTTAAAATAAAGATGTTATTATTATTATTATTATTATTATAGATCTAAAAAAGTTTAAATCGATAAAACTGTTCAAGCAAGTAGGCCAATTACTAATTGTTTGAAAAAACAATCTGAACTTTTTAAGTATCACTGGCAAAAATCAACATCACGGTGATGTGATTTTTTGCCAGTGATACTTAAAAACTCGACATATTTGCTTTATGAACTATGCAAAAATAACATCCTGCTCGTGAAAACAAAAATCACAAGCCTCATTGGCGAAATGTGTTCTTAGATTTCCATTGTTTCAACAATGTCCGTAATTCGTACATTTGCACATTAAAAATGCTATCTGGCGCGAAATATTATTAGATAATTTTCCAAGTTGGTCAAATTTCCGCAATTGCAAGATGTAAAGCCACCTTTCTCAGATCATATCATTGAATCAGACTACAATCGTCCGTCTTTCTCCTGTCAGCATTCCTACCTGTGGTTTATAGAATAGTTGAGAAATTGTAGCTGTAAACGAAGCATCTCGTCATACAAAAAAATGTACTAAAAAGTGGCAATGTTTGGTGCTTGATAAAAAATACTTGGTAATAATGTATAGCTCAGTAATCAAAATATAAAAATCAATAACAAAATATTGTCATTTATAATGTTTTTGAATTATAACATTCTATTCAAATTTGCTTCAATACGTTTTTCTAAAAACAAAGAATTGATTTTTTTTAAAAACCTGACATTTTTCGTAAAGGGAGGTAATAAAGTGATATTATATTGAAAATATAGTGAAAATGTTTAAAGGTTATTAAAAGACCAAAAAATACCATGATTTTGCTGCGCATTCAATATAATTATGTTTTACAACAATACTAAGATAAATTTTACAGAAAAAATCTAATTCTTTTGTGAAAAAGCAAACAACACCACTTAAAAGTGTTACTTTTTCTCAGAGAAATGTGCACGTCATTCTGTTCAAAATGAAATTGCGCTGTAACCGGACGGTAAAAGTCTCTGAAAGTTTGATACATTCCGTGTTAGATAATGTAAATAATTTTTATTACAGACAATTTGATGCCCCATTGATACATCAATTTAGTTTAGGTCATCTGCTATTAACAATATTTTAATTTTGAAAGGAAATTTGCCCATTTCTTAAATGCTATATGCATAAATGTAAAAAAACAAACATTTTCTTTGAATTTCTGTAGCTGTTTCTTACATTACTTTAATATACATATCTGATTAGTACAAAGATGCTTTTCTAAACAAGAAATATTACAAATAAGAAGTGTTATGTTAATTTTCCATTTACTGGTCATTTTTGTATGGCGAACGTTTTCAGGAAGGAAGTTTCCAAAGAAAAAAGGTCATAACTTTTTTTTAGAACGGTAAAAATGTATGAAATTTTACAATTTTATCCGCATTATAGTACAGATTGAATAGATACAAGTTTCACTTTATTTTGGAGAAATGTCCATTATGGGTGGAATCCCTTAATGAAATCATAAGTCGTCGTAAAACCTTTAAACGTGCCCCAAAAAAACGGTAGATTGTTATAGTTATTCTCCATATTGTATCAAGTAGGACTGTATTCAATTACTTAGCGCTGTTTGCACAATAGATATACTCCGGATTGGTGTAAAATTTGGTATTTTCCTCTAATCATGCGGCACAAACGACAATATACCCTCAACATCCAGCTCAACTCGCAATATAAACAAAGATATGACTGAACGCCAATGGATCTAAAATTAGATGTTGTTTGTACCGCTAGTAAAGATTTCTCGCGAATTCCGGAATTTATTCATTGTACTGCTTTTTTCTTGACTCCACCCTGTATCCGTCTTCTATTTTATGAATTAATGACTTCCTTTACTACCAATTTATCAAACTTATCAGCTAGAATCTAGACTTTCCCAATATGTTTGTTTGTTTGTTTCATCGGGTTTAACGCCGTTTCTCAACGATATTTCAGTTATATACGGCGGCCGGTTCACCTAACCAGTTTTTCCTGGACTGAATTTTAACCAGTACTAACTTACCCTTCCACAAGGAGCCGGTAACTTCTCCACATGTGGAGGAAAATCGACATTTTTTTGTCAAATTTTCATGGAAGGGTATGACCTGCCGCGACCGGGAATCGAACCCGGATCGCCCGGCTTTTCCCGAGCTGTTCACAATTTTTTATCCATACACAGTACAACTATAATCCTCTGACTTTATGCGTTAAAAATCCATCCTTTTTATCTTAATCTAAGTTTGCTTCCTCTGAAAATTACCAGATCGCAGTTATTGAACATTTGCGAGCGAGGCGAGCAGAAATTCTTATGCATTTATCTTTCAACGTCATAGGAAATCCACGAAATAATGCTGCCGGATTGTGGGGGAACGGATCCCGCGCTCGCCCCACCCTCCCACATGCCCTGCCCTGATTGTCCCGTCTAGTTAAACTGAATGCAATAGTTACTACCGAAACAGCGAATGTGCCCTCCTCACGTCGACATGACGTTGCTATAGTGACAATAGAAAGTGCGTTATTTTTGTAATACATAAAAAAAGAGCAATGCATTTAATAAACTGTACTTTGATGTCTTCACAATAAAAATTTTGTTTTCTAATATTTATCATAAAAGGAGATATGGCAATTTTCCCGAAATTTTTCAAAAAACCCTCGTACACAACGATGTACGATGCTGCTGCCGTTGCGCAACTTTCCGATATATGCTTCATCTAAACGTGACATTCAATAATCTACATATTTTCAGTCTGTGCATACTCAACACACTACTGGATCTGCCGATGACTGTTTTCTATTGATTTGGAGATTCTGCAACGAAATGTTGAAGCGCTGATCAAGTTGTGATATAAAATGGATATGAAATCTATTGGATTTATGTTCGTGTTATACTTGACTAGAATAGACATTTCTTACACAGGTACGAGTTATTTTTAGCGTTGGCATAGAACAGTTTTGTATTATCTTTTCACATCCTGCTTAAGACAGAATGAAATCATATCTCCCAAACCTCACTGGCGTTGGTGCGGGTAGGTCATGTTGAGTATTATCAGCCCACCCTCAATGTGAAGGCCTGCAACGTTAGGCCTACTTGTCGTGTGCAAAACTAGTGCCGATTAACCCCGTACAGAAGGCCTATATATAAGTACGTACACGTATTTAGGCCCGTACAAACTATATATATAACATTTAGTTACTATTATCGATTGAAAATTAGTTGAGAATACGTTATTGTACCAAATGTTAATAAGATGCACCCTGGGTCGATATCACTTTTCCTAGGTAGACAAATCATATATCGACCTTTAGAACGTAAAAACAATACGTGTTTACAATGCAACACATTCAAGTATAACTCAAATTCGCAATTTCTTTCATTATCGTGTTTACCTAAATATCGATTATTAGGGGTGTTGTATACAACATATTTACAGCGAGTTAAAATGATATCACATGATTTAAACAACCTTCCCACCCTATACCCAATATAATGGATAAATCGATAATGAAAGCCTTATCGAATTGGGTTTATACAATGTATATTAACTGTAAACGATATACGAGTTCGACAGCATTTTCCTGGAAAACAATTACATGTAATATACAATAAATTATTATCTCTTACTTAGATAGAATCATACATGTGATGCAATACACGTGTGGAAGAAACTACAGCATAGGCAATGACGAGAACATAATGTTGTCGTACACTAACAAAATATTCCGGAATAAATATGGCGTTTTTGGTTCCGGACACAGTTGTGGGGTAATCTTTGTCAATAGAAACACAGCCATGTCAATCTGCATAAGAAATCCTGGGTCCCTGCTTAATTCATTGGTCCTCTGTGATGCATCAGTCAAGCATTACATCGGAGACGTACCTAAAGTGAGTACATTTTTTATATACCCTGTATTCAAACCGCGAATTTGTGCATGCATACTCATCATTCGAACCGCGAATTTGTGTATCCTCTGCATTCAAACCGCGAATTTGCGCATACTCCGCATTCGAACCGCGAATTTGCGCATACTCTGCATTCGAACCGCGAATTTGTGCATACTCTGCATTCGAACCGCGAATTTGTGCATACTCTGCATTCGAACCGCGAATTTGTGCATACTCTGCAATCAAACCGCGAATTTGTGTATACTCTGCATTCAAACCGCGAATTTGTGCATACTCTGCATTCAAACCGCGAATTTGTGCATACTCTGCATTCAAACCGCGAATTTGTGCATACTCTGCATTCAAACCGCGAATTTGTGCATACTCTGCATTCAAACCGCGAATTTGTGTATCCTCTGCATTCAAACCGCGAATTTGCGCATACTCCGCATTCGAACCGCGAATTTGCGCATACTCTGCATTCAAACCGCGAATTTGTGCATACTCTGCATTCAAACCGCGAATTTGTGCATACTCTGCATTCAAACCGCGAATTTGTGCATACTCTGCATTCAAACCGCGAATTTGTGCATACTCTGCATTCAAACGCGAATTTGTGCATACTCTGCATTCGAACCTTGAATTTGTGCATACTCTGCATTCAAACCGCGAATTTGTGCATACTCTGCATTCAAACCGCGAATTTGTGCATACTCTGCATTCAAACCGCGAATTTGTGCATACTCTGTATTCAAATCGCGGATGAATACATATGAACTACATTGAAATGTATGATTTTCCTTTCTTGCATGCATTTCCGGATTGTCAGATCGAATTTACCGGGACGTCCGAATCAAGCCAGTCGACAAATCGTGCCATTTCCAACTACAGGGGGTCATGACCCAGTTCCCCGGATATGTGTACGAATGTGTTTAAGTCTGAGCAGTACTGGGATACAACGGCACCCAGTATCCGCCGATGTTCTATAGGACTATATAGTCACTGTGTACTATGTACATTGTGTATATGATGGAAAATGATGGAGAAATAACTAACCTATCGAAATCTGCCATTTTATATGGAGAAGATTGGTGGTAAAATATATGGTATCGACCTTTTTTGATTTTAAATGCATTCTGTTCAAATGAACTTAACGTTCGAATTTCGAAGACAATCCGAGTTCGGGGGAGGAGGGGGGGGGGTGCAGTCGTACTAACATGGTTTTGCTATTTGCTTATCAGTGTTGTGTGAACCAATCAAATCTTACGTTAACCACTAAGCCAACTTCTCTTCAACCTAACAACGTTTGTAACCTTGACGCGGATTGGTTATCTTTTCGTTAAGGGGTACGTTGTATTACCAATTTCCACTGTATTTCGGTAAAATTACCTTAACCCATTTTCCATTACCGAAATCCACTTCAAATACAACATCTGCACTATATATTGCTAATCTCTTGTCATAATATTAAATACTTCAGGTTGATTTAAATGTTCATACGAAAATGCTTAGAAAATAGTGCATATTAAGAAAACTGTAGACGATAACATCTCCAGAGGATTTCGGTAAGGTAACGTACCGTATGATAAGGCCTATATAAACCTACAAACGTTCTTTACTTGTTTATTGTCATGTATTGTGTCTTCCGAAGCAAAGTAATGAACATTATAATTGGAATTATGTTATGTTTGCAAAGAAAACACTTTGATCACGATGAAGTTATTCTTATAATTGTAAACATGAAGAAGAAGAACTTTTATTTGTACTAAAACCCATAAAAGGTTATTGACAAAACATCAATATAACATAGAAAATAAAACATAGCAATACGTGATAAGAAGTTACAATGACATGCTAAATAAATGCGTAGTTATTTACATACTGTTATATATAATAATAGGATGTTATTTTTGTATATTTGAGACGTATATGATTGGATCCTTGATCGCACATTGTATACAATAGTTGTTAAATATGAGGTTCATCTCTGTTGGGGGAGGCAGAATAATTTAAATGATAACTACCTTCTAAAAACAAAGCATCCAATTCATGTACCAAGCTTCATATCCATAATTACATAATTATATAAAATAATTTAACGTCAATGGTAACTCCTAGAACATCTAAATGGATCATCAAGGAAATGGCCCTTGCAAAGAGCGCATAACCTATAATGATCGAGCAATTTTAAAATGTACAGTCACCAATTGCGTGTGTGCTCTACCGAAACGAAATTGTAAAGCATCGCACGGTGATCATGTACATGAAACAATCATTAAATATACATATAATGTACATATTAGTAGTTTCTATCGACGTTATCACTTATATGAAACAAAGAATTGTACATACACATTTACATACATTCACATATATAAATACATATCTTATAATAATTATACAATTTTGAATATAACAGGCAGTAGTATATTCAATATCGGCAATTTTGCTTAAAAATTAAACATTTTTAAACCAAATTACTAATACTATTACAACTCGTTATGAAGTTGTTGGCGCTTAATAAATCCATGATGTGCAAATACACTTAAATTTCGTATTTCTGATGCATTTTTTGTCGTCATTAATGCGATGAACTTAAAAGTACTGGGACGGTTCCAATAATATGATTTTATGTATTTTATGCGCAATTGTCTCAAAATGTTACATACAAGAACAAAATGGTATTCATCCTCTAGGATGTTACAGAATGGACATATACGTTCATTTAACGGGACACTTAAAGGTTTTCTCCATCTACCAGATTCAACGGCTAATCTATGTGATGACATTCTCAAGCGTGATTATGCTATTCTGTATTTACGGATTGTGATAACATCTAGATATTTGCTAAAATTTGAACAAACTATTGTTCTAAAGAATAAAGCTCTCGTGGAATCTTCTTACCTGTTGTTATAATCGATCAACCATATATCTCTTATTCTTT